>OZ017741.1:188394371-188946871 GCA_963969285.1 Odontomyia ornata | reverse complement strand
AATTTCAAATTGATCCAGGCACTTCTTCTAATTTTCATGAAAATTTAAGGAATAGTGTTTAGTTTGTTTATGTTCAGTCGCCAGAGCATTCAGAAAAATTATTTAAGCTGGATCGAAATGGCGGCTGCAATGTGCTTATGAAAGAAACTCTGTATATTTTGCATAAATTTTAACGATTTCTTATACAAGTATTCGATAAATAATTCAAGTTATCTATTCATGCTATTAGAAAACTTGTTTCGAACCTTAGGATGCTTGCGTGGACCTTACTCAACTTTTTTAAGGACAAATCTACGGATGGCAAGTCAAGACCTGAAACGTAACAGGAATAATTTCCAAATTATGGCTAACAAAGGCAGCTCAGAGCGGGTACCTCATAAACTCTGTGTTTGATACTAATTAGGTATCACGTGGATCATTACTTATACTACAACCCGCATATTAAAACCATGCTGGGTAAAGCACACAAAACTTTCATGTGTCCTCACCTGCTCTTTCATTCCCGATAAATTGACCAAAAGGTCAAAGTTACCAGTTACAAGACTTTGAATAGACCAGTCTTGACATATGAGTGTCAGACCTTAATTAACTTAAGTGCTAGTAAGAGGGAAACTTTGAGGGCTTTCAAAAGAAAATGTCTTGGCACTTAAACTCGTTTGTATGGAAAGCCTGTAACGGATTGGAAACACTTTACATCCAACCGAAAGAGTTTATCAAGCCACAAAGGTAACGGGAATCGATACATTCTTATTGAAGCTTATTTGAAACCATTTTTTGCAGTCCACTCTGTTGACGGGTACACTGAGATATGTCTCATGACTACTTCATTCTTCCTGTAGTAGTTATGTATTAAGATAGGAATCATTACATTACTTGATTCTTCCTGTAGTGTTTATGTGTTTAGATAGAAATTATTATATATTTCATTCGGATGGTGCTCCGATTATACGTATTCATGTATATGGGCAGGGCAATGACAAGAAGATAGAATACCCTCCGTATCTGAATGCAAAAGTTCAACATTTGCAATGAAGATACTCTGTTGCAAGATTCTTTGACGTTAATGTAGCGGAGATTCAGTTATCTCGACATTTGCGGCTGGTTGTATACAAAAACAATCAAAAGTTTTAATCGTCCTTTTGGATTTTGTTTTTGTTTGGGTTAGTTCATCATGGGTAGGTTGAGTTTTATTTTTGTTAAACTGCTTAGTGTTAGTAATCGGAAGTAAGTTTAAAACTGTAGACTACGTTTATTGTTAGGCTTTTCAGGTTTTGTAAAGTACTTTTATAAATTCTTATTTGTTTCGCGACTCGTTTGTCAATGTGTCTGTCAGTCCGTCTATCTATACGTCCGTCTGTCCATCTGTTCGTCGCGCGTCACAAGTAATTTCTCTCGGAAACTACAACAGCTACGGCTATGAAACTTTTTAACTCGATCAAAAGTGGCAAATTCTCTAAAATTTTGGTAAAGAAAAAAATGTATAAAGTTTTTAGGGGAGGTCCTCCAATATATGGAAGTGACCCCTTATACATTTTTTTACCGAAGGTAGCTGGCATGGATTCCTAACAAAAAGTTTCAGGATCGAGTATCTAAAGACCGTGTTGAGGAGACTCAAAATATGTGCAAAATTTGTCTCCCTTCTCGCGAAAAGGACATCTTTGAGTCAAAAAAAAAAAATCTGAAAAAATCAGGGATATTGATCCTTATAAATACAAGGTTAGCAAATATCTCCGAAATCAAAATTTTGCAGACTTGCTAGTAATAGTATGATTTGTGTATTTTATAGTTCTGTTCGTAACATCTAAAGCAAACATTTGAATTTGTCTTGGTAGTGTATTCATAACGAAAGCCCGAGAGGGGCTGTAGTGCTACGAAGAATTGTATTCATATATTTAAAAAGCTTATATTAATCAAGTTCCGAAGAACAAAATGACAGCTGGTTGAAAACTTTACAAATACAACATGTAATACTGAGAAGTTAAGTGGCCTGAACGCAACTGATTTGTTCAAATTTTCAAGGGAATTTCAAAAATAGCTTGTGATATTGATATTTCGTTGTACTGCTCGAACAACGAGGTCAATAAAACGCAAACGAAATAGTGGAAAATTTAAATACACGATAATCACATTTTATTTTTTCTAAGTCAATTGAAAGATTCAATATATAAGTAAAGTTCCAATTTCCAGGAAATTGTTTGTATTACTAATTTATTTACAAAACCCTTCAAGCACGAGCACTCGCCTGCTACTTTGACTTGTTTTTAATTTTCAAATAGTTAAGAAGCTTGGACTTTCTTGTGTAAACTAAACTTTTCATTGATCGCTTGACCCTTTTCACATCAAGTCTGTACGTTTATGTGTTCTATACTGAGCTTTAATTTTAGCGGACGGGTAGCACGCACCCTGTTGTGCATTATGATTTAAAGGTTGATATGATATCAAGTGCTTTATATTTGCAGAATAATTGATATTCATATCTTAGTGCATAAAGTAATTAATCTTAACAGTACATTTTAAGCATGTTATTATAATTTTTAATTTAAATACTTTTGCACAATCATTTACTTTACTGTTGATTTAAATTACGGATTATATATTTGATATGCACGCGACTTAAAATGCATTTCTATTACCTGCGAGTATAATCTTCATACATATGTATTCTCATGATAAGCCACCTGGTTCAAATCTTAATACTGAATCATTCTTTGAGTATTTACTAAGTGATTTTATTAATGTGTGCACGAAAAATAAAATATTAGTATCATTGTTTAGAATCCTAATATATATTTTCACCTGATTAAAGTTCATTAACACAATTTTCCTACGTTTTTGTTTATCTAACTCACAATAATACTGTAGCGTGTATAAAGAAAACCAGCCAATATGCATTACGCTTCAAGGTAGGACTTCGAAGACTTTGAAATATTTGATTTGATGCGATAGCGTATTTAAATCTTTCGTAAAAGATCCCACAAGCCGCATATTTGTAAAGAGCAGATAATCTTACAGCTGAGCAAATTATTGATTATTTCAGTTTTAAATATTCATACAAATTATAACATATTCCGTGATAATTATAAATTAAGCTTTTTACTCACAGAAAATATTTAAAGTATAGTAATCGTTTCAGATTGCTATTCATTGTTTCATCGTCCAATGAAATGCTTCAGCTAAAAATTTTCTCTCGTGGTCATATGCAAATTTTTTCTGAATACAAAGAATTTCGTTCGTAAACAAAAATTCTTTAAGTTGCTTAATCTCTCATCAAATCGTATTGATTTTCGAAGTGTCTTAATATTTTTAATTATTTCATTTTAACTATCTGATCATAAAAGTAGTTTAAAGTTTATAACTTTCAGAGTCAAAATTTTACTTCTTTCTTTTCAGGTGGGTGATAGAAATGCATTTTAACCCATAATTAAAATAAACTGCAAACATAGATATATTTTTGTCATTGAAGTACTTGGCTTAAAGCAAATTAATAATTCGCCGGACCCTAGACGGAAAACTTGCACACGATTTTTTCACGTACTGAAAAAATTGTATCATCAACCGCAAGGAGTCTTATCAATTGATCCAATATTTCGGTTTTTAATTACAAAATGATTCAAAGAATCGTGTTTTAGCTGGTTTGATTATATTGGCGCAAACGGTGTCAACAAGGAAAGAAAAAAGATTCATTAGAGTTTAAATTCTAAAAATTTACCAAACATGTAAATGGCAGTTTTTGCTGTTAACGACCTTTAATCTTGTGTAAAGAATTATGAAGTGACACAACAATAATATAATTCAAGTTCAATGTTATTTTTGACCTTTTTTCAAATTATTATTTATTCATAGTTATTTCATCAACCATTATAAAATATAAAACAAGTCTCGTAAGATTTAAACAATCAAAATAACTTAATGGCCCACTTGGCACTGTAAATTTCCCGAATACTAAGGCGGTCCGATAAGTACTTAGCCTACAAAAGAAAAACACAAATTTTGGAAAATAGTCATTTATTTCTGAACATAATGTCCTCTTAGCTCGATAAACTTGAACTTGCGATAGACCACCTTCTTTAACCCCGTAATATGTTTCTCTGAGACATGGCTGAAACCTGATATTCTCGATTCGGAACTCGTTTCTGATTATATTGTTTAGAGGTATGATCGTGATCATAGTGCCCCTAACACATCTGATGGTGGAGGAGTCTTGGTCGCCACTAGTCATTCTCTGTCCAGCTCCCATTGCACTGATTTAAATTTGTACATTGGAATGTGTAGTGTACTTAATAATACGTCCTTACTAATTTCTTCGGTATATATTCCTTGCAATTCTTCCTTACAATCATATGAATTCTTTTTTTATTGACATCGCCTCCTATTTCATAGTACGTCACCTTCAATCCACAATCCTTGTTTGTGGGGATTTTAATTTACCTACCGTTGATTGGGATGACTTGTGGCGGTTAAATTATATCTAATTCAAAATAACTCAAAAATATTCATTCCATACATAAAATATACTTTACATAAAAATACTTTACTTTGACATATTAAACATAGAATGTAAATCTAGATACCTATAGTATTTTTGGAATTGTATATATATAGATTGTAAATTAATGAAGTTAATTCAGTAAGTTCAGTTCATTCAGTAAATTCAGTTCATTCTCAAATATTGTATTGTTTAAATTTACATAATAAAATATTGTTATTTAATACATAGTAAAATATCTTTCTAATTATAGGAAGAAAAAGTTTATTCTTATAAACAATTACAAACTATACTAACTAGAACGAACAATTGGTGACCCCGATAAGGCACAAGCGCCTCTTATTGAAAATTCAGTTCTTTTTCAACACGTAGACTTGCAACCAAAGTTATCGTAACATTTAAGAAGGACAAGCAGTACCACGCTATCTAAGCCCGAGCTGCTATTGCGAATATAAACAAGTTGAGTAACCAGACCTACGCTCATATCAGTAGGGTTTTGTATTCAATTTACAAAATGCAGTCACCAGATCAAATCAAATCAAGAAACATGTCAAACACGATTTTATTGGAGAAAATATGAAATACGAAGATCATACTATTATTAACAAATTTGAATGAATTTCGACTTCTGAGGTTTTTGATATTGTTATACTCATAAATATCTCCCTTGATAATTATTTCAGATTTCCATCCGCGACGGAGGAAACACATTTTTCATGTATTTCCCCCCTGTGCCCCCACTGAAACAAAAACTGACAGTTTAATAACTGTTTTGAAAAGCTCCCATGAAAACTTTTATTTCATGCTCATATCGGCTACGTTTGATGAATTTTTTTTTCAGGGGCCACTCTCCTGTACTGTTATCATCGATTAATGACCAATTTTTTCGAATCCTAGAATGGTTACAAAACCCTTTTGCTAGGAGCTCTCTCTCACCTCCTTGACTTGTTTCACATTAATTATATGTACTTTAGTCATTCATTAAATTGAATCAAGTGTTCAAAGCATGCACCTTAATCGTTGAAGTTGGGAAAAAATAACTCAAAATTATTCAATCTTCGCATTTAAAACAGCCACTATTTTGTGTTACGATTACTGATACCACTAGCTGAACCGATTCTCAAAGATATACATGACACCTATCATTCCTGAAATTTTCATGCACATCCTAGCAAAACTGTAGTGTCTGAGTCGGTAAAAAGCGCATCTTGTTCCATAGCCATATGTTGCCATAGTAATAAATGCAGCGCATATTGTTCCATAGTAATACAGGAAAATTCAAACCGCTATTACTTCGCTAAACATGATTCGATCTTTATGAAACTTTCAGGATAGATCAATCTTACAAATAGACATCTACGTACCGAATTTCATTTAAGGGTACCGTTAAGATTTTATTCAAAAAAACATAAAATCGATAAATCATACTATTACTAACAAAGTTGAGCGAATTGCGACTTCTAACGTATTTGTTGTTGTTGTACTCATCAAGGCCTACATTCCTGATTTTTTTCAGATTTTTCGGATCACAGGTATCCAATCGCGAGGGGGGGGGACACAAATTTTCCGTGTATTTCCCCTCCCTGTGCGCCCCTCGAAGCAAATTTTGCAATCTAAGACCTGTTTTGAAAAGTTCTCATCAAGACCTTTCATTACCTACCCATATCGGCTACCTTCAATGAAATTTTTTTTCGGGGGTCACTCTCCTATATGGGGAGGCCCCCTTTAAATACCTTATAAAATTTTTTTGTAGTTGAACTTTGAAGAGATCACCACTTTACACCTACACACAAAATTTGATGTTTCTTGCTTAAGTAGTTTCCGAGAAAAACTGCTGTGACACACGGACGGACAGACGGACAGACTGGTCGCGAAACTAGTAGGGTTTTGTAAAATTATTTTACAAAACCCTAAAAACGAACAGAAGCAAACTGTCGAAGCTATAGCTGAGAGCATTCTCTCTTCGGCAAAGTCAGATATTGTAGGAAGTAATTTAGAATCAAAAGAAAGTCCTGTTGGTGTCAGTGCTACACTACGCGAACGGGAGAACCACACCGATCTCTCTGCTATCAATAATTTTATGCAAGGAATCAACACAACAGTCTCAGATTTGGCAACCATCACTGATAATTTGGCACTGAATGACAGTGACAAAGGCAGGCTAGTTATATTCAAGACCTCCAGGCTAGAATTTTTTAGAAAAAATTGTGAGATTTCCTCGCAAAAGCTGCGACTCGCGTGTCGCGGAGGATCGAATTGCGAAGAAAGTGAAGGAATCTGATTTTTTGTGGCGATTGAGTCGGTTTGTGCGATTGACTCACGCCTTGATAGATGAAAATTCTTGCGTCAATTACGAGCGACGGTTGAAATATTATTTCGTTAGAGCAGGAAAACAAGCGAAAAGGTCAAATCGCGATTTTATTTGCAATTTTCGCCAATTGGTGGTACATTTACGGTCGTGTGTCCACCCGCCCGCCAGAGGCTCGCCTATTTCCTCCATTTGTTCTTCTAATTCTTCTTCCCTAGCTATCTCTTCCGTTCTTTCTCCTGTACTCTGTCCCAATACAACCAAGTCCGTAATACAAACGGTCGGCTCCTAGATCTTGTCTTTTCGAATGTTTCTGCTCATCATCTATATATATCTCCTTTTGATCAACACCATCCACCTCTTTCCATTGATCTCACTGTCGATCTTTTTATAATTTAAAAACCTGTCACTGCCCCAAAATTTATTTTTTTTCAAATCCGATTATGAGGCAATCAATTCAAAACTTTTGTCTGTAAATTGGTCTCAATTCTTTCAAAACCTTGTTCTCCATAAATTTTATGCGCTTCTTTAGTACCTCAACTGTAGGTTTACACCTCTTCAGTCGGCCCGTAAGGTTAAACTAAAACCTTGGTTTGCGAAACGTGTTCTTACAGCCAAGGATAGGGCAAGTCGTGAATTTAAGCGTTCAAGTACAGCACAGCACAAACTGAACTTTTGCAAGCTGCGTTCTGATGCCAAAAAGGAAATTAAAATTGCTATGACGAATTGCTTTTCCAATTTGCAAGTTTCCCTCAATGTTAGTAAAGTGAAGCCCTTCTGGCCTTATATTAAATCCTTAAAGACCTCGTCGTCTGTTCCTTCTGCCGTCCGCTGAGAGTTTATAGAATGCTCTTTTCCCCAGGCAATTGCAGATTTATTCTCCCAATATCTTTTGTCTACCGTTGCTCCTCCCACTGAATCCGCCAGATCCTACACTGAGAGCAACTTTAGTTTTTCGTTTACTGAAGTTAAATCCCTAATTCATTCCCTCGTTCTTAATGTCAGCACAGGTCCAGACGGCCTACCAAATATTTTTGTCAAGTCCTTAGTTTGGGCACTTTCCCCTCCCTTGTCTATTCTCGTCAACATTAGCTTAAGAAGTGGAACTTTCCCCTCTCAATGGAAAGATGCTTGTTTTATACCTATTTTTAAAAGTGGTGATCCTTCGTGTGCATGCAATTATCGTCCTATATCCTTGATTCCCTGCTTTTTGAAGTTACTTGAACGTTTAGTCCACAACCGGCTCTCTTACCCATTGACCTCTGTTTCAGGTTGCGAGCAGCATTGCATCGTAAAGGTCATTGCACGTCCACTAATTGAATTAAGTTCCCTGATTTTGTTACAAAGGGTTTGGACAGTCAGAATCAAGCCGATGTGATATACACAGATTTTTCAAAAGCATTTGATTCAGTCAACCATCGTCTTCTTTGCTGCAAACTTGAAGCTTTTGGAATCTCTGATTCCCTTTTGTCATGATTTTCGTCTTTTTTGTCGTTTCGCTCTTGTCGGGTTAGTTTTCGCGGTAACACGTCTATTCCATTTTGTCCTACATTTGGTGTTCCTCAGAAATCTATCCTTGGGCCTTTTGGAATTTCTGCTTCCCTTTTGTCATGATTTTCGTCTTGTTTGTCGTTCCGCTCTTGTCGGGTTAGTTTTCGCGGTAACACGTCTATTCCATTTTGTCCTACATTTGGTGTTCCTCAGAAATCTATCCTTGGGCCCCTCGTATTCCTTGTGTTTATCAATGACATCTCCTCATTGATTTCTTCTCCCTGTCTCTTGTTTCCGGATAATTTCAAGGTGTTTTGGACTATCAAGTCGCCTCTTGGCTATAAGTACCTCTAGGAGGACTTGACTGTGCCCAACAACTGGTGTCTGTCTAATTGCTCGCTTAAAGTCAACGATTATTTGACATACGTCTATGTTGAACTCCCACCGTTTCGCAAGTGAAGGGTTTTCCATTAAGGACGTATCAATTTTGTCTATTAATAAAATACAGAAATATTTGAGACACTGAATTCAAATTTATTGTGGATGTAGTGCGAGTATTACATCGAGCCATCACGAGCCCCTTTACAGCGGTCTATTCTTTGGACCCAATTTTCTCCACTCTGGCACGCATTTCGACCAGAACGTCGGCAATTTTGCGTTGAGTGTTGTCTTTGAGCTCGTCTAAAGTTGCTGACTTGGTGGCATTGACTTGTTAGATTGCATGAACGAGGCGGCCATTCAACTGGACCATTTCTCGAGATTACATTTTCATCAAATTTGCCTTTCAATAAATCGATTGTTAGGCGCACTGTGTGACTAGTGGCACTGTATTTTTAAAACCACATATCATTGATGTCAAGTTCATCCAATTCTGGCCGCAAATAATCTTCCAACATAACACGATAGCGCTCTCCATTTTCAGTAACATGACGGTCATTTTTATCCACGAAAAAATACGGCCCAATCACACCTCTGGCATGAAAACCCCACGAAACAGTAATTTTTTGTGGATGCAATGGTGTCTCGAAAAAGACATATGGGTTTGTTGCTGACCAATATTGCATATTTTGCTCATTAACAAAGCCATTGAGCGAGAAAAGAAATTCTTCATTTTCTTCAAGCTTTGCCTGAGCCCAATTGGAGAAGTTGAAGCATTTCGAATGAACGAGTGGCTTTAATTCTTGAGTCAATTTAATCTTATAATTATGTAGGCCAAGATCAAAATACGCCACAATGTCGTTTGAGCGATACCCAATTCTTGAGAAAGACGTGGGATCGACTGATTTGGCTCATTTTGAATCGATGCACTTACGGCTGCGATATTTCCTTGGCTTCGAGCAGTACGACTTCAGAACGTCCAATAATGAAAATTTGGACACGAACTTATCCACTATCATACGCACAGCCTGTTGGATGGGACGAGTATTACGGCCGGAAATTGGAATAAGCGCTCTTAAAGATGCGACTCCGACTCAAAATTTCAGTAGTAATTTGTAATGAACGTTGCTGGTTCGAGAACATTACCATGATAAAAATGTTGACTTTAACTAATGTATTGTCATTGAAAATTTATTAAAAATGTCTAGGGGTGCGTTCATGTAAAGATCCAAAACTGTTATTTCCCTAATGAAAAACCATATACTTGCTTAACTGTTGACAATAGGTCTATCACCGACCTGCTTGCTCTAAAGCCACCTTGATACTCCCCAATAATACTGTTGGCGAATGATGTCATTTTATTTTCTAAGATCTTACATATAATTTTCAGACTGTAACTTGCAACCTTTTCTGTGGATAAGGAATACAATTGATTGGCTCCACTCGTTCAGTATATGTTCTTGTTGCCTGTATGGATGGCTTTTCGAACACGGCTGTCACCGTCTTGAATGAGCTCCACTGGAATCTCATTTATTTATTCTTTTGCGAGAACAAACTTCATCCAGTGTTGGTGGGGCCAACGGAAGTTCTCCAAAAATATCTATAGGCTCTGATGCTCTGGAGCTGTGTTGAGGACTAAGGAAGTTCTTGAAATATGATGCCCATATTTTCTTAATTCTGTTTTCATAAGCGAAGACGTTGCCAATATCATCACAGTAGAGCGTGGCCTTGGGCTGATAACCAAGTTTCAAGCTTTTCACTTTCGCATGCTTGTCTTGTGTTGCTGCTTGCTAGACTTACATGCCACGGTCTTAATCGCCATTCACTACCACTCACAGCTCGGTGCTTGTTTTCAGCGATGTGTTCAATGCAATGAAAGCTAGCTGGTTATCGAGGGTCTCCGTGAAATTTTTCACCACAGAAGACGACGTTTGGAGCCGTTCGATGTCGTTTTTCTGTAGAAGGCTCATCTTCACCGAATAAACCTTTGACATATAACATCGATAGAAAAGTTTGACCGAGTAATGGCCTGAGTTACAATTGGCTCCTCAGTATGTACAGACGTCAAGTATGGTGGAGGCCAACAAGGATCAGGACATGGTCGATCTGGTTTTGTGTGTTGCCATCCAGTGATAGCCAGGGCATTTTATGAATGCGTCAATATGGGAAGAAAGTCGAACGTGTGACTAGATTTCTACTACATACAAAGTCAATAAGGCGCTGGCCGTTTTCATTTATTCCATCATGAAGGCTATATCTTCCAGCCGTTCCCCGATGAGATAGCTCATTACCAACCTTAGCATTGAAATCACCCAGAACTATTTTTGTGTAATTGGGAAGCAATGTGTCGTCTAGTCTTACCAGATGATTGTAGTACGTTTCCTATGTTTTTTGTCCTTTTCTTTGGTGGGAGCGTGTACGTTTATCAGCCGAATGTTGAAGAATTTTGCTTTGATATGGATCGCACACAACCGTTCATTGATTGCTTTGAAACCAAAAATGAGCGATTTGAACTCCCTATTAACAATGAAGACCACCCCGAAAACTCACTTTCCAGTAGGCTTCCCACTTTTGAATATTGTCTACAAACTCATATCTTGAATATCACTTTCATTCCTATTCGTTTACTGGGTTGCCAGTATATTTAATTTATATTGATTGGCCTGTTGTAAAAGGTATTTAACAGCACCAAGGTAGTTTAGTGATCTGACATTCCAGGATCGAATTCCATAGTCCTTTTTTTTCGTGGCGAGGTCATTGTCGTAGACTCAATCAATTTTGAGGCTCTGTTGTAGGTTTCGAAATAATGTAGGGGTAGTTAGCCTGTCGCTCAATCTCCATTCCAGTGGCATGGTTATTATTTTCAATTTTGTTATCATGTGCGAAAGACTCGCCTTCACCCTCTTGCGTCACCACAAAGGACGTATAAGTAGGATTTAATAGCAGAGCTGCAGGTGTATTTGCAGTTACTGGCATTTAGTGTCGCATCATTGGGGAACCAGTAAACCGAACATGCGATTTCGAGACCATTTACTACCATTTGGTCGTGGCTTTTAGGAAGGATGAGGAATCATGAAGGCTGCAGGTGGGGAAAACAAAAGGATCCTTCCTACTTTCTCAGCCGGGCTTGGGACCATCTAAGGCAGCAAATAAATATTCCAAAACTGTCAAATCTTGACTGTCATTAGGACTATTTACCGCCTTTAAACCATATTCCCTTACTTTTAATTTTAAAGCTATGAACGTTTGTAATGAAACATCCAAAGTAAGTATGCAAATTAATTCTATCATCTTTTGAAGTAAATGAAGGTTAGAATAGTATTAATGATCTATAATAGTTACGTTAAAATGTTACTTGAGAATTCGCAGAGTGAACTGTTGCATGCCATGGTAGTCAGATACGAGACATCTGGTATAACCTTCTTAATCCCCAAAAGCATAATGTATCCAGCAATCACTCTGTGTCCATGAGATATCTTTTTAAGTATTGCAAGCGCCAATGACTAACATACAAGAAGAGTACATAAGGAAACAAATGAAGTAGGGTTAATCATCTTGATAAATCAAATAAAGAATTTAAATAAACAAAATAACATAATTTAAAGTTGCTCCATTTTTTTGCATATTTTTCATATTGACACAAAAACTTCATGAAATGAATAAGCTTTTATCATACCTTCCCATCGAGTCCTTGGTTTTCCAGCTGGATTTTACCCTATGCTCTCTACTCTTTAATGATCTTTTGGGTAATCAATTTTATCCCATTCTTTCTACATGGCCCAACCATTGAATTTCCGTAACTTTACGAAAGTGAATACAGGTGAATTGTCAAATAATTCGTACAAATCAACGTTGTAACCCAAAAGTTTTACGGGACCATAGATTTTAAATAATTTCGAAAATAGTCTCCACTCAGTTCCTCGTTTTACTAAGCCGTTAATTTCCCGGAGCACTAGGTATTTAAATATGTCCACTGCCTTTTTCGATTTGCTCATCAGGGTCCTTGTTTTACTTCCATATAACAGTACAGGTTTGTCTAGAGATTTGTCAATAGGGAGCTTATTTTGTCTGTACACAACCTTGGCCCTTAGAATGGAAAATGCGGAGTAATTTGCAAAATGCGGAGTTATTTGTGACGTTTATGCAACGTTTGGTCTCATCCTTTTCGGCATTTCTTCTGTTTAGGTTGACTCCAAGATAAACGGTTGGATTTTGTCAAACTGAAGTGTTCTTTCTCGTTTGAGTTATGATTTTTAGTTTCATTAACTCGTAGGCAAACTCGGTTTGCTTCAGATTTCAGGCTCAAAAATCCATCTGAGATTGAACGTGCCATTACATTGACACCATCAGCATATGCTACTAATTGTGTGGACTTGAATATCAATGCACCCGAGGTTTCAGCTGATGTCTTTCTGATGACGTGTTCTAGCTCAATATTAAAGAGCGTCGGGGCTAACCCATCCCGTAATTTTAAGCCATATTCTATTATGAAGCTGTCCGCTAGTTTGCCATTTACCTTGACTTGGGACTCTACGCTTAGCACTCTGACTTTGACCATGCTGACGAATAAATTAAATGAATAATACAAAAATCAATATAGTGTAAATGTATTCAACACATCCTGTCGGTAATATTGGACTGATAAATAATTGAATAAAATTACTACATAATTTCGAAAATAGGTTCAAATCCATAAATCTTTGGGTCAGATAATGAAACTAACTTTTTGATGCTTAACTTCAATTTAATTTAATTTAATTTATATAACAAACCACAATCTTTAGTAAAACCAACACCTAGTAGAGTGGATTTGTGCTAAAGTGCATATTCTAGTGAATAAGAAGTTGGGTAGACAGACCTATGCTCATGTCAGAAGGGTTTTGTACTCAACTTACAAAACGTAGTAACCAACAACGAATAAAATCAAGAAACATGTCAAAGACGATTTTATTGGAGAAAATGTGAAAGTTGAAAGAGTTTTGACTTCTGAGGTATTTGTTAGAGTTATACCCATAAATATCTCCCTTGATAATTTTTACAGATTTTTCAGATCACAGGTGTCCATTCGCGAGGGAAGAAACAATTTTTCATGTATATCCCCCCACCCCCCCTACCCCTACTGAAGCAAAAACGGTCAGTTTAAGAACTGTTTTGAAAAGCTCTCATAGAGAACTTTCAGTGATACTCATATCGGCTACCTTTCATGACATTTTTTTCCAGTGGCCACTTCTCTGTACTGTAATCATCGATTCATGGCCTATTTTTTCGAATCCTAGAATAGTTACAAAGCCCTTTTGCTAGGAGCTATCTCCTGCCTCTTCGACTTGTTTCAATTATATGTACTCATCTACATGATACCTATGATTCCTGCAATTTTCATGCAAATCCTAGCAAAGCTGTAGTGTCTAAGTCGGTAAAAAGCGCGTATGGCTCCATAGCCATACTCATATGTTTCCATAGTAATACAGGGCATATTGTTCCATAGTAATACAGGAAAATTCAAATCGCTATAACTTCGTCAAATACTATTCGATCTTTATGAAACTTTCAGAAAAGATCAATCCTATAATATCATCATCTGTTTTTATTGAATTTAAGGGTACCGCTTAGATTTTATTCAAGAAAACATAAAATCGATAAATCTAACTATTACTAACAAAGTTGAGTGAATTTTGACTTCTCATGTATTTGTTGTTGTTGTACTCATTAAGGCCTACATTCATGATTTTTTCAGATTTTTCGGATGGAAGGTGTCCAATCGCGAGGGGGAGGGTACGCGAAAAGTTCGTACATTTCCCCTTTCCCTGCCCCCCTCGGTACTGATAAGGCAATTTTAAGACTTGTTTTGAAAAGATCTCATTAAGACCTTTCCAATGACACCCTACTCGAATACCAATGGTGAAAATTTTTTTTTAAGGGGTCACCTCCCTATATGGGGAGACCCCCCTTAAACCCCTTTGAAAAATTTTTTCACCTTTGAACTTTCAAGAAGTCACCACTTCTGACCTTTCCACAAAGTTTCATGGCTGTAGCTTCTATACTTTCGGAGAAAAAGTGCTGTGACATACAGACGGACGGACGGACGGACGGACAGACGGACACAGGTCGTGATTGCAATAGGGTTTTGTATTTTAGTACAAAACCCTAAAAATGAATGCTTTGTTTTTTCTTTCGTTTTACTAAAATAGAGCAGTATTACACTAAACTACATCTATTTGAAATAAATTCAACCCAAGAAATTTATCATCGACCTTTGCATGAAATATTGAATGGATTCTTTATAAGTTTAAAAATATCTTAAAGAAACATTTTTACCCTTGAAACCAAGGTATATTTCAATTCACTTAAGTTGCTCTTCTCTGTATAAACGAAAGACTCAAGCGAGTAACCTTAAAATCATTTTCATGATAAAATTGAACATTCATTTTAAAAATCCATGCATCGCATGAAATTTTCGACAAAAACGTGCAATTGCATTTTCTTCTTCAATTCCATTAAATTCTAAATTAGGTTGGAGAAGAATAGTTAGTTTTTCAATTGAATGATTACGAAATAAGTGAAGAATTATGCAATGTAAGCTGTTTTTAAAACGCAACTCAAAACAATGAACAATACATCGTAATTCTTTTAACGCTCAAAAGTGGTGAAAAATTATTAATGCAAACAATAGAAAGTGCCATAAAATTTATTGCAACATTCACTATTCACCGAAAGACAAAATTGGGTTACTATGTTTTATTTGTATGCAAACCTGACACATTTTTTAATACATGTCATCAAAACCGACAACTTGTTATTCGAATTTACAATCCTACTCTGCCAGACCATACATTCATTTAAACAATATCAAAGATCTCGGCTGCTTCTCATTAAATATAAACATATACCAAACATTTTCGCTTGGTTCTTAATAGTCCCGAGATACTCTCTCCTCACTCATTCTTCTATGCATATAACGCTCACATTACCATATTACGGGTATAATTTAACATACCTGTATCTATGTATGAATGCATTTATTTAATCTAAGCTTAATTAGCGTTTGATAACTTGTTTGAATCTAAATTTGTTTTATTCTTTTTCTTTACAGTAACCACCACGAAGCATATCTTGTAAGGAAAGGAAATTTTTGACGACAGCATTCGAATAGGTTGCAAACAACACCAACAAATTACACAACTGCCTAAGATACCAACAATCAACAACAAACAAACTACAAAATGGGACATCACACGCGACAATTGTTCGCGACTTTATCTTTAATTCTATTAATTTTTAAGGTAAGTGCAAATGTTGCAATATCTTGCAAATAACTCCACAATTCACTAAAAAATAAAAAGTTGTATTTCAAGAGCAATTAATGTTCTTACAACATACTCGTGCTCATAAACTGAAAATTGAAGACAATGTTAATCATGACTTGTACATGATTAAGCACATTGCAAGAATTCTGTAATCGAGAAGCGGAACAAAATGTAATTTCACGAATTGTCTGCAGACAATACCAAAATGATCTAGATATTTTATTTCTTATAATTGCAACACATCCACAAGTATTTACGCACATACATGCACGGGAGTGCGCACATTTCATGGATGATTTGGCCAAAATAGAAAGATTAGACTGAAATTAAAGTCAGAATGAATCTGTAAAATGTAGAATGAAGAGCCGTAAACAAGGTCTTAGCCTTCATGCCAATAGTGATCGTGCGCGCTGATTGAACTCGTAACAGATATGATATAATAAATGAATGATGATTGATGATGTTACAGTGTTACCTGGAAGTTTTTGTTCATTTATTGCAGAATACTTTGAAGATGAAATCTTATGTTAGAATGTATGGTATTGATTTTTTTAAAAGGAAATTAAAATTATACTAGATCAATTTTATAGACCAACAAGTCCAATATGATCACTATTCTCAATATCAAAACAGCAAGAGTGCATATTATGCCCAAAATATAACGTATTTCCTCAGTTTCTTACTTCAGTACTCAGCCATATTTGGTCAAAACATATCCCTAATATTCCCTTGGTTACATTGAAGATTAAAGCTTTTGGTCTAGAAAAAGTAAAATTTTATACGGTAACTCTTAAAATTATTTTAAATTAAAAGGTGCTTTTTTTAGAGGCGGAGAATATTAAATTGAAATAAAGCGAAGAAAAATGCTTAATTTGAAAGATTTTTTGTCATTAATATTGAAATATGATTTTGGGTATGTGGTCACAGCAGGCTGGCACGCGGCTTTATCTGAAGGTCAAATTTTCACAAACTCTTTGCACTAAATCAAGCTGTATGAAGGTGAAAAGTTTCCGACCTGACCAAGGGATGGCTCCACTAGGTTTACTGTTGGAGCGGCGCCCAACAGTACCATTGATATTGAGCCTGTATGTACAGTTTCAGCCCAATCGCTACATCAGTTTTTGTTTGAGAGCACATTGCGCGCGACGCTTCCGTTGTTTTCGTGAAAATGGAAAAATTGGAAAAACGTGCTGTTATCAAATACTTCTATTTGAAAGGTTTTACACCAAAACAAATAAAAGAAGAGATGGCTTCAACACTAGGAGACTCCTCCCCATCATATTCAACTATTTAGCAGTGGGTTTCTGAATTTAGAATGGGTCGTGTGAGCACCTCTGACGAGCCTCACTCAGGACGGCCCGTTGAGGTCATAACTTCAGAAATGATTGAGAAAATCCATCAAGTGTTGTTGGAAGGCCGCAGGTTGGTATAACTAAGATAATGCTCAAAAACAGTGTTTGAAGCCAGCTTCTACCTTGCTTCATCATAAGATAAAATTGGTTTTATTTGAACTTTTTTTTGTGTTCGGATCCAAACCTGGCATACTAAAAAAGGACTCTTGACATATAAGATGATATAATTGTATTACGCTTTGTCACATGGTAAAGCAAGATATTGGCAAACACTAATTTTGAGCCCACATACAATGGTTTACAAATTGCATCTATTGGACTCTCTCAATGTATTTACTCTTAATAAGTTTGATGCTATATTTAAATTAAACTTGCACTTTGCAAGTGGTCGACGTTATCCATATAGTATCATTTTGTTTTAACCACAAAGGATAAGGTACCTTTTCGTTATTTGAAGGTAACCATCTATCGTAAGTATAATAAAGTAAACCAAAAAATGATGACTGGAATCAAAGGTCAAAATATCAACTGATGCTAGTTATAAAAATTGATCGGGCATATTTCAAATCGAAATTTGTAATGAATCTAATTTTGAAGCTTATTGGTGCTCTAGAATGTGAATGATCATAATCAACCTTAACCGTCCGATGCTTAATCAATCCCCTTTAAAGCCAAACTGACTCATAATCCAACCGAAAAACCGTTGTGGCCAATTTATTGCCTTCAGTGGAGCTTAATCTAGGATCCCACTGCGCTAGAGCTAAGCCATCTAAGGATACACCTGGCAGATTGTCTGAAGTGGTACTAATATCTGAATTGTTTTTAATGCAGTACTCATAGTTCTGTGTTCCATATTTAAGATTAAAACTATCTATTCTAAATGTATAATTCTGTAAAGAATCCGAGCTTCAAATCATCATACCATTTTTGGCTGTATATTCATAGGCAAAGATGATATTTGCTACCACTTCTCTGTGAGCCTTTTAAAGTGAAAAATTGCTATGCTAGGTTTGTTTACGTTCCACGAGTATATTTACCTAAATAAAAGCTTACAATTTGGAGTAAATAAGAGATATCTTACTTTGATTTTGATACTTGAAGAGTTTTTTCTTCCATCTTTCTTTTGAGATTCAGTCAGTTAAAATATAAAAGAAGGCAGTATCATTATTGTATATAAAGGAAAAAGTGAAAAGAAAAATTCCGTTTTGCTGAATTTTGCATCTAATTTGATTTACCTTTCAGTAACATTTATTCAAAAGGTCGGTTTATCAGGTTTGAGAAGTTATTCCAATGCAAGCATACTGCGCCTTGAATGCTTTCCAAAAAGAATTTTATCCTCAAATATATGCTTGATACTAGTGAAGAAGTTTCAAGCAAAAGAATAGAGTTGGACTGAACATTTATGGACAATATAATTTGTGTTTTTGAAACTAAACAAATAAGAATGTAGTACAAGAAGTAAAGTATTTATAGTCTACTCTGTTTGCAGCGTTTTTTATGTGTAATTTTTATATTTTAAGTTTTATTCAAAGAACTGTCACGAAAAAATTGTTTATATGAAAACACCGCATTTTTCAAGCCTGTGTTTTGCTTTGTAAGTTGAGCACTTTTTTCCACCAGCAGTGTCATAATACTACAATCCTTATATGGTTCACAGTTCCTGAAAGAAGTGTCTCTAATTGCCAAGTTTCATTGACTGCTTCATGCAAATAACAAATTCCAACGCTCTAATATCTGATCATTTGCCTACTTACATAAATATATCCACACAGGTGTTCGAAAATACAAGGTCTCATTTAAATTCTCCAACTTGGAACAGAGAAAAATAATATTTTACTAGGAATCATCAAGAGTCCATGAACGGGTTTAAAATATTAAAATTTATTAAAATCCAAATCTCGCTCACGCAATCTGTGTAGTTATGTGACTTCATTTGTCAGTGCAAGAATCCTACAACTGTAAACTGTATATTCCGACTATTTTCTCTCAGTTTCTAGTGGATGCTTTAACATTTCCCTGGGTAGTTGTTGCTTCTCCATTCTTCAATATATTCAAATAATTCCATTTTATGGAGTTTTATGCTTACAAACACTAGCAGGTTGTTGTGTACGAGTATATCAAATAACTTATCATTATAGTATATTGAAATCACAAATCTGGACCATGCTTCTGTGGGACGAAGAATCTTTTATGTATTTCAGATTCACTTACCAAACTTCAGGCTGAACTTCATACTGCAACATAGGCTTAATCAGTGTTTTATGCTTGCAAAGATTATTTTTCATACGCTATGGACCTTAGGTTAGAAAGAGCCTCATTTCCAGTATTTCTGCGCCACCGGGTGTTATCTTTTTGAATGCCCTTTCAATCAAGAAAAGCTTCTTAGTATTAGAAGTTATCTAGATTTGGGGGCATGCCAGTGTGTACATTTACACAAGCGTTTTTGAGTTAATTTTGACTACCTTGCAACTCAAAATCGATGAAGCCTACAAATCTGAAATTTGGCATCGCTAATGAAACTACATAGGATACCAAGAATATCAAATTTCAGTGATGTAGCTAATACAGTTATGTTGTTATAAAGACCTGATAAGATTCATTTTTACCATTGACTCACTCATCAAAAACCTTACCAACTTTCAAGTGGCTGAGAAACTTAAAATATAGCATCGTTTCAATTGGCAATAAATTACTTTCTAAAAAAATGTTATCTATAATTGAAATTTTGGGTCAACAGACAGTAAAATCAAACAGTAAATGCAATAGTAAAGCTTTAAATCATGAAGTCTAATTTTTTGAAACTAATCCATTAATAAGTAAAACTTGCCAAGTAAGAAATACAATATCGGTCCAAGTAACAATTTTTTAAAAATAAACTAAAGAATGCTGTATATTCTTTGTATTATGTCTAAAGGACCTGCTATGAAACGTGTTAACCATTGGATCTCAATTATTTTTTTGATTATTCTAATACTACTCCGGGGATTCTTTCCAAAGTTTCCAAATTTGGGTTCACACTTTCAAGGCGTTTGGCAGATTTTGCTAGAATTGAATTATATTTTTATTTCATTGAACTTATTGTCATTTTTGTTTGCTTCAGATGCCAAGCAATAACAAAAATATCTTCAATAGCTGGAATTGACCTTACTATGCGTTTAAGGTTGACAACTACCGCTTTCAACGGTGTAGATCGTCTGGTGAATTCCTAATGGTCCATTTTACACAATTTTGAAAAATAGTGCCACAGATTCCCTGTACGTTTAAAACATCATAAGCTTGAACGGTTTCGACCAAGTTCTCATTGCTTTGGACCGGAAGCTCAATAATCAGCTTCGCAGCTTGGTAAAACCAAGCGTTGTATTTTAAGAGCGTTAATTTTTGTATTGTATACCAGCAGAATTACTCCAAAGCGGGAGTCCCCATTTAACTAATCTTCTGCACCGACTAATATGCAGAAGAGCAGTTGCCAAAACATATAATATGTCCTGTACACAAAAATGAAGACAAGCAAAGGTGTAAAAATTATAGAGGCATCACTTTACTATGTACTCGTACGTCTTATGAACGACTCTCTAAAATCATAAAAAGAAAATTAAAGCCGTACAAGGAAAGTATTATAGGAGAGTATTAGGGAGGTTTTCAAAATGGGTGATCCATAATAGACCAAATATTTTCAGCTAAACAGGTGCTCAAAAAGTGCTGGGGATATAACATCGATGTGCACCAACTGTTTATAGGCTTCAAGCAAGCATGCGACATTGTCGACAGAAATGCGCTGTATAAAATAATGCTTGACTTTGGCGTCCCAACCAAACTAGTCCACATTGTCAAAGTCAAGATGCTAAACTTAGAGTCCCAGATCAAGGTAAGTGGCAAACTAAAAGAAAGCTTCATAATGGAATCAAGCTTAAGACAAGGGGATGAATTTGCTCCAATGCTCTTTAATATTATGCTGGAATACGTCATTAGGGAGACATCAGCTGCAACCTATGGTACATTGATGTTCAAGTCTACACAATTAGTAGCATATGCAGATGATGTCAATATAGTAGCACGTTAAATCTTAGATGCCAAAAGAACATTTCTAAGCCTAAAATCTGAAGCAAACCAAATTGGCCTACGAGTTTATGAAACTAAAACTAAATCCATGACTAAAATGAAAAAGAAAACTCCAGTCCGACCAAAGCAGATGTAGGAGACTATAACCTTGAACATTTGAATTTTTTTTACCTTGCAGCAAGCCTAAGTAGAAGGGATACCAAAAAGGATGAGATTGGATACCGGATAAATACCGCAAAAAACATATTGCTCGTTACTTCCCATTCTAAGGTCCAGAGTTGTATGCAGGCAACATACATTTTGTATTTACAAATCACTTGTCAAACCTGTATTGTTATATGGGAGCAAAACATAGACCCTGAAAAGTGAATCCGAAAAGACAGTGAACGTATTTGAAAACAAATTGCTGCGGGAAATCTACGGCCTAGGGAAACAAAGAACAGAGTGGAGACTGCATTACAAGTATGAGATGTATGAATTTTTTGATGAACTACCAGCATCTACTTGCGTAAAACTGCGCAAATTACAATGAGCGGGCCATGTAGAAGGAATGGAAGGAAACAAGCTGCCTAAGAGGACATTAAAGGGTAGAGCACAAGGTAGATGTCTAGCGAGAAGGTCGAGCACTTAATAGAAAGACACGATGCTACCAGCAGATACTTATTGGGAGTGATCAACTGGTGAATTAGGTCACAGAACCTTGATGCTAGAGAGAGATTAATCCTGATAAATATTCATTCCTGATAGTACTAGTAGATTGAAAAACTAATCTTATGTTACATACATACAATTTTTGCAATAACATCATTGATCTATACTGTCGCATCAATGAATCAAGAGCCCTGATATTCTCCACAGTCTAATCACTTCAACCGATAGGAATGCAAAAAGTCACTTTTCGATCAGTCATGCCACCCATTCGTCTTATTTAGGTTACAGCCACTCTCTGAGTCAATGCACGGATCATTTCACGATGACTCATAAAATTGATTGATGTAATTACAAATTCCCTAGATATGTTAACGAACTTAGCTTTCAGGCCTTCAATCGTAATCTACTGCCATGGCAACTATCCAATCGAATCGATTGCTCATTTGTGAGCGATTTGTTATCCCCACCCAGCTTAGATATTACGAATCAAACTTTCAAGGCTACTTAAATGATTTTGACATCACTTGATAGTGAAATTCTAATTTAAAACAAATAGAAACCTACACGTATGATCAACAAGGTCTCCTTCAAATCTCTCGAAACCTTATTCACACCTGAAATATGATATTCCAAAGTAAAAATTTTCATCCAGATATAATTTGTACTATGATCGTGTTGAGGATGTTGTAGAAAGTCCTTCCATACCACAAGAACATGAAATTTTGTTAATCGATTTAAGGTTTACCTTATAATTTCATCAGAACACCCGAAAATTTTGATCGTAAATTTCGTAGAAGCTTCTGTGGACAGCACACAAAAAAAATAATCGCATGTTGTATAATCTTTTTGTTAACAATGGCTTATAATGACTTTCTATCGAATATTTTCTTAAACCTACGTAAGGCGAGAAATTCATGAACTAAAACTCTACTTCAAGCCTACAACGATTAACTTTAGTCTCTAAAAAGAGGCTTGAAACTTCAACTCGGGATCACTGCCACAAAAATGAACGTCTGAGCTATCGTTGTTGAAACACCCTTACGGTTTTCATTTTTTTTTTTTTGTTGACACACCCTATTACATAGCCGAGTTTTTTTCTTTCTGCATATTCCCGAGTCAAAACTTCAAGCCATCTTCATAGATTTTTGCATCTGACTAATACTAAAATAAAACTTTCCAAGCCGCATTAAGCCTTACCTTGTATTGAATGAAGTCTGTTGGATCTGAAACTAATAGGAACCTACACATATGATCAACAAAGTAGTATTTAAGCCTTTCAAAATGTTATTCACCCTTAAAATACGATCGTCCAAGGAAAAGTATTTCGTTTGAATATAATTTTCACTGGTGTTATGTTGCAAGGCTTACATAAATAGAGATTGATATGAGAAGAGCATATGGTTTAGTAAATGAATTTATGATTTACGTCTGTGAAACATCACTCCGGACAAATTGCCCGAAAATTGTCTTTAAGATTTTGCATGAACGCTTTTTGGGTAGCAAAAAATAATAATATGATGCTTGATATTTTTTGTCAGCGAGAGCCTGCAACGATCCTCAATTGAATTTTTAAGCCTAGTTTTATACGACATATGGGCTAAATTGTTTATTTTACTTCAATATTCTTCATAAAAGCAGGGTAAGAAATTTATCAACTGAAAACCTACTTCAAGCCTTCAAAGTGTGCTTCAGTCACTGAAATAATCGTAATAATAATCCATCACACAACGGCACAAATACGAACCTTGGCGTTTAGATTTATTGTTAGGGTATCTCATTCCATGGCCGTAATGGAATTCGAGGTGATATGGTCAATATCACGCTCAACCATGTGATTATTACCTAATTTTTCAATCAGTACACATCGCAGCTGGCTGGGCTGATAGTTCGACAGCAGCATCAGAAGCTCAAACTCTATACCGCGACCGAGGTTTGAACTTTGGAGCTGCTGCGCAAGCGGACTTTGCCCCAACCCACAGCTCCACACAAACTCTTAGTCACTGAAAAGAGGCTTAAAATTTCGACTCGGGTAACCTCGACCCCAAGCAGAACTATAAATCATGCATTCAATGTCTTATTTTGAAATGGTTCACGAAATTCATGTCAATGGCACTAAAATGCAGGTCTAATCGTTTAACAAGGACACGTACCTATAAGAGGAAATTTAACCTGAACATAATTCGTAGTTACAAGAACATATTGAGTTCGCATGAGTAGGAAAATTAAAAGAAAAAACTCTCTCACCTCTAAGCATGGTCATCGCCATCACCAGTGTGTATTTAATAAGAGTGATGGCCCGATGAGAATTAGTGCACACGTCGAAACCACCTTCTTCTAACATTTTTCTTCTCTAATACCTTTTCAGCAAAAATTATTAAAATAAGCAACTCAATCATGTATATAAGCTAAAAATATGTCATAACTAAGCGTTGATTTCAAATAAGAGAATTAGAGGGATAAGCCTTCCATCATATGCTGAAATTGTTAGTTTTCTTCTTTCACCAAAATTGATGATTTTGGAGAAAGTTAACATTCATTATCTTAGCTGAAATCAACCAGTTTATTATAAAAACATTTTGAATACCTTAATATGAAAAAAATGAAGAGCTCGTTTAATTTCATTGCATTATATAACTGGCCTAAGCAAATAGTGGCTGATGTGCGACCGTGGCTGAATCGAAAGCATGGGGAGATTGACTTCTATCTGACCCAGTTTTTGAGTGGGCATGGGTGTTTTGAGTCTTACCTGCACAAGATTGGTAAGTCACGGTCCCCCGATCGTCAGTGTTGCCCAAGAGAGGAAGACGATGCCTGCCGCACATTTTTGCGTGCTCAAAATGGGATAGGTTACAACGAGACCTCTACACGGAGACGGGAAAGCTCACCCCGGATAGTATAGTCGAGGTGATGCTTGAATCGATTGACAAATGGAACCAGGTGGCACATTATGTTCGGGGATTCCTTAAAAGGTAAAAGGGACTCACAGCAGCCGAGGATGTTAGGACTGGGCGATCGCTTGTCTGGCAATTCCTCTGCCTCTCCCCTCTCCCGCTTGAGGGGATCTCCCAGCCTGAACTGCTACTCAGTTTGTATGTCCTTTAACCGTTAGTAGGAGAAATAGTTCCAAAATGAGTATCGTAAGCCAAACTTCCTCATCCCAGAGAGCTCGACGCTTTTTCAAAGTATGCTGAGACCTGGACATCTTTTTTAAATGAAAATTTCTTAGAAATATTGCATTCATCTATTTCTCATTTCAGTTGAGCTGACTAATATTTGACACTGTTTTGCTTTACAGAGGCTCGTACATGGATTGTATTTCTCTTCGAGTTCTTCAATAAACACAATTTCTAAACTAGCTTTATTTAAATTAAATTATTTATTTATTCTTTGTTACCAGCCAATCGTCTTAGTTCACAACTTGGTTAAGATAATAGAACAATTCATTGAGTGTTAAAAATGCTTAAAAAGAGCATGTTGAGCAACAACAACAACATAAAACTGATGTTAACTATGCCATTGGGCTTATAACACTGACTCCATTCCTCAAAAGCCATCATGTATACTCTTTACTGTACTTTTTCTATATTCTTGTTTTTTTTAAACATCTCAAATATTTCACTGGATTTGATAGTCATAAATGTGATTAGTGTATCTTATTCCATTGTAATTTCCATTGAATCAATTCTTGATTGATTTCCAATTCTCTGCAAGGCAATCATTTATAACCGCAACAATATAATATATAGTATAAGCCCTTACTTTATTATTGTGACACTTTAAAATCTATTATTTTTTATACAGATTCCAACTTCTCCAAAAAGATCATGTAAAAAGGTGGCTTATGCAAAAGTTTGTGAATTTCGATAGTTTCTGATTTACATTTATATAAATCAAGCAGTAGTAAAATTCACTCCGTTAAGCCTACACTCTGTAAAGTAAAACTTGTACTTAATTTATATCAAAAATAATCTACATCAACTAGATACCACTAATATAAAATTTATTCCTAAACGATAGTAATTTCAGTTCAAAAATCTTAAACTGCATCGAAGTCATTTTAATTTAATTAAACAAGTTTTTCACTAGGAGTGGTTCAATTTGTGGGTTAGATTACTTCATATTTTATATTAATGCGATTTTATCCATATCATCGTCTGCAACCGCAAAAATACTTTCCCACTCTAGTGTTTTACCTTATATCTAAAATTATCCTAAGCGAATATAGCCAATGCCAAGGTCCATCACAATACAGTAAGCGTTCGTATATTACGTGCATTACCATCAAATATAGTCCATACCCACCGTTATACGTATCAAGCATCGCTGTTCGACCTCATACGAGGCCACGATAGACCAGTTATGAATTGCTACTGCAAAATTTCATTTACAGTCCGTGCACATGAAGTAAAAGCAACAGCGTGAACATTAGCACCAGCAGCACCAACAATAGTGCAGCACACCTCTAAGAATCCACCATCCTCTGCAAACATAGGCATGGACCATAGATAGATCGCGTTTCTATCTCTCGATCTGCGCGAAAACTCTCTTGCGTACATACAGCCATGCATATGTTAGTTAAAATAATCCATCGAGCTATGGAATTTTCATTTGGAATAGTTTCATAAAAAAAGTTTTCTATACAAAACCGCTAACCGTGAAATGAAACTAACATCGCTAGCAAATGAAAGATACGAATATTCGCAGAGACTCCAGCGTTACAGTAGAAATTGAGAGATGTTGAAATGCGCGTATAAAGATATTTCCTTTGGAAGAAATTTAGATCAGCGTGATATGATTAAGGTTTGTGAAATTGAAAGGCAAAAGAAGAAATTTACTTCCATTACCTACGCTATGGATAGCAGAAACAGCGCCGACAATGGCTGACTGACGTGATCACCTCAATCACTCAATTGAAGAAAATCGATGAGACGGGTAAGCAAGCGTGGATAATAAGCTGATATCAGGGTTTGGGAAGATATTAAAGATCTTCATTTCAAATCGGATGCAAAAAAACTCAAATCGATTAAATTCACTGCAAATTCAAATAGTAGTTAGCGAGTCGGGAAGTGAGTGTGCTTGACTTTGGATTGGATGATAGATCGCAAATTAACGTTATTCGCTGAATGCATGATGCTTTTTCGCGAATTAATCTTCGTGTGACGGTATGATGTGGAAACCGTTGTTTTTTTTCCTGATACGGAAATTTGAATGGTTAGAATCAATTTAGAGTTGGAGAGAAGATTTTGACGCTATATTTTGCCGGTGATTCTCAGAAAAACTAACAATGTGTGGTATGAATTTTCTCAAACTACCAATGAGGATTTGTCGTTCATCCTGATTACAAGCTGGCATAACGTTTTTATAGCATTGCCCATAAAAAAACTCGAATACATTTCCCTACAATTAAAAAGCATTAATAGTAATTAAAAAGAAAGAGAAATCTTCGGCTCAACGTAGCAGGCAACAACGTTGAATAGTCGTTGCAATGATGAGTTGTATTATAACTCAACAGTGTCCAAATCCATACAACTAGGTAAATTGCAATGGACTCGACATATACAAATGATGGATGAGCACCGACTTCCCAGAAAAACAGTTGAACAAAAAACCAACGATGAGAAGACTCAGTGGAAGCTGACGGCACACCCTACTATGGGCTCAAATGATAGTCGCTTCAATATTTGGTGGTTATTTCTTAACTTCTTACTTCTTGTTGCTTAAGCACTACCACCCCTTTCGGGCCTTTACTTAGAGGTAGTTATCTCATTATCTTGATCGAATGTATCGGCACTGGAGAAGATGATATGGTCAGTACCATGGTTTGGGCTTTGATCCGTCGACCCAGCTACAATACGTTCTGTTTTTAAACCACTACGTATCAAAACTAAACGTGCTTAAAGTCCGTGTGAACAATCATCGACGTTGTCACCAACGAGATTCGAACTGGGGACGTTTGGCTTACACAGCGAGCACTTTAATCATTACACCACGCGGTATACACTGTCACATCACAGATGTCATCTCTTAGACAATGATAACTTTATCAATAATCTTACTGCTAATCGACTACCTAGATAAACTTCATTGAGTATAATAGAGTACGCTTCAAAATTCACTGGAAAAATAAATAAATGTACTCCAGAAGGCAGATCTCTTAGCACTTAAGGAGTTGCGTCCTAATTTAAAGTACTCGCTACTGGGTCCACTGGAAACAGTATCACATTATAGTTTATTCCTAGATTATTTCATAAATGTAAATTTTTACTTTCTTATAAATATTGTAAGTGTATATAACAGAACAAACTTGAATCAAATACTCATATTTATTGTTTTTTCTTAAAAAAATAACTGTTATAAAAAATTACTAATTTTTCCGTGGTTTTGGGGCAAGATTCAGAATACTCTTTACATTTTCTGTAAATACTTATTTTAAACAAAATGAAATGTATTTTTCAACATTTATTAAACCATACAATATAAAAATTATATATCAATCATCACAGAAAAAAAAACAACTTTCAAATTATTCAAAAAAATATAGCATCTGTTGAGTGAAACTACATTTCAGTACGTATTCAGACGTTTTGTTTATAAAAATTAGGCAGAGCAGTTTAAACAAGCATGCATGCATGATAACAATTGACACTGAAGAAGGGAGCAACTTACTCCTGAAATATATATTTGTCGGAAAAAAACAAAATAATTGCGTTTAAATGGAAAAGATGAAAACACAGTATATGCTTCATGTATTCTCTGCAAATCGGTATATTACATTTGATGCAAAATGTTTTCGTTTTTCTATCAACAACACACTTTTCTTTCACTTACTGGTGGGGTGATAACTGCAGCTGGGCCTCCTTCCGGTAGTATATTCCGGACTTGAATTTTGATGTGCTGTGGGATGTTTACAATAAAAATTCTTTCATGAAGATGTGGTTGAATTAGTGACATAGCCAACGTTTGAATGAAGCCCCTTCGTGTCACTTTATCAGAAGTCATGGCCTTTTGAATAATGTAAGCATTTAGTCCGCCAATATTCAGTAGCACAAGCAATATACAAAAAAGCTAACGTTGAGTGCGCCTAGACACGGAATATGTGCCAGTCATTTGATGAAACACATCAACTCCACATTTGAATCTATTGTAGGCAGTTATAATTGCAGATTTCCTTTTATTACTTGTTTTTCATATATTTTAGCATCATAATGAAATGTCGATGCTAATAGAACTACTTTGTCTCGTTTCGGCACATAAGATAACAATGTAGCATTGCTTTGAAACCCAAAGTAAGTTTCATGCGCTTCTCTATCCCCTGATGTGTATAAACTCCTGAGGTATCTCTTTTTTGTTCTTTCTAAGAACTCCTAAACATGTCAAGCCGAAATCGCCTCAAAGATCTGCCATCAATTAAACGCTCATGAGCCAGTTGTCCATTACAACATTGCGGCTAGAACCTTTATTGGGTGCACCAGTCTCTTCACCACATGACTCTGGGGATTGCTGACTGTATGTATAATAAGTGTTTGCATTACAGGCTGCAAATATCTTTAATCCATACTTAGCTCGTTTGCTGGGAAGATATTGTCGAAATATACACCACCCACAGAATGCTAAAAGCATTTCATCCATAATAATTTGCTCTCCATGACTGCAGTTCTTTTGAATATGAGACAAAAAAAGCTCAAATATCTCTCGAATCGGTGCTTATATGTATATCGTTTTCTTTTCTAGCCGATCTCAGCCGTACATCATCAAAACGCAGGCATCTGAAAAAAAGGTAAAACCTATGTCTTGACATAGCTGCTTTCCAGATATCATAGCCTGTATCATCGATGCTCCACAAATCTTTCGTATTCAAGTGTACTCCTCTCAACTCTCCGATATAGAAAAGAAGTCCTAACAAAGCTTTTATTTCAGTTAAACTACAAGGTTTACAGTCTCTGTCTCTATTAAAGTTATCGCAAACTTTTTCAGTCATGTAAATATTTGTATATTCCACTATTTATGACATTTCACCGGGAAAGAAAAGGCAAAATGTTTCTAACGGTGAAGCTGAGTTCGAAACTTCTACATAAGGCCCTGGAACTTCACGTATTACTCGGATATTATGACTTTGAGTTCTTACATTTCTGGCCCTTTCTTCAATATTCCATATTGTAGTTTTGTCTTTACCGATATAAAATCCGTTTCGTATAATCGACAATGGAGCACAATCTAAATCTTGACGTCGATCAAGAGCCGGTCGGTGGATGCCTTGCGATGGTTGAAAGTTTCGTTCACGCTCAGGTTGTATATTGGCTGCTGACGAACTTTGAAAACTGAACACTTAACTTATTTCACTTTCTTGTTCGGAATCCGATTTATATTCGCTTATGTCTAAGAAGTCTTCATTTTTAGAGCATTCTTCATTTTCTGTCTCTTCATTTAATAGTTGTTCGATCTCGCTAGGCGTCAAAAACTTATTAGTTGCCGTTTTCCATGAAAAAAACACAGAAAATAGGCAAATATTAATAGTAATCTTATGGAAAAATCACTTTCGTATTTGGTCGCTACCAGGTCTAATGGACCCACACGCCCCTTTTACCTCCATACCACTCATGCGCCGCGTACTAACTAACAATCAGTATCATCATTTGATGTGCTGAATTACATTTGAAAGGTACTGAGGACGGCAACGTACAAACGGTCAACTTTGCAAGTTTTGAGCAAATACGATGTACTGTGTCTACTGGACCCATTATCGATTCCCTGAGTGTTAAGACTCTTAACTGTTACTCTAGTTTCGAGTGTAGGGATAATTGAAAATGACTAATCTGGAGCCAAAATCCGTTAAGTGGTCGCGTGTTAATAATACGGAAACAAACTAAATATCTATGAAAGAGTAATAAGTATTTATTAAGTAATATAATTTTAACAACTTGCGTCTTGTCGTGTCAACTGTCGATTTAGAGGAGAGAGAACATGTTTGAAGTTGTCACCTATGCGATGATAATTCCACGGTGGTGAACACTGTAGTTTTTGTATTCCCACGCCGAGGCCACTACATTTCTTCCTTCTGAATGATTGACTAGTTCGTGTTTTTAGTCAAAAACGAAAAATCTCGCTGGTGGACATATTTTTCGGATCGTATCGGGAGGTGTCGTGATAGGCTTCCATACAACTTGGCAAACTTAAACAGGAGCTGGATCGTTAGCGTGATTTATACTTAGCAAACTGCTGGTGCTACATTGAGTGGTAGTTTTTGACTGTGTTGATGAACTCATTGTTGGAGATGTTGATGTCTTCGCGGACGGCCAATTTGGTACAAATATCTCTTGCAATATTTGGCTCAATTACAGGCATGCTGGGAAAAATAATCAGTTGGGAGGAATACTGGTTTCAGTCTCTCGGTTGAAACGTTGACATGCCTACCGTTTACGTCAATGGAGAAACTGATGGGAGAAATCTCGTTGTTGACACGATGAGAACCTGAATACAGTTGAAAAAGTGACTTTTTAACTGTATCCACAGGCATGCATACTTGCGTACATGTTTTTGATCTTTAAAGATGATCGAAGTCCGTTTGTTGCAATGAATTATTGGTTGCGGCGAAGCTCTCGCATTTGCTCACATATCGAATGAACAAACGGTTGTGGTTTGCTGTGTGTGCCATCATAGATGCAAATCTCGCTAGGCAAAGCTTAAGTTGTTCCATACAAAAACTTTGCGCAACTTGCTCTTAGATCCTCCTTGAACGCGCAACGTAATCACAACAACACAGTTAGGGAAAGTTGAATCCAGTTCAGATTTGCCACTTAATCGAAGTTTTGAATATACGATGACAACGCACAACGAGACTGTTTGTTGCTTGATGAAATGGTGTAGTTCTTGAACGTTTGCATCCAAGAAGTTTTGCCAGATCGTTAAAAAGTACCGACTCAAATTGAGTACCTTGGTCAGCGGTCATCATCTTTGGAGTCCTAAAACGAGAAATTCAATTAGCAAATAAGGCTTGAGCCACGGTAGCCGCTTTTCGATAAGCAATAGGAATAACTTCTAGCTATCGCAAAAAACGGTCTATCATAGTTAAACCGTATCAAAATCCTTCGGATAGCATCAGTGGACTGACCAGATATTGATGCACGTGCCTAAATTGCGGCTCAGGGACGGTGAATTGTTGGAATGAATTCTTAGTATGCCTGCTGACTTTGGATCTTTGGCATTGAATGTATGAATGAATCTATTGTCTAATTTCTTTTCTTTTTCCCCCCTTCTGCCTAACCTATGTTAGGTGTGTATTGGCTATGGCTTAGATTTCTTTTCGCACTACAGACCTCACAAACTTTCATGACATAGCTTGTAAAGTTGGACGTATTCCTGGGTGTGCACAGCGATGAAAAATACTAAGAATTCGCTTCGTAAATCTTTGTCGCACTCATAGATGAGTCCCAAAATAATTCTCCTCAACTGCCCATTGTCATCGGTCTAAATTTGAGTGATGAAGCAATGTCCTTCAGTAACCTTGGTAGTTCACTTTCATTTTTCTGCTCGTCGATAAAGCCCTGGGTATCGATACAACTGGGTATATCGATGGATTCAATTCACGATAATCCAGCTGCAACAACATTGGACTGGCCGCTAACGTGAGCAATGCTCGTGACAATTTAAAAAAATAAAAGGCAACTGACTGATTTGACGCATAATAGATTTATCGTTCTTTTTAGGAAACGCATAAATCAGCGTTTGTTGGTCTGTTTTTATAAGAAATTCTGTTGCATTGAGCATGTGTCGATAATTTATCATAGCACAGCAAATTTCCAACAGTTCTCGACCTTACACACTATATTTTTTTCAACGGATGATAACTTTCTTGAAAAAAAACGCTAATGGTTGTCAGAAACTGTTTTGCTGCTGTTTAATACGACACCGATTGCTATGTCAAATGCGTTGGTGGCCAAGGTAAGCAATTTGATTCACTTGTAATGTCTTAGTGCTGTTGCATTTGTGAGATGGACTTTAAATTTTTCAAAGGCTATGGCTGAGTCTTCCGTCCAAATAATCTTTGAATTGTCATTCTTCGTTGCTCCGCGTAAATATTCCGTGCTTGGAGAGTAGCAGCGTTTGGCAAAAAGCTCTTACAATTATCATGATTCTGCAACCTGGCCCACCAGTTGCTGTCAGCTTCTATCGTGTCTCCCCATCAAGTTATTGGCCTTCCCGCTGGACATCTACTTTATGCTCTACCCTTTAATGTTCTTTTGAGTAGCCGGTGTCTACCATTTTTTCTACATAGCCCACCCATTGTGATTTGCGTACCTTTACGCAAGTGGATACAGGTGGATTGTCAAATAATTCATACAACTAATCATTGCAACGTTATGTCCACTCTGTTTCTTATATTACTGAGCCGTAGATGTTCCAGTGCACTTTGCGTTCAAATATGTCTACTACCTTTCCGAATTTGCTCGTTGGGGCCCAGGTTTGACTAGTGCTTTGTAAAGACGGTGCTTATTTTGCCTGTAAATGTGGACCTTAGAATGGGAAGTACGGAGTAATAGGCTTTATTTCCGGCTTTTTTGAGGCGTAAAATCTCGTCCTTTTCTATTCCGGTTGGCTCCAAAGTAAATAAAATTATTCACACTTTCAAGGTTGTAGTCTGTAATAATTTTCCACATAGTGAGAAGCTCATTGAGCATTTTGGGCATTTGAATGACTTCTCATTGAAATCTACGAGATAATAACGTTGTTAACTTGACTTCTGAGTTAACCCCAATGAACATATGCTGCACTGAAATGGTTTCACGTCACTGTGTGTCAATCAATATCTATTTAAGTTACTTGCCTTTGTCTACTTGCTCCCACATAACTCACAGCTGAATGACCTGTACTTTGCTTTGCCTTCAAGTCGACGCCTTTCTTGTATTCTGGGAACACCATTATTTTTTTCTAATTGAGTGTGATTACTTTCAACATACTGTCGGTAATGTGTTTCAAACTCAAAATCCTCATCACATTTCTTGCAGTAGAAATTATCCTTTATCATATGCACCTTTGAATGATCGCGATATCCTGCCGTCCGTTGAAAGTTCACGACTGGTAATATGTATGATAAGATTTTTCTCCAAGTTAAATTGTTCAGGACATTTTTCACAACTAAATTGTTTAAGGATTTATGTGTGTGGTTTGTTTGTGCAACTGTAGAATGTTCTGTGAATGAAATTTTTCGAAGCATAGTTCGCAAGAATACTCCTGGACTACTTCTTCATTTTCATTGGATTTTAGGGAATTGATGGTAACTGGAAGGTCCAGTTTTAATTTAGCTTTTCCCTGAGCATTTATATAGACTGATTCAGTTGAGTCGTGTGCCATGGCACTTATGATTAATGATAATTTCCACTGCAAGAAATGTGAAGAGGATTTTGAATTTGAAACACGTTGCCGACAGCATGTTGAAAGTAATCACACTCAATTAGAAGAAAATAATTGTTTCCCAGAATGCAACAAAGGGGGTCGACTTTAAGGCAAAGTAAGCTGTGAGTTATGTGGAATCAAGTTACTTAAATAGACACCGATTAACACACAGCGACGTGAAATCATTCAGTGCAGCATATGTACATTGGATTTTACGCAGAAGTCAAGTTTACAACGTCATTATCTCGTAGATTCTGATGAAAAGTCATTCAAATGCCCAAAATGCTCAATGAGCTTCTCACAACGTGAAAAATCATTACAAAGGATGCCCAACGTAGGGCCCCATTTTGTAATGATTTTTCACTTCTCGTACGCTCGAGATTTCCTGAAGGAAATCTAAACCGACCTCTCATCGGTTCTAGACGAGAAGTCTTTGGAACGTGACAACGGACTGTACCCATCAGGTTGACGTGTCCGGACACTTTTAGTTTACTCCGAGGTGGCTGCAGGGTAGCTAGCTAGTTCGGAGGGGTCACGGTTCTTACGCGAGCAGAATAAGTCCGACTTACAAAACTCAGCCACCAGTTCAAATGCCCGACTTGAAACGCGTCAAACAACTTGCAACGGCTCTACTTCAAATTACGTGACTTTGTTCCGAGGAAAAGGAACAAAGACAACCGCGTCGGTGAGATTCGAGAGCGCGTATTTTTTTCAGCGATTGTCTTTGTTCCTTTTCCTCGGAACGAAGTCACGCCATTTGAAGTAGTGTCTTACCTGTCTTATGACTTTCAAATAAGGTATCAAATTTGCAGTTAACGAAGGGCGCCCAATAGAAGAAACGATTATTAATATTGAAGCTGGTATAAAATTCTTAAATGGTGATGATCAGGAGCAAATCAGGATAAATTAATTTTACAAAACCCTACTAGAATCGCGACCTGTCTGTCCGTCCATCCGTCCGTGTGTCACAGCAAGTGTTCTCGTAAACTACCTAAGCAATGTAGAAACATCAAATTTTGTATGTAGGTGTAAAGCGGTGCTCTCTTCCAAGTTCAACAACAGAAAAAAATTAGAAGGTGTTTAAGAAAGATTTCCCATTATAGGGGAGTACCCCCAGAAAAAACGAATATCATCAAAGGTAGCCGATATGGGTATCAGATGAAAGGTATTGATGAGAGGTCTTAAACTGACATTTTGTGTCCCCCCCTTCGCAATTGGACACCTGTGATCTGAAAAATCTGAGAAAAATTACAGAGGTAGGTGTTTATGGGCACAACAACAGCAAATACCTAAGAAATCAGAATATTCTCAACTTTGTTAATAATAGTATGATATTCGAATTTCACATTTTCCGCAATAAAATCGTATAGTTACCCTTAAACTCAATCAAATTCGATATTTAAATAGTCTTACAACAGTTCCTCATACTTTCTAAGTTTGATGAAAATCGAATGATATACACGGAAGTTATAGCCATTTGAAATTTCTCCAATTACAACAAAAATAATACATGATTTTGGTATTTTATGGATTTTTCATCGAATTAGACAGTGCAGTTTTGATTTGATCTTCTTAAAAATTTTAAATAAGATGAATAACATAAATATTTTTGGGAATTCATGATTTGAGTGATTTTTGTTAGTTTGCAACAAAATGGCGACCGTTGAAAATAGAGAAACAAAGGATTTTCGTTTAAACGTGCACATCTGTTTGACATGTTTCTTGACTTTATTCGTTGCTGGTGACTGCATTCCGGAGAAGTTGGGTGATATGAGCGTAGGTCTGTCTACACTACTTGTTTTACGCCGTGTTGATGATGCTATCAACCTATATTTCATAATCATCACTGTTCATTGGTACTGTAATTCATTTGTGTACCATACAATGGTATGTTACCATCTTATGCTGGTACGTATAACTCTATGAGTTAGGAACCGTTCTCTGCGTCGTCGTTTTTCGATAAATTGGAAGTTCTATCCTGTTGTTTCTTCTCGTAAATATCAAACCCAAGAACGGTATTTTTCCTTCTTTGAGTATAGATTTCATCTGTGGGTGTAACTTATTCATTAAGTCCAGTTGATCCTGTAGCTTGTCCTTTTTTAACAGTGCCTTGTTCCTCCATTCTTTCTTCTATGGATGTCATGAGTATTTTTGCCAACAATGGTGAACTATCCATTACCAATCCTCGGGTTGCTTTGTAATAAATTGACGGAAAAAAGAAAAAGCGGAATTCACAAAATATCGTCTGATGAACGTAAACAGGCGTATATTGGACAGACGAAAAGGTTAGCGGTAACGAGATTCAATGAGCATATGAAGGAGGTAGATTTATGAAATAAGAAAGCAACCTGGGGTTCGCGTTAGCAAAGCATATAACTGAGAGCAAACACAAAATAGGTACTGAGAAGAAACTGTTGGCAGCACCACTCGGAAAGCCAAATTTCTCGTAGGAGCCCTTAGTTTCTAAAAGCACACAATGCTTTGATTCAACACTGTTTAAGAAAAATTTTCTGTCCTACAAATACAATACCTCCAATTCAAGCCATATCATATTCAATACTTTAGTAGCCATTAAAATAACGAATTCCGCTTACTATCTGACTTTCAGGGACCACCACATTGAATTTAGGAGTTTAATCTAGGATTTTTTTAAATCTGTCCTAGAGTCTCATCACCAAGTGTACCAAATTTCGTTTGAATCGGAATTTAACTCTGAACAGAACAAAAACAATCATTTTTTTTTCTTTCAAATGGCAGCTAAATTTATTAAGCTTAATTTTCGACTTTATTATTATAGCTTTGCTGTTGAGTTTAAGGAAGAGTTGTTTGGCAGTTGTTAATGCCCGTCACAAAATTTTGATGTCATCCGCATAGGCTACTACTTGGCTCGACTTGTATAGTAATGTACATCGTGTATCGACAGGTAGCTTCCTTATGAGATACTCCAGAGCCAAATTGAACAGCAATAAAGCCAGCCCATCTCCCTGCCTTATTCCGATATTGGTGTAAAAGGCATCGGTGAGTTGGTTATCGATGTGGACTTGGAAGTTCGTCGACGTCATTGTCATTTTGGTTAGACGGACTTATTTGGCTGGGATGCCAAAGCAAAGCATTATTTGGTACAGTACATTACGATCAATACTATCGTATGCTTGCTTAAAGTCAACGAAAATTTGGTGTACGTCTATGTTGAACTCCCAGCATTTTTCAAGTACCTGCTCCAAGTATACAAATCTGTGATTGGACCTGTATTATGCTATGGGTGTGAAACATGGACCCTAACCCAAACATCCGCAAATATATTGAACGCCTTTGAGCGACGCGTCCTGAGGCGAATAACCGGAGCGAAGCTAGAGGGGGACCAACAGTTAATTCGGTATAAACATGAGCTGTATGAAATTTTTGATGAACCGGAGGTCTCAACGATTGTAAGGCTGCGGAAGCTACAATAGGTTGGCCATATAAATTATATGGACGAACAACGGATACCAAAGAAGGTATTCATTGCGAGAATTGAAGGCCGGAGACCAGTAGGGAAACCGAGAAAACGTTGGTCTGACTCGGTCGATGAAGACAGTTCATCGCTGCTCGGATTTCCAAATTGGAGGACGCGGTCAATGGACACAGACTGTTGGAAGCGCTGTTTGCAGGAAGCGGAGAGGGGCTGTAGAGCTAAGCAGAAGAATTAATATCAAGTTTCATTTATATGGAATGAAAATTGTGACTTTAAGAAGCCTTTGAAATCTCTACTTTGACGAGCCGCCATTTTGAAATTTGAGACCTGACCTTCATTTTTTTTTATTTTCCCCTAGATACTAATAGTTTTTCATACGACTAATTTTCATTAATATCGATTGAAGGATTTAGTCACAACTACAAAAATAATATTTTGCACGTTTTTCGGCTTTGAGCAGCCGCCATTTTGTTTCAGATTGTTTGGCTTTGGATTTTTTTTTTTCGTGAGCTTATTGCACAGTTTAGTAATCAACTGTAGCGAGTTTCGTCCAAATCGGAGTTATACTTGGGTCAGAACAGAAAACTCGAATTTTTGTCTAAAATGGCCACCATTTTGTTTTCGCTTAGTCGATTTAGCTGGCTGATGAGCTTAGCTGAGACATTTATCCAATGCAATGGTTAAAATTGAATCGAAATTGTGACACAAATTACTCTCCGGAATAAGCAAATTTCTGTCGAAAAAATTACCAGTAGGTTAGAACAATTAACGAATTAGGGAAACCATACAAATAAGTACCCATTAAACCAGAATATAGGAAATGGGCCAGAAAAACCTCTGGAGAATATTAAGTTAAAAGTAATTAAATAAGTTTAAGAATTTTAATACCTAAAATAGTTTAGTGAAAACTAATTAGATAAGTTTAGGAAATGTAAGATATAAATAAGTAAAAGTAGTCGGAGATGGCATATGCCCAGATAAGTTTAGGAAAGTAGCATGTTGAAAGTAAAAAATAATCAGAGGAAACATATAAATAATTATGAGGAAAAGGTAGTTAGTACACTGAAGAGGTCCGAATGTTATGGACGAAACTCGTGTATGTACAAAAATAAATATACATATAACATATTACGGCCGCGGTATTCACCGCAGTCGCAAACTTAAGTATTTGACAGTAACCTCATACCCCCAGGTAGCACAGTGAGCCAGCTAGAGCTCAGCTGTATTTGGGTTCGCTAGGTGAAGATCACTGCCCGTGCTGGGCCAGCTCATATAAACAAATCTAGCATAAAAGGAAGGAAGGGATGAGAAGGGCTCATTGGAGAGATGAACTGCTATTACTTAGAGGGTTAGAAGCAGTATGAACCCAAAAAATATATAATTCACTTGAACAGCAAGAGGAAGCAAGACTAAATCTGTGTTTTTTTCTTGTTCCCTCACTGCACCAATAAAACAAATAATAATAAAGGAAAAAGTTATAATACTCCCCCGTTTGTGTGCGTTTTTCCTCCTGGTTCACAATCACCACTGTTTTCACACTACTTTTCCTCAAAGCCAATTCGCTTGCATCTTTTTATCCTTTTTTAGGGTTTTGTAAAATAATTTTACAAAACCTGTCTGACCGTCCGTCCGCCCGTATGTCACAGCACTTTCCTCGCAAACTACTTAAGCTAGATACACCAAATATTGGATGCAGGTGTAAAGTGGTGCGCTCTTCAAAGTTCAGCTACAAAGAATTTTATAAGGTATTTAAGGGGGGTCAACCCATAAAGGGGAGTGGCCCCCGAAAAAAATTTCATCAAAGGTAGCCAATATGGGTATCAAATGAAAGGTTTTGAGGAGAACTTTTCAAAACAGGTCTTAGTTTGACACTTTTTGCTCAAGGGGCGCACAGGAAGGAGAAATACACGAAAAATTTGTGTCCCCTCCCTCGCGAGTGGACACCTGGGATCTGAAAAATATATTATGGAGGTAGATAGTTATGAGTACATCAACAACAAATACCTTAAAAGTCAAAATTCGATCAACTTTGTTAATAATAGTATGATATTCGAATTTCACATTTTCCCCAATAAAATCGAATAGGTACCCTTAAATTTAACGAACGTTTAAGTAGTCCTACAAAAGGAGATCCTTTAACTTTGTAAGTTTGATGAAAATCGAATGATATACCCGGAAGTTATAGCCATTTGAAATTTCTCCAATTACAACAACAACACACACATGATTATGGTATTTTATGGACTTTCTATCGAATCAGACACTGCAATTTTGATTTGGTCTTCTTGAAATTTTCTAACAATGTCAATAACATTAGAATGTTTGGGAATTCATGATTTGAAGGATTTTTGTTGGTTTACAGCAAAATGGTGACCGTTGAAAATATAAAAGCAATGGATTTTCTTTTGAGCGTGTACATCTCTTTGACATATTTCTTGACTTTATTCGTTGCTGGTGACTGCATTTCTGAGAAGTTGAGTACAAAACCCTTCTGACATGAGCGTAGGTCTGTCTATCCAACTTTTTTTATATTAAGAATTCCGTTTTCAGTTAAGAAGTCACTTCGCAGCCCGAAAATCGACTGCCGTATTTTCTTATATATTGAACATTATCTTCTAAATCCGAAAACCAGCTCCCGTATTTTCTTATCTTCTAAAAGTATCCAAAAACCAACTCGCGTATTCAAAACAAAAGAAATATAATTCCAAGACATCCATGAGCCAACTGCCAGAACCTCCCCAAAAATTAAAAATTACCCCCAAACCCATCTCCATCCAAGTGTAATTTTTGAATCTCTCGCTAATTACCCGGCAACGTTGGATTTCGCTTGATATGCTAAGCAATTGGCAAAAGACCACTTTCCATGCACCTGGGATGAAGTGATATTATTGGGTGTCATAAAATTAAAAATAACACTTCCATTTTTCTTGTTGTTTTTTGTTTGGTTTCTTAAAATATTAATATTTAATATATATCAACGTGTTTTAATTCGTATATAAAAGTAGTTAGAAACAAACAACAAAAAACGAAAAAACTAATATGTTAGCGATACGAGTACGAATCAACCGTACTTAAATTCTAGTTGTTATTTGTAGCTGCTTTTTCCCGTTTTAAACTAAAACAACTAAACATAAGATCACTTACATTTTAAAAACATTTACACTGTACTATCGTACAATATGATTTAAAGCAAAATAAAAAAATTAAACGTAAATTCCAGAGTTTTTCTTTTATAGAAGGAAAATAAATATTACATTAAATCACTAGCATGAAAGTGAAAGCTTTTTACGCGATGGTTCTGTTTAACGTTCAACTGAATTGGAAGGATAGATGTCTTACCGTTTTTTTACTAATCAATAAAATTATTACGATTGATTAATTTTTTAAGATTAATTTTGAATGAATAAAGAATTGAAATTCTAATGCAAAAATATTCAGACTGTTTTAGAAAATTCAAGACATGCAAAATTAAAAAGAAAGAGGAATAGTTTTAATTACATATTAATGGGAACAGGATCGATGAGCATACATAATACAGGAGTATGTGTTGACTAATAAACTAAAGGCTAACTAAGCAGCTTCTTTCATTTTTGCATTCATTTTATACTTATTTTATTATTTTCCTCGAACTTTAATTTAAAATTATTTTTAATTTGCATTTATACATATCTTAGAATTATTTATTTACCATAGAATAAGAATGAAGTTAAAGTAATGTTCAAAAACAATTTCTACTCCAAATAATCAAAAAAGTTTCCCGTCAATGGGTAGTACCTAATAATCATTTTCTTTCTGATGATCCTGGTTGTAATATGAAACGGCTTCACAATTGGGGCAATTGAAAAATGCTTTGCTTTTAGTTCGAGTACAGTGAACTCGACACCACACAGAGAATGCTTAAAGCTCGATTTAATGCCAACAGCCCCCTCTGGGTGGAAAAATAAACCGAACATTGGAGCAGCCGGCACGTTGTTCACAACAAACAGTTATAAGAAGAAAAAGAACTGTTTTCTTCATAGATGCATAATTTGCATAATTAAATCTATAAATTTATTTTCAGTTACTAATTTCAATTAGTATTTTACTCGTAGCTTTAACAAAACATTCAAGCTAAAATAATGAAAATCCTTAAATACGTATCAGTAGCTGAGCAACTTAAACAGAGAAACGTTTTCAATCTTTGAAAGAATACAGAAATACCTAAACTTTCAGGTCACATCATTTTATTTTATAGTCCATAATTTCGTTCTGAATTCTAATAATCTTAGCCCAATCGTATTTAGAACACAAAATCAAATATTCAATTCTAGCTAACTTTCTCCTGACCAATGCCATAAATTTGTACATTTGCATACATTGAAGCTGAAAGTTTGGTTTTTACATTAAAATTTACTTTTTCAAAACATAATTTTTTGCAAAAAGAGAGAGTTTTTCCTTATTTGTTTTTACTCTTATGTTCTATAGTATTTTAATTGTAGATACATTCAATCAAGCAATTAAATTTTGTTCTTTTGTCTTATTTAGAGAATAAGTCTTAGAGCAACACAATCAGCTCTTAACATATTTACTATACTCAATTTGTGAGATGGGATGAGATTGTTGCTGTAGTTATTGTAAGGATATCGTTTTGAATCGAGCTTAATGGTGCATGCGATTTTATGGGATAAAAATTAAAATTAACGTTCAGTGCATTTACTTCTTTTGAAAAATGTTTAGAAACAAAACTTTCGTTGAGCCACCAGTTCTGATATTCCCACAGTATTTAATAATCATAGCTCCTATAGCTACTGCGATCGCAAAGCAAGTGATTCTTCGTAAATGTTTTGTAATTAATATAGAGCATCACATGCACAATACGATACGTAATTTTGGGAGACAAAGAATAAATGAGGTACTGTCGTTTTTCCGTGAATCATTGTTGTCAGAAACAATAGAAGTTGAAATCATATAATTCAAAGATAAGTGTAGTGATTTAATGAAGATTTAACCTTACTAAAATTTTTAAACATATTTTGGGACGGGTACGACGTGTCATTGTATATAATAGAACACCTTAACGTATCCCACATAGCATTTGATAGCACAGCACTTTGTAAGGAGTTTGTATGAAGTACTTATTTTAAATAAGAAGTGGTACATTGTCGTACTTCAAATGAGGTTTCGCCACTGTCAGTAGTATTTTTTGCAAAATTGCATATAGTCTTGTAATTACTTAAATTGTTGAAGGAATTTTTTTTTGTGGTTGGGAGGTGAGCGTCTTTTATGCACTGAGTGTGGGACTCTCTGGTTAGCGTTTTCAGTATACCTTCTTCCTACTCAGCCATTGCCCTGATTTGCTGAAAGAAACTCATCTTCGAGTCGATCAGTACATCACCACTATCTTCGATTTGATTGTAATGTCTCAAATGCTGATCATCTTTACTCTAGGGACTCTTTTTTTTATCAAGATGACCACTTCGGTTTTCTCCAGTGCTAAACTGAACCCGCGAGCAGTCATCCAGTCTCTCACTCGGTGCATTAGCATACGTAGCGTTAGTTGCGCTTGTTCAACGGTGCATCCAGTGACCAGAGGCACAACATCATCCACAACGCGACTTCTCCGGCATCTCCAGTCTAGCCGGTCGTAAGATACCACTGGTCTAGACCAAGGATTGATCCCTGGGTAACACCCTATGTAACTTTTTTTGCTCTAGCACTACAGCTCCTTTCGGGCCTTCACTTAGAGATGGTTAGAGTATCTCATTATCTTGATCAAACATATCGGCAACTCGGGAAGCTGATATGGTCAGCATCACGCTTTGGCCGTGAGACTGTCCACCCTGCTGCCATACCTTCTGGTTTTAAACCATAACGTATCATAACTGAACGGGCTTATAGTCGGTCCGAAGAATCACTCGAACTAAATCTCGTTGCCGCCAACGAGACTTCCGCTTACGCGGTGAGTGCTCTAATCATTACCCCACGCGGACTACTACAATAGACAATTAAAATACTTATGTTAAAGTATCCTAAAATTACTTGATATCATAAGCATCAGCAGTAAGATATTGTTTTATTGATTAAATGTTTTTCAATTGATAACGTATAAATATGGAGAGACATTTGGGCCATTAAGTTTTCGTATTTTTCTTGCTTGGAATTTGCTTTATATTCTCTTAAAATTTATAACGCTTAGTATTGAATAAAGAGCCTTTGACTTTGAGGCCAGTACAAACTACCCAATTATAAGTTTTCATTGATTGTTAGAGTTGCTTTAATTGCTTATTTTTCATTGGAATTATAAATTGAATAAAATTTTGTTAGAGAGAAACTGATCCGCGAAATTTGTTCTAACATTTCCTTTTCCAAATATTTATCTATTCCATAATAAATTGACATTCACTATCACCCAGCCAATGGGAATTATGATTAATTTTTAAACCAAACAATAACATGAGCAAACACGTATCATTAAACTATATATACTCAATGAATTTTTATCTAAATCTAATCAAAAATAATATAATGCACATATCATATATTCTCCCACGTTCTCTCTAGTGCCTGAGAAAACATGAAATTTTTCTCTCTATATGTTACATGCAGGAAACATGTTTAAATATGCCTCTAATTTGAGTCGTTTAATTTGATGCTTCTGCATTTAATTTTTACATCCATGTACATTTTCCCTCAAATTTAATTTGCCACACAAACGTTTTCTTTTGTCTCTTTATTCTTGGTCGCATGAAAGCGTTACATTGTACCAAATTTCAAGGGCTGTCCAGAAAGTAACAGGGGTTTTGAAATCCAAAATAAACAGAGCGAAAAACAGCAATTTTTATTGTATGTATTTTAGGGGTAAAATGTTAGGCTATTTTTCTACATAATCACAATTTAAATTGTAACCTGTAGAAATCTGCCGCCTGCAAGTTCAATCACTGGCTTACATCGCCATACAGTTCAGCGTCAGTGTCAAAGCGTTTAATAGTAAGCCACGTATTCCCCACTGAGAATAGGTGATAGTCACTCGGTGCCAAACCCGATGCGCAAGCTACTACGTACTGAGTTTAGAACAATCTGACCCCATGATGGCGGCACTCGCCCCGCGAATTGCCGCAGCAGGCCAAAATATCTGTTATTTTCTCGACCGCCCTAGTATATGAATGAGGTGATGGGATGGGATAATAATAAAAAAATAAATAATTAATAAAGACTTAAAAATACTTGTAGTGAATTCATGTTATTTGAAGTCCGTTGTTGGCTAGCCGTGGTATCATTATGGGCGTGTCTTTTACCGCACCACAAAGCTGCACTACAAAACATTTATCATGCGCACCCTACGTTTCTGTGCACAGCGGACAATTTCTATTATTTTTGAATTTTTCTTGAGCTGAATGTTGATGAAACTACTTAATAGTTGTATAAAAATTTAGTCCCACCAAGATTAGCAAATACGGAAGCTTGAGAAATTAAAAAAAGAACATCTATTCCTACCATGAAGAAGGTCGTTGCATTATACGGGGAAAGGAAAGAGCACCCGATGTGTCAAAACTAAAGATGTTAAAGGCGGCCAGAGTGCAAGTATTACCCTTGAGAACCATAACCTTTTTTGTAAGCAGTTTCGATGAGGTGACGGCTTTTCTCATCAGGAACTGCCAAAGCCAAAAGCCTCCAGCAATTCAGCTGCTTATTTAAAGTGGATTTCCCACTGTTTGTTGGTTCATTCTTGTGTCCATCTGTCTTTTTGCCCATTCATCTATCTGGAGGTTCGTTTCATGTTTATAAATAAATAAAATTGTACATTTCATTCAGAGAAAAATAAGCTCACCTCTAGTGGCACTCCTTTGCCGTTTTTTTAAGGTTCCTTTTTCAGTGATATAAGCGTAAACACAACTTGTTTTGGGAGTAGACACCAACCCAATCCTTACAGCCCAGTTACTTTTTACTGGAAATCCGTCCTGATGAATGAAGATCCATGATGTAAATGGGAGGTCAGGGAAAATCAGCATATTTTTCTTCGGTTTGCTGAAGTAGTTAGCCCGCCATCAAATTTTCAACCCTAGTTTTGTTACTTTTGCTGGTTGTAGTGTTTGGATTCATTGGAATAGAGGTTCTCCTAACACAAAATGCATACTAAAACGGGAGAAGAAGTATCTCCTTTCATAAGCTTTATTGTGAAAAATTGCGATTGGAAATGGTTTGTTGAGCGACGCCAAGTGATTTCGAAGTTCTTCTTGCGTTTGGGATGGATCTTGGTCAAGAAATGTCTCCAATTCGTAATCTTCAAACTTTTTTGGCTTTCCGGGCCGTTCATCCTCCTCCAAGTCAATATTGCCACTTTGAAACCGTGCAAACCACTTTTGGCATGTACGCTCAGCTAGAGCATGCATACCATACACTTCCACCAAAATACGATGACTTTCGGCAGCCTTCTTCTTCAATGAAGAAGTACTCCCCAGAAAAACACAAAATTCGACATTTTCAGAGTAAAAAAAAGTATTGTTGTTTACGCTTCAGCTAAATAACACATAATGTTTCTGAAACTATATGACAGTAGCTTTCCAACAAATATTTGGAAAGGAATAAAAATCAAGTTACGCCATCTGCTAGAAAACCGCACGAATTAACCGGTACCCCTATTATATAATTTAACAATAGGTTCAACTCTCTATTAAATTTCGTGAGAATCTACCGTAAGTTATAAAAAAAAACCGTATCCTTAAAAATAAAACAAAATTACTAAAAGTATTTCGAAATAATTGGATTGCCTGTGGTTTTTAGCGTTCTTAAGTTTATTTTGTGAAGGAAATTCGGTGTATTTTTTTTGTATCTGAAATAATATTAAATATTTAGAATATTTGGTAACCAAGCCTAAAGATTACATCAAATAGTTCTAAAAATAAATATTGGGCCTGAAAATGTTAATAGAAGAAAACTGCAATCGTCACCATCATTATCCGAATCATCACTGTTCTGCTCAAAACCATTTTTCCCCTCATCTTATCAGATTGAATTTATTAAATAAATCCATAAATCGTTAAGACTACGATTCTTTAGTCCATCAAAATATCGTTGTATTTTTAAGTAATTTTTTTTTTAATTATTGCAGTTTTGTACAAATGCAGATTACATTGAGAATCAACCCTTTCATTGCAATAGGTTAAAAAAGTATTTATGTCTGAAAATCATTTTATTTGCCCCCACTTTGAAAGTTAAACACCGTTTAAGGACAAGTAAAAGTTACAGGAGAGTCCTCCTGCCAGAAGCGTATTGTAAAATAACTAGCAAATCAAACAAGGTTTCCTGAATATCAAAATTTGGCTCACACAATTAAGTAATGAGGCTGACAATTAAGTAATGAGACTGATTCCATGAAAACCGTACAATGAAAAATTATTCTACAACTCTTCCATCCCTTTCAAAGTAGTCCCCTTGGGCAGCTATACAATGATTCTAGCGCGTTTTCCATGCTTCGTAACATTTCGGGAACGCTTCGACTGGGATTTCCGCGAATCCCCTCGTCACTGCCGCGTGCATGTCCGTAATCGACTCAAAATGGGTTCCTTTGACCGCCAATTTTATTCTAGAAAACAAAAAAAAAGTCGCAGGGTGACATATCGGGGGAATAAAGCGACTGTTGCAACACGGTGATCTCTTTAGAGGCCAAATACTGAGACACGCTGAGAGCGGTGTGGCACGGTTCTTTGGAACCATCTTCGCGCACAACTTTTTCATCCCAAATTCGTTGGTTAAAATTTGTTACTGTTTCACGGTTTATACCCAGTTTCGAGGCCAACATTTGAACTGTTAAATGCCGATCTTCATGGATTAGGGCTGCGCATTTGCGTCAGTCCGCAACTTGACTGATCTCCCACTCCGCACTTCGTCTTCCACGCTTTCACGCCCCTCCTCAAACTCTTTATGCCATCGAAACGCCTTGGCACGACTAAGAGCACTATCACCATGCACTTTTACAATTTTAAGCGAAGCTGTTTCGCCCAATCTGGCGCAAAATTTTTGCTTTTGATTTCGTTTCTCTATTTTCGTGACGAGCACCACTAACACTCAACGCCATAGTACATTCACCTAGTACCCACACCTTTCCTTTACCCTGTGTTGCACACTTTTCAAATTTTCCCAGGGACACGTCATCTGATCCGGGGCACGACAGCTGAGCCCAGGCGTGGCGGGCTCAAGAAACAAAGCAAAAGCAAATAAAATTTCCGACGCACGTGTTCTTTTACGCATTTCAGAACATGGCAGTGCTGCCAGATCCTAGTAAAAAACTAAAAGATTGCATAGAATGAATTAGTTTTTCTGCAAATTCATTGATTTTTTGAGATATGGTAGTCCTGAAATCTCTCATCGAAGCACATGTTTATATTCGCGCCAGCATTTACCTATCTACCTGGTATCGAAGATTTACGGCTCGCTGTTCGGCGTGTGTGTGAATGCTAGTTGAGTATACTATGCTCATAGATGTATGAGAGAATGGATACGAAATGCATCGAGAGAATTGAAGCACTTTATGATATAGAGTGAAGTTGGCGCGTTATTAGCTGTCGATTCGAATTTCATATAAATGTGACGTGACGTCTCCCACTAATTTTCGCATATTGAACTAAATCAATTTTCCGTGCGGGTTTTCTAACTTGAACGATATAAAAGATTGAACTTGACTTACCCTACGAAGGATACGTCCCTGACATGCTTCCTATAGCTGTTTTTATAGTCCCACACACGTCAGTACATTTTTCATTTTTCGACAGAAAAACACTCGCGATCCGTAACAAACTTTTCAGTTTGATTATTTATCACATTTGCAACGCTTTTGCACTAGATTCAACACGGTTTATCTTAAAAAAAATTGTTTTGTGTACAATTTCAAATTCAACTTGATTCGACGTTTCCCATCAATGTTGAATTTTCACGAATCATATGTTTTCAATCATATGGTTGATATTTCGTTGATAATTCGGGGGTTAAGGTATAAGAAGAGTGGGATTTTCGTGAGAGCAATTAGAGAGCAACTTGAATGTGTGGATTCTCTAGCGGCGTGAAAGGCAGGGGGATTTCAATTCGCATGCGAGAGGAAGGCATGTATGTAGTAAAAGTACTTCGCTCACGTATGGATGAAAATAAGCTCATTTCGCGTCCATTACTTTATATGTCTTTGACTATGCTCAACACGACACAGCAAGGGAACTAAACAATCTACAGCGATGGTAAATATATCAATGGAGAGAGGAAGGATGCCGGGGAAAGGAAAAGGAAAATCAGTCTCATTACTTAATTGTAACGCCTCATATATTCTATAAATAGAGCTCGAAAAAATAATACTCGTATATGGTTATTATGTATTTTGATTTGTCCCTATTTTATTATCAGTCTGTTGACCTCAATGTTTGAGTAGTCATGATAACATATCAATGTTTTAAAATATCCCAAAAATTTTTATCAAAACCCTTACACATTTGTAGTGTTTGGGTCCTTTGTGGACGTGTATTTACACAGTATCACCCGTAATTGTTATTGTAATTTAAAATTCTCATTCGCCTTTAACTGTTTGCGGATCGATTTTTATGAAACTGTCAGAAAAATGCGTTTTACATCATAAAATTTAGATACAAAATTTTCATTTTATAGATGCAAATGTAAAATTCATCAAATTTACTATTATTAACAAAGTTGATCGAATTTTATCTTCTGAGTTATTTGTTGGTGAGTACAACTCATAAAGATTTACTTTCGTAATTTTTTTCATATTTTCCACTTCAAAGATGTCCGATCACAGGGGGGGCGGTGTGCTCACAAATTTTCCGTATTACAGGAAGTTAGCACAGTTATTCATAATGCCAAGTTTCATTAAAATCGCATATTTGAAACTTGCACATGGATAAGCACCAAAATAACGAAATCCTTAGATCTGATTATTTTCTATCTTAATACACATTGGATCGAAATTGTGACTTTTAGAAGCCTTTGAAATTTCGAGCTTCAACTAGCACTATAATGTTAACTTGATTCAACAAATCGACGATAAATGGGAAAATATTCCAGTCAAATTTAATTAATTAGGCTTAACTTTACCAGTCAATAACTTTTGGAGTCAGCTACGCTTATGCGGGGATTATAAGGATCTATCACAATTCTTTTTGGGTACTTTGTTCATTTCCCATTCAGCAATGACGAGGCGTTCAAATTAGCCAATTCCCTTTGGCTCCCCTTACAAATGCTAATAGCTATTTTTTTGAAATTAAGTATCAGATTACTCCCATTCGCTTCTATCATCATGTGCTCCCCTACGTGTCAGTATTTTACTCAACCCTTCATTTCTTTATTCTGTATATTTTGGTACTTTTTTTCTGTAGCAATACGCCATGCTTGATCATTTTTTTTTTTTTCATACTTCCTTTGACATCATTTTCATTTGACGATTATCTCATCATTCACCCACATGATATCCAAACTCATTCACGTTAATGTAGTGCTTATAAGCCAAAATTACTGTTGGCTTGTCTTCTCTATTTAAAGTTCGTATCATGTCTGGTACCAATACTAAAAACTGTATATGTAGCTTATCGGTAATTTTCTTATTTAGCATCACTCTTGAAAGGCAATGTGGAAGCCGGGAGCGCTGTCGGCTTTTCTATTCGCTCTTTATTTTATAGGGGAAAGTCGAGATGTTGTACATAGGAAAGGTGAATTGTCAAATTTAAACAACACTTATTTCGTCAAATAATTGTACACTAGCTCTACTGAAAATTAACTGGGTGGAGTAGTTTTGCTTGCCTTGCTCTGTGTTTTTTGGTTTGATTTAATTAAATTTATTTAACGAATTTTTTTTTCTCTTTTTGAGAAGCTTTATTATTTAGATAATATTTTGATAGCATAAATTCAGATTTCCTCAATTATAATGTGTAGCTGAAATGGGCTAGCTTAATTTATGTACATATATGTATAGCATATACTGTTTTGGCAATATTACTACTCAAAGTCGTTGATATTGATCAGCTTACATTGAACAGCTTTTCACTCCTCACCACTGGTACCCATTTACCACTGGTATTCAGTCGGGATAGGAATAAATTGATGACAGAAAAACTGATTGGGACTTCTTTGGCTGATGAACGTATCAAAAATATGGAATCATACATTCAGATGTTGTGCAAATTAAATTGAAATATGTACAAAATAATGAATGCTTTGGTTCCCACGCCTAATTTTGTGTTCATTGACTCTGTTAGTGACTAAAGCTCAAATAATACAGGGTGTTTTTTTTAGTTGCATGAGATCATTCAATACGAGCAGAAATAAATTGTATATGACATGTCAAAATTGACAATTCCGTAATATTTGTGTTCAGTAAAGTTTGCCATTTAATCATGATTCGTTTAATACTAGAACAACGCTTCTAAATTGTGGGACTTTTTTTCAAAGCAAAGGTCCTGCCAAACAACCACCAAAACGATCAGCTACTTGAAAATGAAATTTGGAGACCACATTGTTTCACGAAATGATCCAGTCAATTGGCCTTCAAGATCATACAATTTGACGATTTGCTTTAAGCTAACAAACCAACAACATTGGATGCATTGAAGGAAAATATTCGAAGAGACATTGACGAAATAGAACCAAATGTATTGGAAAATATTGTCAAAAATTGGGTTGATTGAACGCGCTTTGTAAATGCTTATCATAGTGGCCATTTACCAGAAATCATTTTTAAATTTAATTTAAATGAATGGCATTGAACTCACTTAGAAAATGTTAACAAATCAGGCCGATAACCTTAATATTACCTAAATTGATATCGAATAATTTTCAAAAAATACAGCAGCTTAATTTTTTTTACTAAAACAACAATATATGATATTGATAATGTATTTGCCTTCAATCCTCCAAGACACTACGAGTAATTTTGACCAGATTCAAATGCAAATTTTAAGAGATCCTAACTAATATGGAAAATAAACTATTTTGATATTGTTGACTCATTTAATTTCTTTATAATCTATATTTGACGCATTTGAATATCCTGAATAAGTCACTCAACTCAAAATAAAAACAACCTTACTTTACCTTCTTTCACATTGCGACTTTTTTGCAGAGATTAAATCTTTATTTTACATACTTACAACTCAAATCGAAAAGATATTGCACCAAAAATATATTTCTATCTTCATATCCTCAGTTCAGAAAGATGTTCACATTTAAATGAATTATTCAACTATAAACACTTTCATTTTATGAACTATTATAATTTCCTTTATTAACCATAATTTTTTATTCTTTTCAGAATGCCAGCTGTGATGCTCCACATGTGGATTCAGCCAACCTGCCTCTTGAGCATAGAGCAGTATATGGCCCACCACCAGCACCAGTGTACGGAGCACCTCCAGCCCTATTAGGATCTGGTGCTAGCAACGATGTCGGAGATGATCCATGGCCACTATCGGCATCCAATGACAGTCCACAAATTAAAAATCTTCAAGTGCAATGCGAGAAGACACATATGCGTGTTAATATCGAGTTCGATAGACCATTCTATGGTATGATCTTCTCGAAAGGATTCTATAGTGATTCACATTGCGTCCATTTGAAACCGGGAACCGGGCACTTGAGCGCAACGTTTGAAATTTTCTTGAACAGTTGCGGTATGTCAAGCTCGGCGAATCACAATGCTGTTGCTGGCTATGGTGCACCAACGCCATCTGGAAGTTACGTTGAAAACACAATTATCATCCAATACGATCCTTACGTACAAGAAGTTTGGGATCAAGCCAGGAAACTCAGGTGTACTTGGTACGATTTCTATGAAAAGGCTGTCACCTTCCGACCATTCCAAGTTGATATGTTGCACGCTGTTACCGCAAACTTCTTAGGAGACAATCTTCAATGCTGGATGCAAATTCAAGTAGGCAAGGGTCCATGGGCTTCTGAAGTTTCGGGTATTGTTAAAATCGGTCAAACTATGACAATGGTACTTGCTATTAAGGACGATGAAAACAAATTCGACATGCTTGTCAGAAATTGCGTGGCTCATGATGGCAAACGTGCTCCCATCCAACTCGTTGATCAACATGGATGCGTTGTCAGACCAAAGATTATGAGTAAATTCCAGAAGATTAAGAACTTCGGACCATCTGCTTCAGTTGTATCATTTGCCTACTTCCAAGCCTTCAAGTTCCCCGACTCAATGAATGTTCACTTCCAATGTGTCATCCAAGTTTGCAGATACAACTGCCCAGAACCTAAATGCGGCCATGGTCTCGGAATTGCTGCTGAGTACGGTGCACCACATCTTGGAAATGCTCTCTCGTCTGAATACGGCGTGCCAACATTAGGAGCTCTTGGTGGAGGAGAATATGGTGGTGGTCCCGAATACCCTCCCGCATACCCAGACCCAAGACATCCAGCTGATGCTACCGGTGCTTACTCAGAGAATCAAGCTGATGTTGTTCCATCTCCTCAAGCTCAAACATCATCAGTAACAACATCCGACAACGTTGGCGCCAGCTCTCCATCACCTAAAATCTCCAGCCAAGGACCCAATGATATCAATTTGCCTCCACCACCTCCACCAGGTCACTCAGGATACAGCACCGTCAAGAGGAAAGATGATTTAGATGGTGGAAACTTGGCATCATTGGGCGGCCGACCACGGTCAGTTGAAGGATTGGATGATCTCCGTGGGGTTCGCAGACGACGTGAAACGGACTCGATGGAACTCGTAGTTAAGCAAAGAATATACAAACGTGATGCCCAAGAAATGACTGACGTTAACACTAGCCGAACAATTCAAGTAGTCGCTCCAGGAGACGTTAACTTCGCTTTGAACAATAGTAGTGGTAACGAGACGGTTGTGATCCAATCCGCACGATCAGTAGATTCCGAAACGATTTGCATGTCTGTTCCCAGCTTTGTTGGGGGTTTGGTCATGCTTTTACTAGTCCTTGCCGTTGCCTCCTTGGTAGCAGCATTCCTCTTTGTCCGAGTACGACATTTCGATAGAAAAGGAGCGAATATGGCATACGTAAACTAGAATGATTATAAATGTAGTTTATTGTGCGAACTGATTTACATGTATTTAATTATGCGAAAACCCAATAATTATCCAAAACAAGCAAAACGAAAGTGTTCAAAATAAATTTGTAGTGTGCATAGTTTTGTATGAACGTTGTAAAACTTTAACTAGTTAATTCTAGAAACGAAAACAAGTCAAAAATGGTTTAAGGCTCATTGTCATACAAAGCAATTCTCACTAATTTTGAAGCCTTTGCATTGCATATACCCTACCAGTAAGATTTGTTGTTGTTTTTGAATAGCCTCCCTTTGCTACAATCCTTAAAAACAACTACAAATTCCAGTGAGCCAATAAAAATGTAACTTCTGTATCCATTTCGCTATCGATAAATGACATAAATCAGTTTTCTTTCATCACAACATTTATCTCATTGCTTTATTTATTGTTATTTATTTTATATATACAAATGTATCTTAATCCTTAATTTGAAACTCATCCTAACTTCACGCATCAACTTGTTTCTAAGCTACTGGATAAACATGACCGTTTTTGTATGTATTTAATAATAATTTTTAACATTTCTATAGCTCTTATTTGTAATTTATTAATTTCGCAGAAGTTTTAAAGATCACGACTAAAATAATGGCTAGGATGTGTTACTTTGGAGCGTGTTTGCTTATTTCACGAACTAGATCAAATAAAAGGAAATAAGGTCGGCTGCAAGCCATAAAGTGGACAGTCAGCTTTTATTTTTTAATTTTTATTAATCTGGTTTGATCCACGTGCTTTATTGGGAGTTTTAATTTTGTGTGGAAATCAAATGCGAAATTATTGAAGAATTGTAGACACTTTCTATGTCAAATAAATTAAGAGAAAAATTATAAACTAAATTTTATTGTAAATATTTAAAAAGTATTGTTATATTTTGTAATAATATTTGCCTTAAAAATAAAGAGAAAACCTTAAAGTTGTGAAGTTTTATTTATCTTGATATGTTGAGCTATTGATTGATAAATAAGTTTCAATTTTTACAGTTCCAGTTTCACGAGAGTAGTCTTCAGAGCGCCTGAACCTTCTTCATCTTCTTTGTAGGACTACAGCCGCTCTCGTGTCTTCGCTTCCTGCAAAAAGCGCCTCCAACTGTCTCGGTCCATTGACCGTGTCCTTCAATTTTAAAATCCGAGTAGCGATGAAAAGTCTTCGTCACCGAGCTAGACCAGCGTTTCCTCGGTTTTCCCACTGGTCTCCGGCCTTCAGTTCTCCCAACCAATACCTTTTTGGGTATCCGTTGTTCATCCATACGATTCATGTGTCCAGCCCATTGCAGTTTCCGCAGTCTGACAATCGTTGAGACCCCAGCTCGTCACAAATTTCACACAGCTCATGATTGTATCGAATTTGCCATGGGGGCCCCGTCTGGCTTCGTTCCGGTTATTCACCTCAGGACCCGTCGCTCAAAGGTGTTCAATATATTTGCGGATGCTTGGGTTAAGGTCCATGCTTCACAACCATAGCATAACACAGGTCTTATCACAGATTTGTATACTTGCAGCTTTGTTTTCCTGTGTATGCAGATCATCTTCAAAATCATCAAAACTGAAATAAATATTTTATTTGCGAGCTGAATTCTTCGGTATTTCATCTCTTTCATTACTGGTTCTCACAAATTCACTCACATTTTCAATACTGTATTCGCCAAGTGTTATATTTTGTGTGCTTGTGGTATTTTTCCTCGACTGCGTCATGAGCTTTGTTTTATTCTCATCGATTTGTAGCCCAAACTAGCTTTGCTTCGCTGTCAAGTTTCAGGAAGAATTCTTTGGCAGTTCTTAATGACTGTGACCAATTTTTGATGTCGTCCGCATAGGCTACTACTTGGCTCGACTTGTATAGTAATGTGCCTCGTATATCGACAGGTAGCTTCCTTGTCACGTACTCCAGAGCCAAATTGAATAGCAAAGGGGCCAGCCCATCTCCCTGCTTCAGTCCGATATTTGTGTCAAAGGCATCGGTGAGTTGGTTATTGATGTGGACTTGGGAACCCCGAGCCAAGCAATGATAAATTTGAATTGCATTTGAAAGAATAAAGGTTCGGCAAAACATCCTGAATCATTTTATATTATTTAAATTTTAGAAATTTGCCAACATGATATCACATTGCTTCTCCCGTTTGCTATTTAATCACGAAGAAAATGCATGCACCAAAAGGAATAGGTCTAAAGCTGTTCATTGTTCTGATATGACGTTTTTTCACATTACGTACGTGACGTTTCTTCACATGACGTCAGGCTCCATGGAACTACATCAGACATGTAGCGGTATTTAAATTTGTCTGATATGTAGCTTATTAGGCTCTACCGTTGCCTTCTTACTTAGGCCCATAAGGAAATCAATCAACGCACCTGACGGCACTTCGTGTACTGGAAACAGCTGCTCAGTACTCTAAATTTCCGAAAACAGTTGGGCAGAAGGCTTGAAAGCAGCATCTCAGTAGGTCGAAAGCGTGCTTTTTAGATTGTCAAGTATGACATTTCTCAGATTACATTTAGCCGGCTTAATACAAACGAGAAGGAAATATACATATTTGACGCCTCAAATCTAAAATAAATCGTAGACATATCACTGATAAAATTTCCAACGTACTTTCATATGTACTGCTTAAAAATTTTTAGAAAATTTGTTTGATTTGACGGCTTTTGATTTGATGGCGCTGATGAGACGACTCCAAGAGGCTAGTTCACGGCGTGACGTAGTTTTTCCGTTTTCGGGCCTGAGTAAGAAGGCAACGACCAGCAACCACACTAAGTTGTGTACTCTGACAGTTTATTTTCAAAAATGGATATTACTGTTGTTGATGTGCTGGAAGAAGAAGAAATTGCGGCTTTGCTAATAGTAGCTATTTTCTCATCAACAGAATGGGTAAACTCTACTAATTTAAAGCCAGAGGAATTCAGTGCCACAGATCATTTTTTTATGATTGAGAGGTGAATGCTATTTACGCACAGAGGGTGGGACTCCCATGCTCGCAAGAAGGTGACTGGACTGTCCACTAAACACCTCTCCTGTCAACCTGAGAACCCAGCCTGGAACGGTTTGACCCATTATTCGGGCCAGGTCTCATTTTGTTACGCCGTGAGGCGCCTTCAAGCTGAAGGATCCCTTTCCTAGCGGGAGGGGAGAGGGGAAGAGGAAGTGCGAGAGAAGCAATCCCGAGCCCCAACGCCCCCGGCTGCTGTGAGTCTCGTATATATTTTAGGACTACCCGAGCATAATGTGCAATCTTGTTTCATTTTTCAACCGATTCGAGCATCACCCCAACTATATTATCTGAGGTACCTGTGCCAAACGTTTTCGGTAAACCTCATTACTGAGAGCGTCGCCCCATACTTCTGCTCCGTATAGTAGCACTGACCCTACAGCACTCATCAAGAGGTGTCTTCTTGACGGGCTGGGTCCCTCTACCTTGGCCATAAGTAAACTCAGAGCCGATATTCCCGAAGCAGCCTTCTCAGCCGTTGCCCTGATTTGTTCAGAGAAACTCATCTTCGAGTCGATCTGTAGCCCCAGGTACTTCACCGATTGCTTTGATTCGATTCGCATATCTCCAATACTGATCGTCCTTACTCTAGGGATTCTCTTTTTTGTCAAGATGACCACTCCGGTTTTCTCCAGTGCTAAACTGAGCCCACGAGCAGTCATCCAGTCCCTCATTCGGCATACCTAGCCTAAGTTGCGCCTGTTCAATGGTGCGTCCAGTGACCAGAGCCCCAACATCATCCGCATAGCCGACCAAGTGTGGCTCATCTGGCATCTCGAGTCTCAGTAGCCCATCGTAAGACACGTTATACAGGTCCGGACCAAAGATAGATCCCTGGGCAACACCGGATGTAATTTCCATCTTTTGTTGGCCCTGTGTCGTATCGTAGGGCAGGCTTTGGTCCTTTGAGTAGTTCCCCAAAAGCCGCATTAGATATTCTGGAACTAGAAAAGGGTTTTCCAGCATATCCAGAATATCCACCCATCTAGCGGAGGTGAAGGCGTTCCGGATGTCGAGTGTCACCAACAGGACGATCCGTCGCTTGGTGCGACTATATACCTCTCCCTTTTGGACCGCGTTCACCACCTCTGCAATCGCATCAATGGTAGAACGTCCTACTCTAAAGCCGTACTGCCGAAGAGATAGGTCCACAGCAGCACGAATCGCGTCAGTGAGTCTTTCCTTGATGAGTTTCTCTGGCACATTCCCAGCCGTGTCTAGCATGCATAACGAGTGTTATGCAGACGGTGATTCGGGATTTCCCTTCCCCTTTTTGATCAGCACGAGCCTCGCCACCTTCCATCGTACCGGCAAAACCCCGCCCCATAGACAAGCGTTGAATGTGCTGAGCAATAAGTCAGGACAATGGTGATAGACAAGCCGCAACACCTCAGCTGGAACACCATCTGGACCTGGACCCTTCCTCGCTTTCAACGAAAGGACTGCCTCTCCAGTTCCGGCTGTGTGAAGACGGACGGGATGGGCGGGAAAGAGTGCCCGCACTATCTCGTCCATCTTTTCCGTATCATGTATACAAGGTTTCCATAGGGCAACAAGCTTCCGCATAACTAGCTCGTAGCCAAGGCCCCACGGATCCTTGTTGACATTGTCCACTAGAAGAAGGCATTTCCTGGCCGACTTATATGCTGCCACCGGGTTGCTTGCCTCATCACGGTTCCGTGCCTGTTGGGCCTCACGCTGAAGCTTGCCACACTCCCTTCGTTTGGCAGCGATTTCAGTTGACCACCAATACACTGGGGGCTTGCCGTGCCGGGGTTTTCGACGGGGCATAGAAGCATTGCAAGCAGTCGTGATGATGCTCATAGTTGAGTTCACCACGTCTTGAGTTGCCAGTTTTTCCGTCCCCCCGGCTCTTCCTGCAACGATCCACCTGCTGTGAGAACCTCGACGAACCTCTCGACGTCCATCCTTCCGATGTTTCAGCCAATTGTAGAAAGCCGAGAGCACGGTTGTCGGGAGACAACATCACTTATCTCAAGCAGAATGCACTGATGATCACTGGCTGAGTAGTCCTCTAATACTCTCCAGTTGTATATCCTCCGTACTAAGGACTCCGAGGCAAATGTCACGTCCGGTATGGTTCCTTCACAGTCAATACGGCGGAAAGTCGGCGTATTTCCGGTGTTTAGTACGACGAGCGCCATCCTGACCGCCGTTTCTAGGACTCGTTTTCCCCGGGGATCTGTTTGAGGCATGCCCCATTCGATTGCTTTCGCGTTGAAGTCCCCCCTAACGAGCACGTTCCCGTCTGCGTTCGAGACAGTGCCCTCCAAAGCATTAAGCTTGGCTTGGAAAGATGATACTGATTCGTTCGTCGTTAGCTACACACTAAAGAAGGTGGTCCATGAGCACCGAACCCACACAAAACCATCCCCACGTCCACTGCTCTCTAGCTGGAAATCACTATTTCGAACCCAGATGGCGGCATTACCAGTTTCATCAGGATACCATGATGCCGAACTTTTATCATGGTGTTGCTCACTCAGCAGCAAAAAGTCGGCTTTCATGTCCCCCACAAACTGCTCAAGCGAATTTTAGGCAGTTGAACTGCGGTGTAGGTTTAGCTGCAGGATACGGGTCATCAAAGTTCTAATTTTGCCTTGGCTAGGGCTTCCTGGAAAACCCGGCATTTTCCTCATCCCAAGACGTGTCCAAAATCATGTCTTGGATCAGCATCCTAGCAAAGAGTACAGTATGCCTCCTTCGTACACTCTTTTCTTTTATGTCCCATTTCACCGCAATTGTAACATAGAGAACTCCTATCGGGCATACTTGCATACTTGTGCGATGTGACCATAGCCAAGGCACAGCTCATAGAACAAGTGATCAGTTCAAAATGTAATACCGAATGACAAAAGAAGAATTTTATTATCTCTTCAGCTTTGTCAGGCCAAAAATTGAAAAATGTCTTGCAGTTTGCTTATGGTAACGACTGAAATATATTTAAAATCGAATATTTTAGACTTAGAACTTCGTTATGTTCGGGAAAGAGGAGACTTATTTAAATATTTAAAAAGGAAAATCAGAATATTCGGTTATAAATCCATAAATTATTTTTTGGCTAAGTATTTGAAAAAATGACTGACATTTAGTAGGTATTGAGAAAGTGGTGTTGAGGAAATTTGGTAGCTCAATGTGGATTTTTTTTTCCAGATCAAGTGCATCTTTTCGTGCAGCTTTTAATTTTGCCTTAAACACGATGCTACTCACCTCCATATTTACCGTGATTTATTCTTCAGGAGACAATTTTTTAACACTTTTTGCCGAACTTTAAAGAAAAATCCATATTTATCTTCCGTATTTAACGGTGGAATTTTGGAAAGATCTGAAACGAGGAAAAAATTGTATGGCAAAAGATATGCCATTCCTAAAGACGCACAGCTACCACCATCAATGGAAAATTTTCCTGTCATAATTGTTGGAGGCGAGGCCATTCCTCTTAAAAACGACAAAAGACTACGAATATTACTTTTATTTAAAGGGATGAAATGCAATGCAGAGGGTTTAAAATTATTAATAAAATGAAAAATTAAATTGCTAAATGGAAATGAAGTGATAAGAAATACAAAAAATTTAAAAATTGAAGAGAATTTTAAATAATTTAAATGTTAAATAAATGAGAAAGATAATTATTAATTTATTGAAAATGTCAAAAAGTAATTCTTGTCGAGGTCGTCCTACAAATTCTGAAGAAATTGAAAGCAGCTACATATAAAATTGCGACGTTGCTGAAATTGGCAAGCCATGTTATGCAACAATCCTTGGGACAACCTAGACTCTGCGAGTCTCATACGGCCGGGTAAAAGTCGAACTCAGTAATCAGCCCGGATGTTCTTGGTATGAAAAGTACTAAGCAGCTTACCGGAATCATCTTCAAGGTCGTACAACGCTTGCCCGATAAAGCGACGAAACGCTTGGCTACAAAACGATCTGCTGCACTGGTTGCAACGAAATCCCCCGCGAAAACCCTCTGATTCTAGAGTAGCTCACGGGGATGAGTCCGAAGGTTGTATTGCTGAGCTCCCTTCTGACACACTACCTGTAATTTGGCTTTGACACGATCGTATGCAGCTTATAGCCGAGCACAGCACGCATTTAACTGGACTTCTCCTTCCTCAAACACATTCAAATTTTTGAGGAGCTCATACTACATAAGTAGGGTGCAAATGCGATGGACTAATGAATCGCCTTGCAGATTGCTATGATTGGAGTCTGTATAGGTTCTGATGACGTACAGCGCCAATTGGTTTGACATTTACGAGGTGCTTCCCTGCAGTGAATGGTATGGTGTGAAGGCATGCTGTTTTACATAGTCATTCAGTAGCTTGGTGAATACCTTAGAGATGAACTGTACACCGTTTTCAGAGTTAAATCATTCGGAAACTCAGAGTGTCCGAAAAATTTCACGCTCTAAATATCATACAACTGATTTCACAGTAGCTTTAGCTATGAACTTGAGCCACATGAACATGCTGTAATGAACAAGAAACATAAGGAATTGAGTATTTCCTGATTTTGAAGGTGAGTATGGGCCCATGAAATCCACGAACAGGTGCTGCATAGGTTATACTGAGTCTTGTGATACAATTTTGGATGTTCTGGATCACATCTTGATGTAAACGAGGCCAATAATAATATCTTTGCAATACCTCAGTTCAAAACATCTTTGCAAGAACTATCGACTAAATCATTCAGCACATTTGGCGACAAGAACATATGCCGAACGAGTGGAGCCAATCAATAATATTCCCTATCGAGAGAGAGTCGATTTGATTAACGTGGGTTCCCGTCATGAATAGGCCTAACTCCACGGTCACCAATTGGCAGCGATTAGTTTAAGCGTCAATCAGTGCTTCCAAGGTCGGTCCAAGCTTACATTGAGGAAACTCTCAACTTTCATACTGGTAGATACGAGACCCAGCTGTATCTGACGCTATAAGGTCAACGCTAACGTTTATTTTTAACGAACAGTCACCAAGATACTCCGTGAAGAGCCGAAACCAATCAGCTGACCATCCGAAGATGGGGGCTCATCAGCTGCCCGTGGTACCTGAGTATACCTCCAGGGTTGAGGTTCGCAGCAATGAGTTGATCCTGTTATCGAACAATCACAAAGCCACTATGTTTCGGATCAAGTTCCTATCCTAGTATTTTTACTAAGCGATTCGGGTACCCCGGGAACGCCAGTCCTCATCGGTTCCACTGGAATCGGAGACGACAACCCAACAATAGCAGTTGCACTTCTTTGAATTACCAGATCAGTCCCGCCCTGGGGGTGACAAGCTACAGTGAAAAACTATAGAAGCATCTCACTACTTCGATGGCGTACAAAATATTTCCAAAGATCTCCAAAAATCAAATCAGATAATACCCCAACACTATTATTGGGGAGTAAAGAGGCGGCTCTTGACATCTAGAACGACAATAGAGCAATTATTCATAGTCGAGCAGGTACTCGTAAAATGCTGGGATTTCAACATAGCCGTACACTAAATTTTCTTTGATTTACGACAATACGACAGTATTGATCTTAACGTAGTGTACCAAATAATACTTTGTATTGGTATTCAAGCCAAATTCAACCGTCTTACCAAAATGACAGTGACGTCGACAATCTCCTAAGTCCACATCAATAACCAACTCACCAACGCCTTTGACACAAATATCGGACTAAAGCAGGGAGATGCACTGGCCTTATTGCTTCAATTTGGCTCTGGAATTTCAGAGCTCTGTCATCAGAAAGCTACCTGTCGATACAAGAATTACGTTATTATACAAGTCAAGCCAAGTAGTAGCTTATGCGGACGATATCAACATTTTGTCACGGTCCCTAACAACCGCCAAACAACTTTTCCTCAAACTCGACAGAGAAGCAAAACTAGTCGGGCTACAAATCAATAAGAACAAAACAAATTTCATGACGCAGTCGAGAAAAAATACCTAAAATATCCAAAATATCACATTTGGCGAATAAAATATCGGAAATGTAGGCGGATTTGTGTATTTAGGCGCTAAAATAACGAGAACCGAAGAGTACAGCTCGTAAATAAAATTTTTTATTCAGTTTTGACGATCTTGAAGACCTGCTGCATGCATAGGAAAACTAGGTAACTAAGTGTACAATTCTGTGATAAGACCCGTGCTATGCTATGCATGCGAAACATGAACCCTAACCCAAGCATCTGCCAGCATATTGAACACCCTCGAATGACAGGTCCAGAGGCGGATAATTGGAGCGAAACCGATCAATGGCGAATTCGATACAACATGAGCTGTATGAAATTTTTGATGAGCCGGGACAACGGATACCCAAAAAGGTATTCGTTGGGAGAATTGAACGGCGGAGACCAGTGGGAAAACCGAGAAAACGCTGGTCAACGAAGACAGTTCATCGCTGCTTGGATTTCAAAATTGGAGGACATGATCAATGGACCGAGACAGTTGGAGGCGATTTTGCAGGAAGTGAAGGCCCGCGAGAGGCTATAGTGCAAAGAAGAAGAAATCTTGACGAAGAAATCTGATCTAGTTTCTCAGGCGTAGTGGCCTGATTTGCCTTTCCTGAACTTTTCATTCTGGATGGTATGACCAGAGTAACCTTACCCCTATGTTCCGAGACATTTTCTCGATGGGACTCCTCTATGCTAGGTCCTAGGGTCAACTCTTTTTTTGGTATAGGAACTCCAGAGGGTTTCTCCACTTTTCCCATTCCCCTTACACGGATCTTTCCCAACACAGGGTTGCGCCCCTCCACAAACTCAGTTTTAAGACAAGTTAGAGAGCTATTGCAACAGCATCCCTAGCTGGAAGCGGAGGTCATCTCCAAAATGCGTTTCCCACCTGAAAGCCCTTAAAAGCTGTATGAGCTCCTCGATTAAAAGTTTTTAACGCATTCGCGCAGTTACCGCTAGGTCTAGTCATGTTTGTCGTGTTACCCTTCTGGTTGGTTTTCTACAGCCTTGGTCGTTTCTTTCTGCTGACTTTGAGGGGTAATTGAATTCCCATTATGCTTCACCGTTCGGTAAGTGAAATTAGTGCCTGTGCCCCTAGGTCTTTCATAAACTAAGATGCCTGTGGCTTTGATTTCCCCGGACTGCCGTGTGGAGACTCCTTGTACCTTTTTTGGCGTCTTCAGGTGAATTCCCTCGACTAAATATCTCAAGTAACAGTTTATTTTGGCCCCACCAAATCCTTTCTTCAGCGGGTCATCTCGACCTCCTGGTTATCCTAGACGTACATGTGGTATGTTCATGTTGGCTTTGACTGCTTCGCTATAAAGGTGGCTTTCCCTTTGCTCATCAATCTGGACCCGCTAATTTTTCCACTGATACCTTGATATTTGGATCGGGGATACTACCTTTAGCTATACTGACTACATTTGCAAGAATGTTCTTGCTAATGCTAGCTAGCCAGATTTTCTTCGAGGAAATTTTTCTCACAAGATCAGCGAGTTGCGTTGGGGTTGCGTCCCGCTTGAGTTTTATATTATTTTTATTTCCTTTTACCCATAGAATTTTTTAATTCCAAGTTTACTCGTATATGTCCGCCACTGTCAGAGTCTGTTTGACAGCGATAAGGCTGAATCACACTCTGAGAAGCGTCATATCAGCGGTGCTCAGTTTGTGGCAGCCGGTATTACCCCTGGCTACCAACTAAGCGGGATTGGGAACGCCTTCGGCGGAGTTTTATCCTCCTATAGAAAACCAATGGTATGGTTGCTCACCCATAAAACTAAAGCATTCAGAACCAGAGAAATTTAAGGTAGGCAAGTAAGAAATTAAGTTTAAAAATTTAATATTTGGCTGTTAATATTACATAACAAAATATTTCCTTGCCCTCTCCTTCAACAAACTAAAATAACTGCTGTCTTAAATGATGCTCTAATGGTTTTAATGCTAAGAATCGATGCAATTTCCAAATTTAAATGCACTTTATTTTATCAATCATTATAAAATTTATAAAAATACAAAGCAAGTATTAAAATAACGAAAAGCTTAATGCCCCATTTGGCAACTCCAAATTTAAACAATAACTCCGCCGTATACGGTCCCAAGCCCGGTTGAGAAAGGAGGAGGGACCCCTTTGTTTCCCCACCCCCAGCTTCCATGATTCCTCATCCTAAATCCCAAGAACAAATGGTAGTAAATGGTCTCAGGGTCGAACATTGGGTTTAATAGTTCCCCAATGATAGGATATCATATACCAAAAAATGCCAATAACTGCAAAGACACCTGCAGCAGTGCTACTAAATCCTAATTACACGTCCTTAAGAAGGCGAGTCTTCTGCGCCTGATAACGAAATCAAAAGTAATAACCATACCGCCGGAATAGAGGTTGGGGGATGGGCTAACTCCCCGTCCCTGGAAAACCCTACATTATTTTGAAACCTACAACAGAGCCTTGGAATGAATTAATGCCACGGTAACGACCTCGCAACCGAAAAAAGAACAATGGCATTGGATCCTGAAATGTCAGATCATTGAACAATCCTGGCGCTGTTAAGCACATTTTACAACAGGCCAGCCAATATAAATTATACATACTGGCAATCCAGGAAACGAACTGGACTGGAAGAGATATTCAAGATATGAGATCGCACACAATATTCAAAAGTGGGAAGCCTGCTAGAAACCGAGAATTTTGAGTGGCATTCATTGTACATAGGGAGTTCAAATTGCATGTTATTGATTTTAAGGCAACCAATGGACGGTTGTATGCCATCGGTATCAAAGCGAAACTCGTCCAAATATGGCTGATAAATGTACACGCCCCGACTGAAGAATAGGAGGAAGAAACGTAGGAAACGTTCTACAATCACCTGGAAAGACTAGTCAACTCATTGCCTACAATCGGCACAAAAATAATTCAGGGTGATTTGAAATCTAAAGTTGGCAATGACCTATCTCATCGGGAACAATAGGAGGATATAGCCTTCACAATGAAACAAATGATAACAGTCAGCACCTAATATACTTTGCATGTAGCAGAAATCTAGTCATAGATTCAACTTGCTTCCCAATGCAACGCATACATAATATGACCTGGATATCACCGGAAGACAACACACAGAACGACATTGACCATATTCTAATCCAAAAGATTTGGGCCTCGAGCATACTTGACGTTCGTAAATACTGAGGAGCCAATTGTAACACAGATCATTACTTGATCAAACTGACCTATCGATGTCGTATGTCAAAGGCGTATTCGGCAAAGACAAGTCCTCTACAGAAATTTGACATCGAAAGGCTCCAAAGGGCGTCTGTGGCGAAAAATTTCACGGAGATCTTCAAAAACCAGCTGGCTCCCAGACACATCGCCGAAAACAAGCACTGAGCTCTGGATGGAAGTGAAAGCGACAATTAAGATTGTGGTAGAACAAATAATTGGACATCAAGCCCGGCGCAAGAGGAATGATTGGTTCGATGATGAGTGCCAGAATGCGTTGAACAAAAAGAATCCGGCGTACAAAGAGTATTCGGGTAAGAAAACCAGGACGAGGAGAGAACATTATTGAAATCTCAGAAAAGTAGCGAAGAAGATAATTAGAATTAAGAAAAGAAAATACTATGATGACCAATTGATAAGTATCGATGTAAGTCTAGCGAGCAACAACACAAGACAAGCATACAAAGTAGTGAAAAGCCCGAAACGTGGTTATCAGCCCAAGACCACGCTCCGCCGTGATAACATCGACAACATCATCGCTGATGAAAACAGGATTAAGGAAAGATATGCATCATATTTCAAGAACCTTCTTAATCCGCCACACAGCTCCAGAGCTTCGGAGCCTATAGATATTCCCGGAGAGCTTCCATGAACCCCACCTACTCTGGAAAAACTTTGTTCCACCATTAAAGCCCAAAAGAATAATAAAGCGCCGGGCATCGAAGAGATTCTAGTCGAGCTCATTAAATATTGTCGCAGCGGTGTTCAGAAAATCATTCATAAAGTCACCCAACACATTTGGCAACAATAACATATGCCAAAAAAGTGGAGCCAATCAATAATATTCCCTATCCACAAAAAAGGCAACAAGCTACAATGCGAAAACTAGAGGCATATCACTACTTTGTACGGCGTACAAAATATTTTCAATGATCTTAGAAAATAAAATCAGATCATGCACCAACAGTATTATTGGGGAATATCATGGTGGCTTTAGAGCAAGTTAAGCAGGAACTTGAGAAATGCTGGGAGCTCAACATAGACGTTCACCAACATTTCGTTGACTTGCAGCAAGCATACGACAGTATTTAACGTAACGTACTGTACCAAATAATGACTTTGGTACCCCAGCCTAATTTGACTGAGGTACCAGAGAAAACCATTATTGGTAAGACAGGTAAGACAGACTAATTTGTCTGTCTTACCAAAGTGACAATGACATCGACAACCTCGTAGTCCGCATCAATAACCAACTCACCGACACCTTTAACACAAATATCGCACTAACGCAGGGAGATGGGCTGGCCCCTTTGCTAGCCGATTTGGCTCGGAAATATGTCATAAGAAAGCTACCACACGATACAAAAGCTACCTTATTATACAAGTCGAGCCAAGTGATAGCCTATGAAGACGCCATCAACATTTTGTCACGGTCGTTAACAACCGGCAAAGAAATTTTCCTGAAACTCGACAGCGAAGCAAAACTAGTAGGGCTGCAAATCAATGAGAATAAAACAAAGCTCATGAGGCAGTCGAGGAAAAATACTTCTAACACCCAAAATATTACACTTGGCGAATACAATATCGAAAATGTGGACGAATTTGTATATTTAGGCGCCAAAAAAGTAGAACAGGTAATGAAAGAGACGAAATACGCCGAAGAATACAGCTCGCAAATAAAATTTTTTATTCGGTTTTGCCGATCTTGAACACAGGAAAACAAAGCTCCAAGTATATAAATCTGTAAGAAGACTATGTTGTGCTATGCTATGGGTGCAAAACATAAACCCTAACCCAAGCATCCGCAAATATATTGAACGCCTTTAAGCGACGGGTCCTGAGGCAGATAATTGAAGCGAAACCAGGCGGGTACCAATGGAGAATTCGATATGACCATGAGCTGCATGAAATTTATGACTCAATGATTGTAAGACTGCGGAAGCCGCAATGGGCTGGCCATGTGAATACAATGGACGAATAGAAAATACCCTAAAAGGTATTCGTTGGGTGGACTGAAAGGTGGACACCACCGGGAAAACAGAGGAGTCGCTGGTCTTACTCGGTGAAAGAAGAAAGTTCATCACTACTTGCGCTTCAAAATTATAGGACGCTTTCCAATGAAGCGAGACGGTTGGAGGCAATTTTGCAGGAAACGAAAGCCCGAGAGGAGCTTTAGTGCTACGAAGAAGAATACATAGCTTATTTTGCCTGTGTACAACTCTGGACCTTAGAATGGCATGTCGGGAGTGATAAGCTTGTTTTGCGGCGTTTATTCGGCGCCCAATGTCGTCCTTTTTGGCGCCCATTCCATTCAGGCTTGCTCCAAGTTAAATAAATTGATATGTTCAATACTCCACAATCATTTCTAATACCAACCTCAGGCAAATGTCCTAGTACTATATTGGGAGTAACGTCAATTACACAAGATTTTTTTTTTCGTTTACCTGGCCTAATATGAGTCACAAATCCTCAAAGCTGACATCGAGAAGCTTACCGCTCAGTGTGAGGTCGGAGGTCAGTGCTTGATTTGAGTGAAGAATTTATTCACTGTTCAGGCTTGATGTTAGATCAGAAACATATGCTTCGACGACTTCTGAAAGTATTTGTTTCCCTCTCTGGGTTTACTAGGTGGACCAATTCAAAATGAGATCCAATCAGCGCAAGCTACTTTAATCCATTACACATAATCCTATTTCCATCTGCATCCGGAGTCGTATTATTAATTTCGATACCAGCAACTTCAAGATTTGAAACCTCCACTTGAGACTTCTTACAAAATATCCTATTCACTTTCATGAAAACGCCATCTAGGTCCTGTGGACTAATGCCAATTAGTTTCTCCGCCCATTGGTTACTGACTTCACTCCTGTAGTATGAAAGTATTAAGTTCTGGACATTTTTAAGGTTTAATTCCAACAAAGCCAGCGAGGAATGGTTGTAGTCCAGAAATTGCCAATAAATATTATTGACGCGTGTGAGAAGAAGGCTTTTCAATCTTTTCAACCTTGCGCCGGTTGATGTCTCATATCCTCCCATATTGCTTCACGTTGAAACTTGGGAAGTACTTCCTCAATCGTTTTTAATATCAACTTTTCTAATTTCGACAAATATATATTTATTTCATCGTTAATTAGTATCGATGCAATTACACTAGATCAATGCAAAAAACCTTATCGATATTTTGTACCCATAACATTAACTAGCAAAATATTTTATCAAAAATTCGTCTATTATCAAGATCTCACTAAACAATTGTCAATATTAACAATTACCTAAGCTCGTACATAAATTGCAAAGACCTTGAAATCACTCCCTCGGAATTATGAAATTTATTGGTATTAACTCTTGAGATACAGTATCGCGAACTGATGTCACGATAATTACTACGATAATAAAACGAACACTCTCGTAAACAAGAGAATAACGCACACCGAAGCTGATAGCCATTGATTAAAATCATTATCTTCTGCCATATCATCGTTGCATGCAAACCGCATGAGATAAGATGTTCTACTCTAAAGCTATATTTGGGCATAGAAAAACAGAAGACTTTATCTTCTACCCCCCAATCATTCTTCCCAACCGCTTGCAATGTCACAAATTGTCGAAAACAAATCATCCCATCAAACAAAATAAAATTAATTTTCTACGTTGAAAACTTTGCAGAGAGAGATTTCTATATCGATAGCGTTTTTAGCTTTTCACAAAGCGGTTGCGGGCAGCACGCTGGAAGCATTAAAATAACACTAGCCTCAAGGCTTTTAACGAGAAAGCTTAGAGTTTTTAATATAACGTATAAAAATATGATTTATTCTCTCTAATAGCATATAATACCCACTGGGTTCAACAGTATCTCTTTTAAACCACATTTAAATCGAAAACTTAACATCATTGCAAATATTTGGATGCAATATTTTAAAATATTACGGTGATTTTTTTCCTTATGGAACAGAAAGATTTTAACTATCCGGAACGGTTCTGGCATCATTTATTGTAGCAGGAACTTTGACTACAAGTCCATTCATATCCTTGCTCAAAGTTATCTGACAGCCCAACCGCGATGTATCGGACAATTCGTAAGCCAAGTCAAGCATATCGAACTCTTCATCGCTGGGCTTCTCGGGCAAGCGCTCATAATCCTCTGGTGTAAATATCAAATGACATGTTGAGCATGTGAGCGTCCCCTCGCATGCTCCAAAGCCTTCGAAATCCAAATTGTTATTAACTACAACATCCAGTAGACTGTCGCCTACTTTGCCTTTGGCTTTTACTTCGCTCCCATTTGCTTTTATGAACGTGACTTCCACTCTGAAGTTAAACATACCGAAACGTTAATTAAAATACTCACGGAGATGTTATCTAATCAACTCACTCTTCTGCATCCTTTTGTACGTTGGGTACAGTTGTTGAGAATACTCGCGAAGGATTCAATAGACTGAGTTTTCTTGAATATTCAAGGGTTACATTCGTTTTACAATTTTTAGCACCAATGGATATGTTTCTTACGAAATACGAAGACATCCTTAGGGATTGCTGAAATATGCTTCTAGAAATCGACATTTTGCACAATTCTAACACACTAGAATCGTACTACTAAATTGATTCAACCTAATGTTAATTAATCAAAGTATGCGAATCTAAACTTTAACACCCGTGCCAGCGGAAGACTGGCGAAATTTGATCGTGCCAGCCGAACAAACTAACGTCATTTAAAGAGTTAGAATGACGTTTCCAGCTGACCACTGACATTAAAAGAGAGATTTGTTTATTCGAGCGGAGTGCCAATCGCAAATCTAATTGGTCGAATGGTCATACGAAAAATTTCGTACTGCCATATAAGAATGAGTAAATGTGTTAATTACTGTAAGAAATGAAATCATTTACTTGTATTTATTTAGTAACTTTCACTTGCAACTACTAGCAAAACTTGAGTTCATTAGTTATTTTTTGCCTTCTTTTCACTTAAAATCGAATTTAATGTATTGGCAATGATTAACATGTCAACATATATGGTATCAGATTAGGAACAAATATAAGAATGCTTTTCAATGGAACTTGTTGATTTTCATGCGCATCTTTTCATTTACTCACAATTTATCTTGACCGCTCTCAATTTAGTGGTTCAAAGAATGAATATTTTTCTGATACAATACAAAGTTAAGCTAAATTAAATAAATACAAATCCACTTACACTTAACTGCGTATTTCTAGAATGCGTATAACATTGTTGGAAAATTAGAACAATAAACCAATTAAACTGCATATTTCCAAGCTTAAATCTAATTTGTTTAATTTTTTAGGCTTTAAATAATTTCTAGCTTTAGAAATGGTCAATTGCAATAAAGGATTTATATTGGTGACTTGTTTAGTGCAAGCGTGCTTACAAAAATTCATTAAAAAGTAGTGATTTGATATCAATCATCAAAGTAATAGATTAAAATCATCTCCAGGATGTTTAACAAAACCTATCAAAATACACATAATTTTGTCCCTTCTTTGATGCGAAATTAAGACACCATTTTTATTGTTTAAGATCGATTTTTGTGTTTGTTATGAATTGTGCTGTTCTATTACCTTCTTCTTTTTATCAAGAAGCCTCATTATACTTTCTTCCTAAAATTACTGAGGCTTACTTGCAAAAATTCATGAATCTACATTTACTACTGAGAGGACTTTTAAACGAGACAAGCAAGTAATAAGTAGATGGGGAAAGGTCAGGGGAGTAAAAAAAGTCAGGTTAAACGTCCCAATCACATTGCAATAGTTTTGTGTCCAGCCCATCAAAACATTCACCTTTAGTTTGTAATGTTTGTCGTTTTAACAATCGCTCGGACGACCTCTGATCGGTTCTAGACGTGAAGTCTTGGGACGTGACAACAGACTGTACCCTTCAGGTCAACAAGTCCGGACATCCTTAGTCTACTCCGAGGTGGCTAGCTAGCTAGTTTGGAGAGGAGTTCGGTCACGGGTCTTGCGCGAGCAGACTATGTCCGGAATACAAAAATTCAGCCACCGGTTCATATGCCCGTTTTAATAACGCGTCGAAAACATTAACATACGGAATGGAAACCTATCCTTACTTTATTCCGGATTTCTTAAATTCATGCAGACAACAACCAAAAATGTATATAATTCCACGTTCCCGAGTATCACCGACGTTGTACCGAAAAATATCCCACCTTAACTTGAACCTAAAAAATCTACTCTAATAAAAGACGACATATTTGCGGACAGATTTGATGTTCTGAATATTTAATATTAACAAAAACAATTATATTTTAATGCATTGTTTAAGGCTAGCCCAAAAATGAACGCAAATTGTAAGTCCTAATTGGTTTCTTACCATTCAGTTAACATTTTCAAGTTTTTTCTTCATATAAATGATCTCGACCTACTAATACAAGTAGTCAGAAATTGTGAAAATATACAGTTCCCTCATAAAGTATTTGAACAGAAGAAATAGAATATTGTACATTGGATGTTCTCCATTCATTAGTCATGCTTAATTAAATTCCTATACATTCACAATAAAAAAACATAATTAAATGGATTTGTTATTATCTTAAGAAAAAATAGTAGAATAAAATAAATTTTTTGTATGCCTTAGACGAGCATTCATGCATTCGTTTTCGTCATGATACGAGAGACATTATAAACAGTTTTACAGTGTCCAAGCAAGTAAAAATAGTTTTCCCTAAACAATTAACGAGTAAACTAAAATTGTTGTGTGGCTGGAAGGTAGTAGAGGAGATTTTTAATTCTATTGTACTCATGGTCAGGGAAGGATTTGTTTTTATAGCAAAACAACCTGTGTAATTCGCGTAACTCTTAACTATTTGGCTTTTGCAATAATGAGCTTAATTGATTTTACGTTTGCTTCGTTAGACCTACAATTAGTTGGATGCTACTTAAATAAGCATCAAAGTAATTGGTTCAGGGAAAGATCTTCTGCAACGAAGATGCTTACATTTCTCGTCATAGTAAGCAAAAGGAAGAAGTTTGTTAAAACTCATTCTAGAGAGATAAATAGAAAAATAAGTTTTTTTTTTCAGATAAAAAAAAATTATTGACTAGAAAGATAAGTTCTTAAATATTAGTGTTAGATAAAATCCATGCAACTTAAGTTATTAAGTAGTCGCTTCATTTGTCAGCTTTGAGCAATCGGGTTTCGATTTATATTTCGTATCGACATTAAATGTGCTTACCATTTCGGATGTGAGTGACTTCCAAGTATCCTCAACAATAGGTTTATGTCGATCTGATCTAGGCAGATTTAACGGTGATGAGTTCTCGGAGGTTGCTAATTCACCACTAAAATTTGACTCCGTAAAGCTGGGTGTGCCTTCAGTCCACATTGGGGTAGAACCTTCCACTGATGCGGGAAGAGTCCGTGCTAATGCTCCCCTAGACCCATATTGACTATTTGATGAAGATCATTCCACGCCTAAATATGTATCTAATCGTGTTTCAAATATACTAACATAATACGTTACTCGTTCGACTCCGTCCTATCTAGTGGCAATATCCATTAACGACGACCGTATTGCTGAATTCAGTTGCATTCGCCGTCCACTTCCTCCTTTATCATCAAAAATAATTCACGACTGGGGTTGAGAACTAAAACTTTTGTGCTTGCTAGTGACCGGCGGTGTTGGATCCGCACTGATAGAAACTGGGAGAAGGTACGCCATTTAATTTTGTAATTGAAATCTCATGATTTACTTACTAATGTAATACGGGCGGTGGAATAGTGAACTTTCCCTTTTTCAAGCTTCTCCATTCTCCGATTCATCGATGCTCTTTGCATTCGCACGCCTTTTTCTGGCAGAAAATAGAAACTTGTCTTTTCTAATTCACGACGTCGGAACTAAGCAAACTCGGACAGAAATTTTTCCTCCCGTCTTCTCCGTTTCTGCACTCGACTTCTTGCACAATATTGTTACGGTTACGGTAAAGAAATCACAACTTTTCTTAATTTATTTCACAGTAATGACGCTCGCGTTAAGAAATTTTGTCCTTGCGGAATTTTTTTTTATCGATCGCGAATATTTTTATTTAATTTCCAAAACCCGATGACAGCTGAAAATCCTCATGGCAGTGCAGCCATATTTCCCGGATACTTCCGGTCTGATTCCACGTTCTGATTTTAAGCCAGCACGTATAATGACTGAACGGGCTTATAGTCCGTCCAAAGAATCACTGGAACTAAATCTCGTTGCCGCCAACGAGAGTCGAAAAAGCGACCTTCGGCCTACGGGATGAGTGCTCTAACCACTAAACCACGCGGACTACTCTAATCTTTAAAATAGTTTATAATAATATAAACTACACAATCACTAAAAATATCGTATGCAGTTCATGTCATCAATTAGAAAGAACGACATGAACTATCGAGCAACCGTAATTGCGGTGATAATATTTTAATGATATAATTTCAAGGTCCATAACCTTTCTAAAATCTCTACTTCCAAGATAGTCTTCGCTAAATGATGATAATTGACTCCAGCGAAATATCTAAATTCGCAATAGTGTAAACCAACTGGGACCTGTTCCAAAGGTATCCCCTACCCTAGGTGTATGATCAATGAATTTTAGTTCGAATTTGAAATCATAAGTATGCTAAATTTTAATTTTATGTATTTTGAGTACATGCAAATCTAGTTGTAATTATTTCTTAGATTAGTATCGATGAGTCTATTGTAGGTAATTTGTACACCTTTTAATCGATTTACAAATGTCGGAATGACTTGCAGACCGACAGACTACAGTTCAAACATTGTTACCATCTATAGAGTTTCAAATGGAATTTTAACGACTTTTATGAGTATTTAGTCCGAAAAATTAGATCTATCAATAGTTTTTTTCCTTTCAAATGATAATAACAAAAGCCTTGAATAAAGATTTATTTCACAGGAATATCAAGGCTCAGAACGTATTCGTTTTTATTGACAAAACGTTAAGCAAAATGTAGACTCACCTTTATGATTTCGGAGAGAGAAGTAACTGGTCGAATGAGTCCGAAAAGGTTCCAGGTGTTGTTTGTTTTTGTTTACATGTTAAACGTCAATCGCCATAGGGGGATTATCAATCAACGTTTTTCAACAAATTGTTTGATATAAACTGACATTTCTGTAATAAAGATTTCTTATCATTTTTATGTAGACAAATATTCAATCTACTCGATATACGGCAGTTAATCAATAAAAATCACAAAATGAGCAGTCAGCCTTGGAACGAATTTAACTTACCAAAACCTCCAATTATTACCATCGCCGTCAAAAACTCTCGTTTAAGTAAATTCAAATTTGGAATGAATTAACAACACATAATTTATACTGTCGTTTTTATGTAGACCTTTCATTTTTGCGCAAAACTTTAAATGATGCCATCGTACACTACGAATCCCAATCGGAACTGGAGGAAACAGCTGCTTTCTGCTCCCGACTTTTAGCCAGGCGTAACAATTCCTTTCACAATTTAAAAGGATATCGCGAACTACGGAAGGTCAATGCTGCTCTTTGCCGATTGTTGCGTTTGGACATCGTTGGCGTCTTAAACACATTCAATGGCAACCTTCCTGACTTTATAAAATCTGATGGATTTAAAACTCAGCTTCCATCGAAAGAATGTTTTGACTACGTGCTACTCCGTATGATTGCATTACAAAAACTGTACCTTCGTATAACAGAATGTAGTCTTTCCTCGGCTTCATATTTTATGAGAATCATGAGTAAAAATCATTTTTTTGATATTATCACTGTTTTCCTGAGCACAATCGCAAGAATTTGGAAAATCTGTCGCGAAAATGCAAACAAGTCGGCGAAATTTTACAACGATTTGCTAACGTACAGAACAGAATTTCCACTGAGAAAGCAAGAATTGTGTGAAAATTTCGAATTCACTGAGCTTCCCGTTATTCAATTAGATACATCAAATCCACAGAATAAAAAACTTATTGAATATGCTGGAAAGAGTGAAATTCAATGTGTCGATTTAACTAAAAACGAATCAACGAGTCTCCGGAAAATTTCCATCAAAGAAGAAATTCATATTGAGTCGAATTCTCCACATACTATTACAAACCGACAGTCGCAAGAAGTTGATCTAGGAGTGGCAATAAGCCGAGAGTCGCCATCTGGTGGTGTCAAAAGCGTTAAGGATTTAAAAACATTAGAAAATATATTAACATTTATTAAAGAAGAAAATAAAAAAAGAAAACGAAATTTAGATGATTGTGCAACGAAAAATATTTCCGATCAAACATGGAAATTGTTTCGAAAAAAAATATCAAAATTGCCAACAAACGACAACAGAACGGCAATGAAGTTAGTCCAAAGATTTCTAGGAAATGTTAGTAAATAAATTTGAATTTTTTTTAAATCTAGAAAAAGCATTTTTGTGTACAAACCATCTTATGTTTCACTCCCTTACGCGGTCACTTCCTTGACCCCCACACTCTCACACTTCAGTCGACCCTTAAGAAATCTAGAAAGAGTCCAAAGCAAATGATCATTAATCCGCGTAAGCCACGTAGTCCACAAAGCTCGAATTCATGCCTTCTAGGCGGCTGATGGAAGCTTAACCTTCGGCTACAGCGTGAATAAACTTCACACCCTACAACGAGGGATTACATTTACCCCATAAAATATTGTGTTTATTCTATGCGAGTGTTAAATACAATGTGCTCAACTATAGTTTTTTTTGTTCTTTGTATTGATAAACTATTGAAAAAAACATAGCTAAACTTTAATTTAAAAAAACACAAAACTTTCAAAGCTCTTGGAAAAAATCTGCTATTGTCCTGACCCGCGAAAAATCAAATCATTTTTATTTATTTATACAAAATTGCACATATTTGGTTTTATGAAAGAAAAAAAGTACAAATAGCTTTACGCTAATAAAATTAAGATAATGCGTTCCTTAGATCAACACAATTTTGGCACAACAGTTTTGCATGATCCTTACATATAGGAGTATTACAGCTTAAGTAACCATTCATAGTCTTCCTGTCTCTCTTCCTTGGACAGAATAAACATCTTTGTAATCTTCTTAGTTGCTTCGATGCTGGTCCTCGGATTTTTTCATTCAAAATTTCATGCACGCGTCTCGTTATATCCCGTTGCATACGTGGATTGTCTTTCCTTTTCCTAATATGTTCTTCAAGCAAGGAAAGTCCCAAGCGTTTGATGAAATCCTTTCTGAGGTTGGTTTTGTTCTTCTCAATGCCATTGTTCATTTCATACACAATTAAAGAATTTATGTCGCCATAGTAAATTCTTTAATTGTGTACCAAATGAACAATGGCATTGAGAAGAACAAAACCAACCTCAGAAAGGATTTCATCAAACGCCATAGTTTAACATTAAGAAAAACACCATTAGACGCCAGCTTTACTATTACGAGAACCATCATACGCACTAGCTTATTTATCGAGGAAATCAAATCCGCTCTTTGTCGAGTTATAAAATATGATAATATTCGGTTTTTTTTGTTAGCCGCTTCCTGGATCCACCACGTTATCATGATGTTAGGAAGACATGATTTTTACGCACCTCCGTGGTCATGGTACGTAAGAAACAATTGTAATATCTTTCTAAAATCCAAAAAGAGACGGGTTTTCTTCACGTTCAGTCCTGAATTGAAGTGAAACGCATGCAGTCAATTCGTGGTTCAGCAACTTCGTAGCTCACGAAAAAGTTATTCATGGTGATGTTCCTTCCAGATCCTGACACACACCTCACCAAGCGATCTACTACATCAATCGGCGTGTTACTTACTGCATGTGCACTATCTTTATCCCACAGTAAATTTTCGAATTTTCAACCCATATTTTGCCAGTTTTTAAGGAATGTATTGGCGAAAAGAACATTTTTCTCGAAAACTCACAAGATCTTTTTCGATTGTTAAATATTCAGACGATGTACGAGTATTATCTGCCTGGCAGGTCTGACGAATACGTCAAAAACATCTCAAATTGATGCCAAACGATATAAAGGAGCTCTTTGCATACGAGTTGATCCATCATCAAACCCCAGGTCGTTCAACAAGAATGAAAATCTTTGTCTAGACATTGTTTGTCTAAATATTTCGACTAGACCTATAAATAAACCTGCCTATAACAAAAATCTGAAAACAGTTTTCAATTCATCTTCATTAGTTTCCTTGAATGAAGAAGTGAAAGGATTATTGACTAATCTTAAAGAAATTTTCTGGTTTATGTATTTCAGAATCATATCTACAATTCCTTGAGTAAAAAATATTTCTAAACATTCCAAGTGTGTAATCTTGACTCGAGCATTGCTTCTATAAAACATTCAACCAAATGTGTGATTAAATTTTCCCTTTCCCTGTCAGGAGTATTCCTTGATTTTTGAATGCAAAAATAGTATCGGTAAAACAACGTAGAAACTCCGCCGTAGACGGTCCCAAGCCTGGTTGAGAAAGGAGTAGGGTTTCCCATTGTTTCCCTAACCCACACCTTACATGACTCCTTATCATGCACCCCACGATTCTGGGTCGCACATTGGGTATACTGGTTCCCCAATGATGGGACGCTAAATACCGATAAATGCCAATAACTGCAGACACCTAGGCTCTGCTACTGTGAGAGGGTGAAGGCGAGTCTTCCATGCCTGATAACGGAATCAAAATTAATAACCATGCCGCCGGAATAAAGGTTGGGCGACGGGCTAACTCCTCGTCCCTGGAAAACCCTATATTGTTTCGAAAACTGTAACAAAGCCTTGGAATGCATTGGACCTACGGCAACTACCTCGCAACTCTCGAAGGAACTAACCCATATTGCCTGCATTTGGTAAAATTTTTTTTTCAGGGGCTACTCCCCTATATGGAGAGACCCCCCTTAAAAATCACCACTTTACAACTACCTACGAAATTTTAAGTTTCTAGCTTATGTGGTATGCGAGCAAAATTGCTGTGACAGACAGACGGACGGACAGACGGGCAGACCGGTCGCGATTTAAATTGATTTCTGGAGAAAGTGATTGAAGCCAAATAATCAATTTAAAAATGGTATAGGCTGACCATCTACGCAAGTAGAAACTGAAGCCTAAAATCATATAGTATAAAGGAAAAATTATGCGGCCTTTGAAGGTGATTGCCGACCAATTTTTTAAAATAACAACTTATTTCATTTGATTAACGTTATTTAATGGATGTTGTTCATCTTACCACGTATATTCTTAGAAATCTATAAATATTTAATAGTGTACAAATATCGAAATAGTAGAACTGATGTCAACGTAATTTAACATATTTAAAATGTAAGCACACTTATAATTTTGTTACATACTTTAACAAACTGTAAACATTTAACATCAAATCACATGGTCACTTAAAGTCCTATATATACTGGAACAGTTGTCACAACAGATGTTTGAGGCTTAAAGTTGCGTTTCTGAAATAAAAATACGTTGCGAAATGTTGTGATTAAATTTAAGAAAATTACCTTAACGAATGCTTTGAAATTCTTCTTATTACTTGTAGTTGTTTCTCGTGCATCTGTGACATCAACAACTCTATCTCGGAATGAACTCCCAATCCGCTCCATCGACATAACCCGTACTTCAAAGCCACCTTTCAGGGTACTGATCCAATTTGACGATTCAATATTTTCTTGCTTTACAATACTTTCTTTACTTTCATCTTCCGTTTCAACTTTCATGCGACTCATACTTTTTGATAACCATCCATCAACTGGAATTTTTATCGGTATCTTTGCAGGAAGTTGAAATTTGGGTTTGACTTGATTGCCTGAAATTTCCGAAACTGTTTCACCATCTACTCTGTCATTTTGTTGATTTCTACGAATTGTTCTCGTTTGACTAGAGCCTGCTGCAGTTGACCGAGCACCGACTTCGTTTGTTTTTTTACGTTTTTTAGTTGCAGCGCTATCAAAAGCAAACAAATCATCATCATCGTCATCACTGCAAATGGCAGCTATTCTAGCTCGTTTCTTCGTATCTGGTTTTGGAACATGTTCCTCTAAATTCTGGATTTGTGCTTCAGTTGGTTGAGATCTGACGATTTGACTTGTATCCATAAACTTGCTCAAGTCCACCACTCGTTTCTTTGTTTGCCCGAAAGAAGTCGATAAGACTGCTGGCTTAACAGCGTTAATTGGAATATCAGACGGTTGAGAAGCAGATTCCAATAATAAATTTTCAGATAAACCATTAGACATTGTTACTGGATTGACAAGAGCTTCCTCAATTACTTTAGTATCACTATTTAATTTTTTGCTAAGATGCTGGTCACCAGGTGAAACAGGCCTTTTTCTTTTACCAACCATTAAGCTTTCGGGTTTAGAATTTTCCATGGTTGGTGTAGGATTTCTCACAACTTCAAACTTCTGTGTAGCATCAATACTTTCGGAATCTTTCTCTGAACTGGGCACTTCCATTAGTTGTTCAATTTGTGTTGAGTCGTACACAAGACTTTCAGGCAATTCAACGACTTCATTGTCTTTGAAATTTTCACTTCTTATGAACGGTGTATGTTTTGCAATGATATTAGTACTGGGAACGACATCATTCGTTTCTGGAGCAAAATCATTCACTACGTTATAATCAGGATTGCAATATTTTGCTGTACTACAATGAAGTATTGCCAATCCTATTTCAACTTCTGGAACTAGACGACGACCTTTGCTTTTTATGAAATCTGTAGGGGATTTGAAAATATTTATAAACACATTTGTAAGTACTCAATTATATGAAATTATCTATAGTTATGTATATAGAATTTTAGAATGGTAATTATTTCCACAATTTTTTTATTTTCATAGTTTATTTGCACCGACCAATCAAATTTTAAACTCAGGAAGTAGAATCCTTACGAGCAAAGTTGCTAGAAACAGTTTTTAAGTACAATATAATGAGAATTTAGCAGGATATTAGGAGAAGCTTAGTAACGTTTCAACAATCCATACTAAAGGTTCTTTGAAGTTTTCAGTAGATGTTTCTAGATCAGTTCAACATCAAGGAGAGTTCTCGGTACCATAAACTCTGTAATAATTGGGCATTTTTTATGTTCCATAATTTGTTATTTAATTATCAATGGCCAACGAAAGGCAAATATCTCCTAGTATTCAACTTCAGCAGTAACTGCCGCAACAGCATACACAAATAGTCTTCCCGCCAACGCGGTGGTTGCGTCTAGAAGGCACCACACCCTCGATGAGAACAGGTTGCAAATGGAAAAGGCAAACTATCGATGGTCGGCACTATCGATAGTACCCGAAAGTTTTGGAAAAACTATCAATGAAATATCGAAAGTTGAAGCTTTTTCTGTTTCTCCAAATTTAATGACAAAATTGTAATATCAATAAAATGTCGAAATTCGTGATATTTTTATGCATTTTTGTTTCGTACACATATTTGAATGAATTACAAACATATTTGAGCCAAATAAGTTAGCCTGCTTTGCAAGCTTAGAAATAGTTACTTGTTGCTGTTGCCTGCAGTAAGATTCATTCTACTTCTCTACTGTTATTGAAGGTAAAATATTACTCGTTTTTATTAAATCAACAATAATGTTGATTGTAACATCCGTTTTATAACTAATTAACTAAAACTATTTAATATCTGATAACTTCTGATCATAAGGTCTACGTTTCTCAAACATTCAAAACGTACAATTTCACTTAAATTGATTAGTTCAAAGACCATTTATTTTTATTCAAGAACGCAAGAATATCAACATATTTATGGTTGATGCGATTCCGACGATCTGTGATTATTCGCCCTGCCAGGCTGAACACTCCCTCCGAATCAATAGAAGTTGCGGGTACTGATAGAAATTTCACAGCGCAATGAGGGAGTGGTTTCAAATCATTGCCAGTTTGTAGTGAAGTAGGTAGAAAAAATGTCCGTTCAGGACTGCATCGATGGTCTCCTGCCTCAGTGGAAGAGGATGGTAATATCCATCGAGATTGGCCTTGTCTGGGGACGCGTGAATGCGCTGGCAGGCTAGCGTTGCGGTGTCGTGGGGCGGGTTCTTTCCCCTAGCACAAGGACCCACTGCAAAAATATTTTTCATTCACGAATTAAAAGGGTCGAATGCCGATCGACCGGTGTCGAGGCCGAGGTAACCTACTAAGGGTTGCAATGTTTGTTCAAAGAACAAATCGGGCCGAGCAAAAACGGACGGACTGGTGGAGACTTCGTCATTAACGACGATCCTTATGGCCCACAAATAAGAGTGGGGCATCCAGATGGAGGTGGTGGCCCCTCGCACCCTGCCAACCGAATCATATCCAAACGTGGACGTCGCCATATATTTCGCATGTGAGTGGAAAACTCATACAAACATAATTTGCATGAATTTTCCCATCGTTTGAGAAATATAGACGTGGCCAATTTATGTTATAGAATTATGTGATGGAATCACATAACTCTATACCATGAAGGGCACGCGAGAGGAAGGCCACTCTACCCGGCAAGAGCCCCTGTTAAACAACAAAAAACGGAGAAGCGCGTCCGATGGCAAGCCCATGATATAGGAGGGGCCTGCCATCGTTGCGGTCAGGTAAAAAGAAATGGAAAGACCGGGGGTATAATTTAGTAATCCATTGTATTTTTTCCGTTAATTATTACAGCATTAATATTAAGTTAGCACTACTTTTATATTACAGCTTTAATTTCTCATATAAAGTTAGACTTTTAAATAAACGATTCCACAGGCAAACAATATTGCGCATGATAAAGATAAATATCTCTAATTGTAAGATTGAGATTGTAATCTTACGACGAATTGACTGATTTTAAAAATTTAATTCACGAATAAACTGTAAAATGTTGGTTAGATTGGGTTGAATTCGAAACTTACGAACACATACGTTTATATTTGATACAAAAAATAAACGATCGATCGCAATTAATTTAAAAAAAAAACAAATTCAAGAAAAATAATCAACCAGTCGTCTTTAAAAAAAAATGTCACGAATATTGGTACTTTGACTTGTGTTCGTGTAAATGATATTCATTCAAATCTGTATGATATGAAATTAGGAAGAAAACGTTGTTACTTTTAATATGCCTTCAAACCGTATAAATATGTAATGTTTTACGAGAAAAAGAGAGTTAATGTTGTTTTTATCAACTATTTCATCATGCTATTCGATATTTCTAAACAATTACATTTCGCATATTAAGTTCTTTATTCCTATATGTTGCAAGTATCATAATCTATGAGTCGTTCTCTTTTTTAGGGTTTTGTAAAATAATTTTACAAAACCCTACTAGTTTCGCGACCAGTCTGCCCGTCTGTCTGCCGTCCCTCCGTCCGTCCGTGTGTCACAGCAGTTTTTCTCGGTAACTACTTAAGCTAGAAACATCAAATTTTGTGTGTAGGTGTAAAGTGGTGATCTCCTCAAAGTTCAACTACAAAAAAATTTTATAAGGTATTTAAGGGGGGTCTCCCCATATAGGAGAGTGACCCCCCAAAAAAAAATTTCATTGAAGGTAGCCGATATGGGTATCAAATGAAAGGTCTTGATGAGAACTTTTCAAAACAGGTCTTAATTTGGCAAAATTTGCTTCGAGGGCCCACAGGGAGGGGAAATACACGAAACATTTGTGTCCCCGCCCCCCCTCGCGATTGGACACCTGTGATCCGAAAAATCTGAAAAAAATCAGAAATGTAGGCCTTGGTAAGTACAACAACAAAAAATACGTTAGAAGTCGCAATTCACTCAACTTTGTTAGTAATAGTATGATTTATCGATTTTATGTTTTCTTGAATAAAATCTTAACGGTACCCTTAAATTCAATGAAATTCAGTAAGTAGATGTCTATGTATAAGATTGATCTATCCTGAAAGTTTCATAAAGATTGAATCATATTTAGCGAAGTTATAGCGGTTTGAATTTTCCTGTATTACTATGGAACAATATGCGCTGCATTTATTACTATGGCAACATATGGCTATGGAACAACATGCGCTTTTTAACCGACTCAGACACTACAGTTTTGCTAGGATTTGCATGAAAATTTCAGGAATGATAGGTGTCATGCATATTTTTGAGAATCGGTTCAGCTAGTGGTATCAGTAATCGTAAAACAAAAAAAATGGCTGTTTTAAATGCGAAGATTGAATAATTTTGAGTAATTTTTCCCCAACTTCAACGTTGAAGGTGCATGCTTTGAACACTTGATTCAATTTAATGAATGACTGAAGATGAGTACCTACAATTAATGTTCATAAGTGAAACAAGTCAAGGAGGTGGGAGAGAGCTCCTAGCAAAAGGGTTTTGTAACCATTCTAGGATTCGAAAAAATTGGCCATTAATCGATGATAACAGTACAGGAGAGTGGCCCCTGAAAAAAAAAATTCATCAAACGTAGCTGATATGAGTATGAAATAAAAGTTTTCATGGGAGCTTTTCAAAACAGTTGTTAAACTGTCAGTTTTTGCTTCAGTGGGCGCACAGGGGGGTAACACATGAACAATGTGTTTCCTCCGTCGCGGATGGGCATCTGAAATAATTATCGAGGGAGATATTTATGAGTATAACAATACCAAAAACCTCAGAAGTCGAAATTCGTTCAACTTTGTTAATAATAGTATGATCTTCGTATTTCATATTTTCTCAAATAAAATCGTCTTTGACATGTTTCTTGATTTGATTCGATCTGGTGACTGCATTTTGTAAATTGAATACAAAACCCTTCTGACATGAGCGTAGGTCTGTTTACCCAACTTGTTTTCTCTCTGTTTATAGTGTGTTTGTGTGACGTACAGTAAATGAATTAACTACATTCCTACAGCTTCAGCTTCTTCAACATCCATTTAATCTAGTCTTTTATTTTGTTCTACATACATATTATATGTAACATAGATTGGTTCTAGCTGATCGGCTAAAAAGCCATCACGTAAATGTATTCGTTGCTTTTCGCCGCGACTTAGTTAGTACAACGCCCGGATCAACAACACTACTACGCCTACAATTAACTGATGTTTTTCAAGAACCGTATTCGTTACTAGCGAGACTAACACCAGTGGTTCAGATTCATTTCCATCCAGTTCAACCACCACGACTAGTTAATTCGTCCAAATAAACACGGTGCATTCTGCAATCTTCTTATGACACCTTAGCACTGAATTTTCTATATGTATCGGATGATAATTCATTCCTCGTAAAGTCATTACTTCATCTAATGCGCCGACAACATAGGCAGCATCGCGCAAATTGATAAAGCCGATATATTGTGTGGCAGTTGACTTAGGAAATGAAGAGATCCATTATCACTATCATGACTTGCAACGCTCGGTGTGGTTTTATCCATTCCGTACGACGTAAAAATCCTAAACCGGTTCGGGCATATACTTCAGTCGTTGCACCGTTCACTAATTTGGCATTGAAATGATCGTTGTAATCAGTTTCATCACCGTAGATTATGAAGTAACCGTTGGCATTGTGCGGAGATTGAACCCAAATCTCGCGAGGATGTGACTCACCACAGTGGGAATTAGCAATTATCACTTTCACGCCAGGCAGCAGCTTACCTGATTCGATCAGGCAAAGTAAATGTAGAGCACCTCGTGCTACAAGCGCAACTTGATTATTTCTTAAGGCCCGAATATCCACATAGACCTGAGCACTTTCGATAACCAACAAATCCGCTAGCAAGAGCGACAGCCTGTCAGGGGAGAAGTGCGTAAAAATTGGCGCAGAGGTTTACAAGTGTGCGTTCTTGTTGAATGCTTACACACAGCAACTTGGTAGGATGAGTGTCCGTAGGATGACGGTTCACTGATTGTGCCACTCACGATTGTGCGTCACTTTTCCCTCCGTTCGGATAATATCACGCGCGATAAGACGTTCTCGGAATTTTACGATCAACATTCTCCCATTTTTGCTTTCCGTACTCACACCTGATTTTAAGGAATCCTTAGCCGGCACACGAACGGCTCAACTGTAATTTATCACACCAAGCCAGTGGCCAAAAACGGAAGGCAGCGCGAAATCACTACTATGGATGGGGCTTCCTGCACAACTCCAATATTTATTTTCCCTTTAAATTTCTTTCATTTACTATGACAATTTTCACGAGAAAAATTCGCTTCTCGCGCCCGTGCGCGCTTCAATCTATCTTAGGAGACACCAACTACGAGCAAACAACCACATAAAATCTCCTACTTGGCCACGAAAATGTTAATGATAATTTCACAGGGGCCCAAATTATCTCATTAAACAACCCGAACGTCCACTTTGCATTGGCCAGCTCTTCAATATTGCGCTTATCTTCATCTTTTTCTCGCAAGATCCTAGTCGCAGCGGCGATCAAACAACGCACACCAATGGTCACGAGAGAGCCCAAAAACGGTAACTGGGCACTCAACTAGGCCCGCAAAAGCAATTTCGAAAATGAACAATTAGGTGAGAATGAGTGGAACTCCACGCGAAAATCACTTCATTGATTCCCGCTTTAATTTTGCAATGCCCGACAAAAACTCAAATGCAAAATTCTCACCGAAAACTTTTTTTCTTTCTCGATGACAAATTTCACCTAAAAAATTCGCTTATCGCGCCCGTGCGCGCCTCAATCCATCTCCGAAGACTCTCACAGTCCCCACAACAACACAAAATCTCCTCGTCAGAAAAACATAATTGGCCGCAGCAACTGGAACTTTCTCCACTCGATTCCTTACTTGGGCGACGCGACGTGACCGCCGTGAAGGTGAATAGCAGACTCCCCGATCCGTCCAAAATCTGTCTCTCTTTTTCATTACCGTGTACACGGTAAATCGCATCAGCTGAATTCGATTGCCTTCGCCAATCTAATACACCGTTGGGGTGTACTAGATCAGCGTTCCCATACTCTAAATTTTATGTGGCAGATTTGAAATTTTAAAAAAATAAATTTAACCAAAGTAAAGAAAAATGAAGAGGATTTGAAATAGCAATAAAAGTTAAATCTCATAACGAATATAATTAAAGTGAAACATTTAAATTTAATATAAAGGAAAATTGATATAAAATTACTTTTAATAATGATAATAAGAAAGAAAACTTTTTTACAAACTACGATTATGAATGTAAATAATTAAATATTTTTTTCTAAATCTGCCATAAAATTTTGAATGGGAGATAGGAAGGTTTTCGAGCAGTTTGCTTGTGTGACAGCACGATTACTACAAATTAACTAATGGCATCAAAAACAAAGATTTTTTTATTAATACAACTAGGCACACAGTTATGTGACTTATTTTGTTTCATCGCATTTCAATGCATCCTGAACCACCAAATTTAATGTATTCGCATAACAGGGCAAATTTTTGATGTTTAGAATTTCCCAGGCGTTATCAGTTACAATGCAGACTATTTTATTAACAATGTTCCATCCCAAAAAATCTCTTGTAAACTATCAGCAATATTTTCTGACCGATCATTCGTTATATTTTGTCGACAATTCAAACTTTATGGTGAAGAACGAGTTACTGACAAGTATGATTTATTACAACAAGATGTCCATAAATCGTATGCAATCGCAACATAACTATACAATAATCTACCGGAAATGGTTAAGAAAGCAAACTCACTTTTGGTATTTCAGAAAATACTTAGGGATCATTTAATGAACACTCATTGAAGCGTGGACCTGAAGATCTGTTTTTCAAGCTCAGTATTCTTTTTTTTTAATTACTGCCATTCCCTACCACCCTCTGCATCACTCTTTCTTCGTCGCACAACGCTCGTTCGATCTGCATTCACATCTCATCGCTTTATCAAGTGTACCACCCAGACAATGTTTAATACATCGGTATAAGGGGGCATACAAAATAATGTGAATTAATCCGTTCATTAATATCTAGTCCGTCCAAATTCATGATGAGTTCTCAGAGATAAAAAAAAAATCAATATAATACAATGCAGTCAAAAAAAAAGGCAGAACTTCAGGTCCACGCTTCAATCAGTGTTGGTTAAATGGTCCCTAAGTCTTCTCTTAAATACCAAAAGTGAGTTTCTTAATCATTTCTCGTAGATTGTTCTATACACGCAGAGCATCATTCGTGGCATCGTTCTTTAGACGATCCTTTCTGGGAAAAGGTATTACGAATTGATCTACATTCCTCGCATTTTAAGGTATTTTTGACCCTATCGGCGAAATGCTTGAAGAGACAGTTACTTAATGAGTTTTTTTAATGCGTCGTATTATATTGAATTTTTTTTACCTCTGCGAGCTGATCATGAGTTGGAATATATATTCATGAAAGGATTAATTCACGTCATTTTGTGTGCCCTCTTAAATCGATGTATTGAACATTGTCTGGGTGGCACACTTGACAAAGCGACGAAATGTGAACGCAGATCGCACGATGCTTGTGCGACGAAGAATGGAGAGAATGGTAGGGAATGGAGGTATTTAAAAAATAATAATAATCACTGAAGCGATCTGATCTTTTGGTATATCTGTCGCCTCAGTCATTATGTTCTATGCTGGCCTAAGCGAGCGACTTCAAATAATAAATGTATCGCCATTCAATTTTAGTATATACGTACCGTGAATACTTTCAACCGCTTGAGAATTTTGAGTTTGTGACATCGCTCCAGCACGTATAACTATCACATTCTTTTTATTCAAACTGTTTTTCGTTACTCCCTTATACAAATTGCCGCAAGTCCCGCCTGCACTTTCTATGATCGGTTTGTATTTTTCAAACGGCTTACTTGACATGAACACAAAATTTTTCCCCACGAAAATAGTCTTCCTGCCAGTCACTAGACTGAACGAAACGTTATCACGATTTATGAACGATTCAGCACACTTTGGCAAATAATCAACAGGTTTCGGCGGCGGTTGTCCGGCTCGAAGATTTTTCAAATACACTCGCCAAAAATCAATGTTAACAATCGGAATATTCTCAACCAGGGCCTGGAGTACCTTATGTGTTACTGTAATCTCCGACATCGTCAAATGTGTGCAGTTCTTAGCCCATTGCTCAACAATACTTCCATCCAGGGCTTTGAATAAATCTTGCAATTCAGCTTTGTTCTCCATAGTCAAAGTGGATGTCAATGTGCAAATATTCATCCTCGAAAGGACCCACTCATTTTCGAACATCCCAAATTTGATTCGTTCACCATTTTTCAATTCTACTACTACATTTTTCTGCATGGGCTCCTTGTTTTCAATGTTCTCGTTGTAAAAGGTCCCATACTTCGAGCCGACATCGATAACTTTAATGAAATCCTTTGAAACATAAAGGCAAGCATGAGATCGGCTGATTGAAGTGTCGTCTGTCAGGATCAGATCAGCATTCGCGCGGCCTACCGTATGTTTCTCCTTCTCCGGAAGAAGATAATAGACATCGCCTGAAGCGAAAGCGATTAGCTAGTATGAAATATATAAAACAATTATCTTACCGGTCTTTTTACTAGTTAAAGTCCACATGTGAAGGAGCTATAAACAAAATCTCCGCAAAAGACAGTTTTACTTGTGGTGAAATCAAATGCTCAAAATAGACAGCTGATAAAACTATGTAGTAGGATTCTAGCTCTAGTAGTTTAATATTATTCATGTTTTAATGTACAGCTCGTACAGCTGAAATTTTACCCATATTTTTGTGATTTGTTTGGTTTTGGTTTTGAAATAATTCTTCGATGTTCATTCACATGAAATATATTCTGTATTCTATTATTTTGCTATTAAATTGGTATTTTGTATTATGGTTAGTTTTGAATACACTGGATTATAAAATTCCTCTTTGATTTGACATTCTGTGATTCTGTCAGTTTGACATGTTGGCTCAGCTGTAGGTTATGCACAGTGTTTTCTTCTAACATTTAGCATGCCGAATTACGAGTTAGCGTTAATTCTCCGGCAAATGGCGAGGGTAATAGAATTGTTGTAGCATTTAAATAATTCCTATCGTTTTATATGATCCTTTCAGCCTGAAGTCGTTTCAACTCTGAAGCGAACTGCTACAGCGATCCTCGATAAAGGTGGACTAATCCGTAAAATGGACAACATGGGAACACAGAACCTTCCCTATAAAATAAGTGTTCATGGACAAATTCATAGGGTTGGCAACTTTTTTGCTATTCAGTTTCATTCAGCACCTCAACATATAGACGATTTAAACGAAGAATACGGACGAGATGTTGACATTGTGAGGAGATTCATCTTCAAGTTGGAGCAACCGAAAGAGTTCGAGTGTACACTACACGAAGAATTGTTACCACCCGCCTATCGTAAGGAAGTTCAAGAGATGATCAAAATTGGCCAAAGGAAACAAAAGAAGAAATTCAGCTACAATTCAGGTTTGGATTATTATCCATTCCAATAGTAAATGATATTTTTGTTGTGCGTGTGAATACAAAAAAAAATGTTTCTAGTTATACTTATAGCAATGAATATTAAAATGCTTTAAAATAATAGAAAAAACGCTTGTTTTTATTTAAATTGATTATTCATTTGCATGGTTGTAGGGCGCTTTTTAATACGGTTGAATTTTTCGTTTGCTATCTTTCGGTAAGTTGAAAAATTCCACGTGCGAAGAAGCCTTGGTTTTTAGACGCGAAGAATTGGTCCAACACATTTTTAACTGCCCGATCGGAATCGAATGCTTTACCATTCAAATGGTTTTGAAGGGAGCGAAGCAAATGAACGTCTGACGGTGCTAAGTAAGGGCCATAGGGCGGATGTGGCATCAATTCCCAATTGAGCTCCATTAATTTTTTACAAGTTATTAAAGAGGTATGGGGTCTGGCGTTATCACGAGAAATATCACGCCTTTGCGATTGGCCAGTTCAGGGCGTTTTTTCTTGATCTCTCCGATCAGTTTCTAAGGTTGACAATAGTAGACATTCGAATCAATACTTTGGTTTCTTGGACGCAGCTCAAAGCAGACTTTGCCCTTGTAATCTCACCACACAGACAGCATAATCTTCTTTTCGTGAATATTGGCTTCGGATATAGATTGTGGGGGCTCATCTTGTGGTTCATGATCGTTTTCGGACTACGTTATCGTAAACAATCCATTTTTCATCACCCGTTATGATTCTTTTTAGAAATGGGTCGTTTTACTTACGATTCAGCAATGAATCGCAAATGTTAATGCGTTTGCTGAGGTGGATTTCCTTTAATTCGTGAGGAACGCAAACATCCAGTTTGTTTATGTAACTCAGCTGTTAAATGTGATATGTCAAGGTTTTCTGCTACCTCTGGACGTTTGGAAGTTGAAACGGTCAACACGCGTGTGAACTGGTCAATATCGGAATTGTAAAAAAAACCTATTAGAAAACGAACATTTATAAGTATTTTTCATCATACAAGATCATATCCATAAAGTTTGAAAGTTGAAGACCAGAAGAAAGCAGAAACTTCATCTTGGGCGAGCGCCCATAAAATACACCGTGGCTAGTATTACAAAGGCGGCAAAATGGAGTGGTTATTGACAACAAGCAAACACGAAGGCGGATCAAGCAAACACGATAGCGGAGCAAGCAAACACGATGGCAGAGCAACTAAAGACCAAAGCCGCCCGCAAGGAAATGCCCTCGGACATGATGGATGCGGTGGATACAACAGCAAAGAATTCAAGCTTGAACGAAGATATTAACCTCATTAACTGTAAGGTAAATGAATTTATAGTAGCAAAGGGTAAATTAGTTACCAAACTTAAAACCCCGGTACCTATACCAATCCCACCCACACCTAGCACTAACTCTTTCAACGCACTGGCAAACGAAAGCCAAAATAATAAGTCAAACGCGGCTAACAGTCGAGTAAAGAAGGTATGTATTGTGAATCGTTATTTTCTATGTGCCGTTCCTTTGACAGTCAGTCTCGTATCGGCCTTTCCCGATGTAACATGTCTATTGTGTTCAATACAAATATGTATCAATTAACGTGTGTATTATTATTGTCTCATCATACCAACTAGTCACTTTCATCACCCAGTCACAATAAGTTGGCGACGAGGATTAAAACGTTTGCAACTGCCAATGAAAACCAGTGTGACACAGTGAAACAGTTAGATTCCGCCGCGTAGCCGCCACGTTTTCAGCCGCCATTATTTTCGTGTCGTTTCCGAGACAGCTCCAGCTGGGAAAATGGATCAACAACAATTCGAACAATTTCTCTCAGTCTTCACTGCCACATTGGGGACAAGTGGATCCGGTTCAGCTCCCCAAGTCTCACCATTCGAATCATATGACACCAAGAAGGAAAGATTTACTTCTTATTTAGAACGTTTTGACAATTACTGTAGTCTCAAAAATGTGGATTCCCCTATCACAATGTCTCAATTGTTATGTGCATCAATTGGCTCTACACATTATAACAACTTAGCTGCATTATTGGGTCCTGAGAAACCCATGAAAGATACGAGTATTCCAGTTGTTGAGCTAATCAAACTTTTCAAAAATATGTTGTCACCGCCTATCTCAACTGTAGTCGCTCAGCATTATTTCCTAAATGTTACTCAGCAGCCAACACAATGAATCTCAGAATTCGTTGCATCCCTGAAGGAGAAATCGACATCCCTGAAGGAGAAATCGAAAAGACAACTGGATTCGAGAACAGCTCTTACAACACTATGCGTTCGAAAATTTCGATGAGCTGCTCAACAAAGCCACAGCATTGGAAGCATCACGTTTTGAAAGCAACCAGTTTACCAAAATCCCAGATAATTTCACCAATCTCAGTAGTGACACAAACAATGTCTCAAGGGTCAACAGGTCACATAGGAAATCACAACCCAACCAAAGTCGAAATACAAGTCCTAGTTCACACCAACGCTCACAGTCCCAACACATGCCACGGGTTGACTATCGTTCTTTGGGCGTTGATGGACTCTGTCTCAAATGTGGTAGGGCAAACCACAAGGCAAATCAATGCAAAATCGACCGCAACGCGCTTAAATGTACTTCCTGCAAGAAAATTGGTCATGTGTCCAAGGTCTGTATCACCACCATTCTTCGAAATTCAAAGACACATGACATCGCAACACAGTCTTCTCAGAATGATCAAAACTCTGACTCAGAATATGGTATTGGTCACATTCACTGCACTGAAGACTTATACGAGCTCAGCCCAGGTTCTGATAAATTTATCGTCAAAGTGTTTCTCAATGACAAGCCACAGGCATTTGAAGTTGATTCAGGAGCCAAATTCTCACTTCTATCAGAGACAGCATTCAAACGTCTTGGTCTCAATGCTACACTAAAACCAACATAGGTATCATTCCGCTCTTACTCAGCTCATATAATAAAGCCCTTAGGGAAAGTCTCACTGTCGGTAAAATATAAAAATAGAGAAATTGATGCGGACCTATTCATTGTTCCTGCAGATTTGATGCACTTCTGGGTCGAATATGGATTCGCACTCTCGGAATTGATCTCAAAGAAATCGATAAAGAACGGCTCACTTCGAATCATGTGGTTACAATCAACGCTGTCACTCCTCTTGAAGACATACTCAGACAATACGCAACTATTTTCGAAGAACGCATAAGTTGTGTACCAAACCTAGAAATAAAACTTCAGCTCAGGGAAGGAGTAAAACCCATCTTTACTAGGGAACACGATGTCCCTTTTGCACTGCGCCAGCGAGTTGAGGAAGAACTTGCAACTCTTGAGTCACAAGGTATTATTACTCCAGTATCCTCAAGCAACTGGGGATCACCACTCGTCGTAATACCTAAACCTGATGGAGGGGTTCGTTTATGTGTTGATTACAAATGTGGAGTCAACGCAAAATTAGTCTCAGCTAATCATCCAATTCGTCGCATTGATGAAGTCTTGCACAGCCTCAGAAATTCAAAGTACTTCTGCAAACTCGACCTGTACAAGGCATATTTACACTTCAAAGTGGATGCGGAAGGACAGAAAATCCAAATAATCACAACACACAAGGGCACATTTCAAATGAATCGTCTCAGTTTTGGTATCAAAACAGCACCATCTGAGTTCAATAGAATTCTCTCACAAATTCTCAATGGCCTATCAAACGTTGAAGCATATTTTGATGACATTATCTGCCATGGCTCATCAATGGAAGAATGTACAAGAAACCTGATTGCTTGTTTAGAACGACTCAAGGAAAACGATCTCCATCTAAATAAAAATAAGTGTTCCATCTTCAAAGAAAGTATCAGCTATCTTGATCACATAGTCTCATTTAATAAAGTTGAAATGTCACCGGTGAAAATTCAAGCCGTCTTCAACATGCCACGTCCTAAAAATGTAGAGGAACTAAGACGATTCTTGGGTATGGTGACATATTATGCAAAATTCATTCCTGATTTCTCCACAAAATCTTTTCATCTACAACGCCTACTCAAAAAAGATGGAAAATTCGTTTGGTCAGCCTCCACTGAAGATGCTTTCTTAAACCTAAAGTCGGAGTTGTGTAGCGAAAGGGTATTAACACCTTTTGATCCAGCAAAACCCTTGATCCTCACAACAGACGCCAGCCCGACCGGTAACCTGTGAATCCTGTGCCCAAGTCCGGCACAATCCACAGAAAGCCGCTATTCATCCATGGGACCCACCAGATGACAACTGGGAGAGGGTACATATTGACTATGCAGGCCCCCTTGACAACCATTATTTCTTAATGTGTGTCGATGCAAAATCCAAGTGGGCTGAAGTTCGAATACTCAAAGAAGCACCATCATCAGCATCAACTATCACACTCCTAGAAACCATATTCTCTGTGCATGGCTACCCATCTGTCCTAGTATAAGATAATGCTGCCATATTTAAAAGTGAAGATTTCCAGACACACTGTAAAGAAAGGGGAATGTTTCAGAAGTTTATTGCGCCAGGTAACCCATCAACTAATGGCCTTGCATCACTATTGCCACAAAAGTACAAAATATCCTTTTTCGACACCGTGCCACACCATTAGCCTCGGGACGGTCACCAGCAGAACTTTACCTGAAAAGGAAAATTAGAATACGCCTTGATGCTCTCCTGCCTAACAGAAAAGCAGTAATGCCAACGAGCTGAAGCAGCTGTCACATCCGCTCATTCCAAATGGGAGAGAGAGTTCAGGCAAGAATGCACCTGAACAATCAAGATAGCTGGCAATTTGGGACTGTCGAACAAAAACTGGGTCAGTACCATTATATCATTGACTTAGACTCAGGCCGAACTATAAAAAGGCACATCGACCAACTAATTTCAACAATGGTCCCGAAGAAACAAGTCACCTTTTCATATCAGCAAAGACCAGCCCCAAGCCAAGGTGTTCCATATCGACACATGCCAGCTGATGAGTTACCACCAATGGACACACAGCCTACGTCATTGACTGCGCCAGGTGTCAATCAGCCAGAAACACTTACTGGCACTCCTGACCAACAGACACAAGCAGACGGGAACACAAACAACCCGACGCTACCACAACGCAGATCTGCTCGTCAACGATGTCCTCCAAACTTCTTGAAAGACTATGTCACCGAATAATAGAATTAAAATTATATTTCTATATGTTTTAATTAAGTGGGGGAGACTATTGTGAATCGTTATTTTCTATGTGCCGTTCCTTTGACAGTCAGTCTCGTATCGGCCTTTCCTGATGTAACATGTCTATTGTGTTCAATACAAATATGTATCAATTAACGTGTGTATTATTATTGTCTCATCATACGAACTAGTCACTTTCATCACCCAGTCACAATAGTATGGTTCCCACCAATATTCATTGAAAATTTAAAAGCAACGGTACTTAAAGGTATCATGGACAGATACACCCTTACAGATGGTACTCGTCTAGAGTACCGAATCACAAAATTGTCAAACTCCCGACTTAAAGTCATAGCGAACGGACTCAAGGCGCACGACTACATTATGAATCTGCTTAAAACCACAGAAGCAGTGGGATACTCATTCACCCCCAAAGAAAAGAAAAAATGTGTCGTGATACTAAAAGGTATCAGTTCAGAATTTGATGCAGAGGCTGTTTGAGAGGACATAGCCTGACAAATCCCGAATTTAGGCCTCCAGACTGCCAGTCCACTTACCGCTGCATGGTCGAGAGCAAATAAAATCGACCTAGATTTATTTAGGATTACAGTGGGATCGCAAGCTGATAAAAACAAAATGATAAAGCTGCGATACATTCTGAACCAGAGAGCCGTATGGGAACGCCCCAAAAGGAGTGATCTGGTGCAATGCTATCGGTGTCAAAGATTCGGGCACGAATCCACCCATTGTGGATTCCACATGAGATGTGTAGCATGAGGGAAGGAGCATAATTCCGAAAGCTGCCCCAGAAAACATATGGACAAGCCGGAAACCGCGCCATTCTGCACCATGTGCAAGACCCATGGGCATCCAGCCAACTTTTCCGGCTGTCCGGAACGGAAAAGATTGTTAGACAGGGCAATCGGAAATAAAGCCAAACGGACGGCACCTCAGAACAGATTCTCACCGCTCCCCAGCTACCCGAATACTACACCAACCCCTACAACCCCAGACCACTTCGCCCCTCTTTCCAATCGGACCTCATATTCAGAGGTTTTAAGGAATGGAACTCCGACCCATAATTTTATTTCACCGACTCCTAGTCCCGTCGAACGCATACAACAAATAACCGTGGAGTGGCTGGGAGTCTCTCCCAGTGAACTCCTATCCAAGGTCAGGGCTTTCCTCCTATACTTTGACACCACTCCTAACGAAGAGAAGCCAATGGCGCTCCTCAATTTCTATTTCAACCTTTATGGTTGCAAATAGACTAACCATTCTATCCCTTAATATAAACTCCCTAATCTCACATGATAAGAGGCTCTACATTGCTGATTGGGTCAAATCCTCCCAACCCAACATCCTTCTTCTGAACGAAACAGTTCTTAACCATCACCACAAAGTCCGTTTGGAGAACTACCATGTGCTTCGGAATGACAGTGGTAGAGGTACTGCGATACTGTTTCGGGATGATTTAGATATTCATCAAATCCCTTTTGAACAACATGATTCCTCATGTACGTTAGCAACGCTCAACATCAAGCGACCCAATGGAAACCCAGCCAAAATCCTTATTGGCTCCCTATACCTCCCGTGCAATCTAGGTCCCCAGATCCTATTTACACTTAACCAAATCCTCGCAACAGCCTCATCGCAGGACTCATTTATACTAGGAGGAGACCTTAATGCCAGACACCAACACTCGGGGGACTCCGCAAGCAATACCAACGGGAACCATCTATTTGAATGGCTCCATGCGGGCGCCCTCCTCTCAGCATCCATAGCAAATGCTGGGGTCCCAACATTTCCCAGAGGGAACTCATTTTTAGACAACTTCATAATATCCTCTGACTTAAACGATCCCACAATTCCCTTCACTTGCTCCACATTTACCTCTTTATCGGACCATCATGCCTTCCATCTCAATATAACCCTTAGATCACACATACTATTTCCTATTTGCCCACCTCACTATAGACCATTTAATTCCATAGACTGGCCACACTTCAGAAAAGACCTCAAACACCTCCTTCCGAATCTCCCACCGGAAAATATCATTCTCTCAAACGCAGAAATAGACTTTCATATATCAGAACTCACATCTGCCATTATAGAGTGTCTAAACCAGCATGCCCCTTTCCAGAAACCATGCAGCCCGCTTTATAGATGTCTAACTCAGGAGACTCTTCAATTAATAAAAACTCGGAAGCGTATGCTCCAACGGCTTAAGCGTATTTACCATCGAAGCTTTAACCGGTACAATGAGGAGTATTTGGAACTTAAAACGCAAATAACGAGCATTTCCCGTGAAATCCAAAAACGCATCAGATCAGAAGTCAACACCTTCTATAAAAGCAGACTGATATCACTGCGACCATCTTCAGATTTTATTAAACGTTTTTAAATAAATCAATTCACAGGCCTTAAAAGTTCCAAATTCAACATTGAAAAAGACCCTATAAAGCGAGGGAATGAAGTCTTCTCTGCACAATCTGACAAGATCGTTGCATGTGAGGAATACTTCAAACAACTATATTGTCGCCGTGAGTCATCCAACATAGCTTTGAGCAACAACGTTAAAGCAGAGGTTCTATTAACGACGGAAGAGTACGAGGGATCTTATTTAACTATATTCTCTAGTTATAATAAAGCATCCTCTCCACAACATCCAGTCTTCGCCGGATTTTTCACCTCGAGAACGGAAGTAGAAGACCTCCTAAATGCCTTAAATAGCAAGCTATCTCACAGCCTTGATGGTATCCCGAGCAGAATACTCAAGAAGTGCAGAAAGACCATCTCCTCCTTCTTGACGATATCATACAATAATTGTATTAATAATGGATACTTTCCAAAACCTTGACAAGTTAGCAAACTAATACCAATACCAAAACCAGGCTGCGAAGGTAGCATTAATAATTTTCGGCCAATTTCCCTTTTGCCTAACATGGGTAAACCCCTTGAAAAAGTTATTCTGCGATCCCCGATTTTCAGTTTGGATTTGAACGTGAACGATCTACGGAGCATGCAATAATGCTATAGCACAATAGAGTCACCCGCAATCTTGGGCGGAAAGAGTGCACAGTGGCCGTGCTCTAGACCTGAAAAAAGCGTTCGACTTAGTTTGGATCAACGGTCTCAAATACAAGTTGAAAATGGCATTCTGTCCGGTCGCAATCCTCAGAATCCTATACAGCTTCCTTTCGGATAGAACATCCCAAATTAAACTGAGGAACCTCATTTCAAATCCTATCCCTATCAAATTGGGAGTCCCACAAAGCCCTATCCTCGGTCCCACCCTGTTCAACTGTTTCCTTCATGATATCCCACGTCCAAACTGCTCGACTATCAATATAGCAATGTATGCAGATGATATCCTCCTCACGGTCACCCATAGCCTTCCAGAGATGGCCCAAATAAAGCTGCAGCGCTCTGTCCTCAACATCTTTCAATATCTGAAGTACTGGGGGCTTGGAATAAATGCCAGCAAATTGGAACTGATCTGCTTCAGAAATGGCAGCGGGAGAGGGCACCGCCTTGCCGTGTCTCAAAGTAGGAATGTGCAAGCACATATTGCTGGTAAAATCATTCCTCTCAAGGAAAATATCAAATACCTTGGAGTCCATTTTAACAATCGACTTAAGGTGAATAGACACGCAAGGAAAATTCTCAATAAAGCGAAAGCAGCGTCCGCAATTATTTCGTCTCTCTTTTCTACGAAATCAGTCTGCCCAAAAGTCAAGGTGTTAATGTACACAACTCTTATTAGGCGGATCATTACCTACGCGTTTCCGGCATGGCTAACAATCTCGCCTACTGCGGCGGAACAAATCCAAATCTTCGAGAGGAAGATCGTTAGGAAATGCCTATCCAAATACAGACGGCCTAATAAGAAGTACTACAGGAATTCTATCCTTTACAAAGATACGGAGATAGAACCGATTCTCCACTACATGTTGGCAATGTCTAAAAAACGCCTAGAGAAATAGCGGGAGCACCCCCTTCAATGTATTCACGCATTTTTCGAGCCTACCACCTCAAAAAATAATCCCTACTACCTATGTCCCTTTAAAATCCTTGAACAATACCACCACGATCCCATTGATTCCGTATCTACCAATAAACCGGCGTTTTACGTGTCATCTGAACCGAACACATACCGTGGTTAAACAAAATATTTGTAACTTTAGTTAGTGCATAAGTGTAAAAAAATAAAACCCCAAGATAAATATACATAAATTTAAATTCCAGTTTTAGGTTAGATGTAGGAATAGATTTAATTTATATTAGGGTTAGATTTAGATTAAGTTTTAACGTATTTATTTGTCAAACTACTCAAGTCGTAAGCCATAAGAGCAAATGGCAAAGTCTATATATCTAAAAAAACACTGATGTAATATAAGTATACATATTTTCTAACCGTCAAAGTTTATTTGACATCCATATACTGTCAAATGTCACATAGTCATTAAGCATACCCTGTAATGTCAAGTTATAGAAAGTCTCAATAAAGTTTACTTATTTACTTCTGCTATTTCTTGAGTTGTCATACGCCGGTTGGTTCCAATTAACGCCTTTATTTTGTCGTCATCAGTAGTGGTTGGACCACCAATATGTGGTGCATCTTGCACATTAAAATTTCCAGAACCAAAGCAAAAAAACCAACGCTAACACTGGCGCTCAGTAAGGCAGTCCTCACTGTAAACTTCACACAATTTCTTTCGAGCTTTCACCGCATTTTTGCCCTTTCCAAAGTAAAACAATAAAATATGCCGATAATTCTCTCTTTGATTGTCTGCTTCCAAGTTTATTTTTAATCAACTTGTTGTTTACTAATGACGCTCAATTTTTAACTGCAGAAAGTCTAGTCTAATCTTTAAAATAGTTATAAGAATATAAGCCACGCAATCAGTACTACATGAAATATGCAGTTCATATCATCTATGAGAAAAAAACGGCATGAATTATCGAACAACCCAATATTATTCATTTTATCTGGAAATCAGGAGAAGATCCAAGTGTAGTACATTGTTTTTGTTGCATTCGGAGAACTTTCAAATGGCTATTACTTCCATAAATGTGATTTAACTTTATTGAAGCTTCCAGAGTTTGAGGACATTTCCTTGGACAATTTAAATTTAAGAGCACCCATATGAATTCACAGGGAAAAATGTTATATTTACAAATTCTACTATTATCAACAAAGTTGATTGAATCTCAACTTCTTAGGTATTTGTTATTATTGTAATGAAAAGAACCTATTATCCACCTTTAAAATGTACATTTACATCAAGATTTAATAGCTTCTACTTTCAATGCAGAAGTTGGGGTGAAATTACACAAATTTTCCCAATATTCTCATTTAAAACGGCCGCCATTTTGTTTTACGATTAATGATATCACTCGTCAAACATGTTCTCAAAGATGAGCATCATATACAATCTTCCTGAAATTTTCAAGCAACTCCTAACAAGCCCGTAGTGTCTGAGTCAATAGGAAGCGCATATTGCTCTATACCCATGTATTGTTTTTGTTGTAACAGCAAACATTTAAACCACCATAAGTTCGTTAAATACTATCCGATCCTTATGAAACTTTCATGGTTGATACTGAATTTCATTGAATTTAAGGGACCCTTACAATTTTATACTAGAAAATATAAACTTGATAAATCATACTATTACCAACAATGTTTAGTGGGTTTCAACTTTTCAGGTATTTTTCGTTGTTTTACTCATAGAGAACTACCTCCATGATTTTTTTCCAGATTGTTCGGCCCATGGGCGTTCAATCGTTAGGAGGGGACAAAATTGTTTAGAGTTCTTCAACTTTTCCTGCCGACCCCGTCATCGATGTTGGAATTTTTATAACGGGTATTAAAAGGTCTCAGCAAGACCTTCTCGACTACCTTTGATAAAAAAATGTTTTTTAAGGGTTCACATCCTTATATGGGGAGACCCCCTAAAGAGCCTTTGAATTTTTTTGATTACTGAGCTTTCATTAATCAGAAACTTCTGACCTGTTCACAAAATTTGATGACTGTAGCTCCTGTAGTTCCTGAGAAAACTTGCTGTGGCACACTGACGGACGAACAGGTACTGATTTGATTAGATTATTGTAAAAAACTTACTTTCTAGGATTATGGACAGTACCTCATGATGATCATGGTGCCTCTACTTATGTTTCAGATCCTTTTCTCTCTCGCTCGAATATATCGGGACTGGAGAAGGTGATATGGTCAGTACCACGCTTTGGTCGTATGTCCGTGGGATGCGTTCTGATTTTAATCCAGTACATACCATAATTGAACATGCTTATAGTCTATCCAAAGAATCACTCGGAACAAACCTCGTTCTCACTAACGGAATGCGACTCAGCGACCTTTGGCTAACGCAGCGAGTGCTATAACCGCTAAACTACGCGGGCTATGGTTAATGAGGCTTAGCACTTCTTGATTTAATATGTGCCCTGATATACCGTTACCATTTTCATCCAAACACACTATATCCTTTCATTCAATCTTCTGATTAGGTAAACTTAAAGCTCACTATCTATCCAATGATGGAGTAGAGAAAATAGATCATCACTTTGACTGACAGAATAGCCCAACGTCCCCGGGTAAGAGAAATGAATTTTTTCGAACAACTTGTCGTCCATATTGTAAGATTTACAAATAATCGCACAAGCTGATGTCTCCATAGCCCGTGCTAATATAAATTACATCATCCAAAACAACGACAACAAACACCTTACAATAAATCAAAATGATTACATCATCGAAAGCAATCATCAACAATCATTACGAAACTTTTCGTGCAAATCATGACGTAATTATCATCGAAAACGAATTTTTATGAATCATTTTCGATCGAGAAGATACCAGAAAAGAGTCGTAATTTCGAGATGTGTTAGCATTAATATACTCGTATACTTATCTAAGAACTCACACTCAGTACGTGAAACCGATACGTGTGACAATGTGCGAAAAAAGATACGATAATGTTGTGATTTTGTTACAGGAATGAAAGTTGTCAAGTGATTTTCAAAGTGTTATGGATATAAGCAAAAATAATTAAAGTAAGAACCATATTCCGTAAAACCATTGATTAAAAAATGAAGTTTGTAGTAAAGAACCTTTTTATTTTTTGATATCAGGGATCTGCAGTTATTTTTATAGCCGAAAGCTCTACGTTTTCAAGTTGGTAGTGCTGTCAGAAAAAATATGAAGCTTTTACTTGTCTTCATAGCTTTGCCAAGTTGGCATTTTTAATTCTGCATATCTTTTCGTTTTTGTTGCAATTTTAAAGATCGTTAAAATAAATTTAAATCTGCATTCAGTTATTGGATTACAAATACAAGCTTTAAAAACAAAATATCAACAAGTTGTGGGCCCAGTTCACAGTGTCGTGTTTATGAAATCCAACCAAGTTACGTGATCTTTTTGAATGCTTGAATTATTTCCTTGTATAAGCGTGATATCCTTTGGCTGCTCGAATTCATCCAGCTCTAAAATTGAATATGTAAAAGATAGCATACAGCTTGCAAATAAAATATTCAATTCAGTTTTGACGATCTTGAAAACCGTCTGCATACACAAGTAAAAGCTCAAAGTATACAAATCTGTGATAGAACCTGCGCTATGCTATGGGTAAGAAACATAGACCCTAAACAAAGCATCCACAAACATATCGAACGCCTTTGAGAGGCGAGTCCTGAGGGGAATAATCGGAGCGAAGCTAGATAATGATGAATTCGATATAACCATGAAATCCATGTAATTTTTGACGACCCGGAGCTCTCAAGTGTTGTAAGACTACTGAAAACCTTCCAGCAAGGACGACCATAAACGCCAAGAGAGTCTACCGTCCCAAGCGTTGTTATCCTGATGGAAGTGTTGACAAGTATCACACAAGATTAGTCATCAGAGGAACACTTTCAGTCCAGTTGCGCGTTCGGAAGTGATCTGGTCGCTGTTGTCCGTTTTATCTGCTGAAAAGATAGTTCTGCAGCAGTTTGGCGTCCCTACAGCGTTCCTGTATGGTTACGTTGAGGAAGAAATCGTCATGAAGCAGCCCAAGGAGTATGATGATGGGATAAGCCATGTCTGTCATTTAAAACGAGGCCTGTATGGTATTAATAAAGCTACATGCCGATGGAACAAAATGACTTTCTAATTAGACTTAGATTTCAGCAGAGCTGGAAGATCCTTGCGTCTACATTTGCCCCGCACTGGCAGGGAAATTATAGTCGCGCTTTACGTCGATGATGGACTAGTGGCGACATCCAGTTAAGATTAAAATGAAAATGTTTATCGAGCAGTTACGTTCTCGATTCGGTATTCATGGGAAGGAAGTATCCCATTTTCTCAGACTTGAAATTTCTTAACGTTATGATGACGCCATGGTTGGTCAATCAGCCAACAACAAGAAAATCCTTACCCAATTTAATATAGAATGATTTAAACCCGTTCACATTCCTATAGAGAACCTCAGCGTTCATGGGCCGTGGAAAACGCTCGATTTCCCATATCGTATAGTTGTTTGGACCCTACTCTATGTAGGCAATGGCGCTCGGGTTAACATCACCTTTAATTTGAGTGTTCTGTCAAGTCGACTGGAGAATTCCACCAATGCGGACGTGGTATGAGCGAAAGGGGTTATGCGCCACCTAGCCATTAATTGTGACATGCCAGTGCTCTTCTGCAATTTCGAAACATAACTCCTTGCGTGCTGCAGTGATGCCGACTTGGAATTGATTAGATGTTCATGGATGGATGATAAATCCTTACGTCCCTCATTCGACAAGAACATTTTATAAATATCAGATAAACTATTCTCCAGGTAGGCATGTTACTATCGACGAACAATTACTGGGGTATCGAGGAGGATGCCCATTCTGAATGTACATTTCAAATAGACCTAATAAATACGGCATAAAAATCCCCATGAATTGAAAACCAGTAAATCTCGACTAATAGGCTGTCAATCTTTTGTTATGACGTATATTTGACATTATTGTCATACAAACTGAAGCCCTCGAAGATGGTTTATTTACCCTCGACTCTGCAACTGGAAAGCAAGAAATAGTTTTGTTTTATAATCAAATTAATGGTGGCGTCGACACAAGTCCTGCTCGAGAAAAACCAATAGATGACCAACGGCCATTTTTTATGGCATGTTGAACATAGCTCTAGTTAATTCATATGTTATATACTGTCATCATGTTTTATCAAAACAAGATAAGCCCTTAAGTCGCAGAGAGTACATGAAAACACTCAGCTGATTATACTGTGGATGAAGCAAAGATTCGAAGCTTCTGCTTTGCTAAGACATGTACGACGCAACATGGAAAATATTCTTCCAAGAGATAGTTTACCGGCTGTAATAGAAGAAGCAAGAGAGCCAGCATCTAATAAGAGGTGTTACTGTAGCTACTGCACCTCGAAGAAGAAAAGAATGTCGAAGATGACTTGTGCAAGTGCAAAAAGATAGTTTGCGGCGATCATAAAAATGACGTCTGCCGTGACTGTCTACGAAATGCGTGATTATGTAGGAATCGCTTGCTTGAAGACTGCTAATATTTTGAATTACTTGACTGTAAAAATAAGATTTATTTTGTAATATTGTGTAAGATTTTATTCTTTCTAGCGGGAGACTGTTGATTTTTGTTAATGTTTCATAAGAAGTCTTGTGATTTATGTTTTAAACTACTTAAAATACACCTGATTGTAATCAAAATGCATTTGCAAAGTATATAGAAGCTCTAGATAAATATCGTTCATGGTTCATCGAAAACAAGCTAGCATTGAACACTACAAAAGCAAAATACCTAAAAAATCGTCAAGGAAAATACCTGTCGGAATTTTCATAGTCCATTTTATGAGATTCTCTATGTCCTCTGAATGCCAGAATGTGTGAGGTTAAGAAGTTAATGATGCCAATTAATGTTTCAAATAAATTGTAGCAATGTTTTTGAGATTCATGAATTATTCTTTCGTTTTCTTTACCTATTGTTTTCCCATGGTTAATAGGCTTCTCAAATGTTAGCCATTGAAATATAAATGACGTATGTTCTCCGGTATTCTCGTGTCTTTGTAATATATTTGATAAGTGTTTCCAGTCACAGCATCCTCCCTGAAACATCTGAGTTTGAGAATTGCTAAAAGGTCTACACGGAAAACAGTAAATTTTGTTTTGATAACTGGAAAAACCAGCAAGCGACGATGTTGAGTTTCACCATGACTCAGTCTTCTTAAAAATAAAAATGAGCAAAGTGCCTACGATCATCATCTTTGGGATAACCATCATCGCTGTTATTTGATGGCTGCACTGGACCACTTTGAACAATATCATGATGCTGAGAATCGGTTAGGGGAAACGACCACATTCCTGGATCAGAACTTATAAAACGTTTCTTTGATAATTCGCTTCCATCAACGTTAACTGACCGAGAACTTATTTGTTGTTCAGGAATTCCGCTCTCCACCTCAGATTCTAGTTGGGTAGAGTTTGATGCTATTTCTACTTCAGACTGTAGCTTACTACTCAATACATCTGAAGTACTTTCCAAATTGAATGAAGTATTGGCTGTTGCAATATCCGACGTCAAAGAAATCAATTCATTTGATTTTGTCATGCAACGGGATATTTTTTGAGGTAATTCATCAATACTGAACCTAAAACTCGATCTGATAAAACTCTTTCAGCTTTCTTTTGTCTTTTTGCGGACCCAGATTCCCATTTTCTCCCGATATCTCTATCTCTCTTAGCCAGGTCCCAAGACATGACATGACGAACGTCGTTTAACGTATATTGAACCTATTAACAATAATAATAATTTTGTTTTTTCATACATATCTTCAATCACTCCACTACACTTCACATTTAGTTTATGAAAAATTACCTTAAGTATATTAGATCACTGAAATTCTATTTGAATAAATCGAGCTGATCAATAAGCACTACGTATTAATTTAATATTTATTATTTTTAAACCTTCAACACGATATTACTCATTCTCACTCACAATGAAATAATAGAAATGCTTATGGTAGTCTGATTTGTCTGCGAGCCAAGGAAAAAGAGTGGCGGTAGACACGAATCAACCGAAATCAGAACAATTTGCAAGTACGAAGCTCCCTTGATAGCCGTTGCCATGTTCGTCAACGAATGTAGTATTTGTCCTCATACACGAATAAATACTCACGATTCTTGCTCAGAAGTAGCGGGAGGATGGAAATAACCTTATAGCCGATTCAAACCTGTTTTGGGACATTTATCATGGTCCTTGGATCAAATTAAACGGCGCATCACGTAAGTCTTATATTTCTGTGGTCCGTTGTTAAGTGTTGACTAGGATACACTGGGAATTATGATGGCGGGTCCATTATGTGTATAAAATAAAACTTTGGGCATGATGAGTTGCATAAAAATTGCATATCCTGTCAAGATAAAGAGCTGTTCCTACAGTAAAGAAAAGGCATTCTTTATATCGTTTTAAGGTAGATATTGATTATTGGAATGATTTGCTCGCCCATTATGCAAATTTCCCAGCCCAAACATTTAGTGCCATCGGATACCTCTTTCGAGCTTTTTTACGACAGGGTGAAGGACCCAATAAGCACAATTTAATTATCAGTTACACTAGAATTGTAGGTATCACACCGGAGATAAGAGTGCAATTGTGATGTGACAGACAACATTGAGTGCGGTTGCGAAAGAATACTGTAAGCTAAGATGATCGCCGCCGATGGTCTCATCCGTCCTAAATGCCTTACTATTTCACTATACGTTATGCCAAATGCAAGCAATTCGAATGATTTTATTGTTTAGCTTTGAGTAAAATCATTTACAGCTTTTACTGGTATCAATAGTTTTCAAACTTTTATTGAGTTAGAAAAAGTTTTCGGGTGCGAGGCCCTTATAGTGCGACGCCGTAGGCGGTCGCCCACGTTGCCCATAACTTGCGCCGCCACTGGAAATAAAACACGAAAACTGACATCAGTGACCCAAAAAGGATGAAATAAATTCGATGGAGGCGGTCCCAAATCAATTTCCCCGTTTCAACATAAACACTTCCGAAATGTGCATCATCATAAAAGATCATTTTTTGGGCCCTTTCAAGTCGGTTTTCGTTTTTTTAATCATATAAATTGTCAGCACACTTTGCATGGACTCGAAAAAAACCTCGACTTCCGCCTCAGTTGTTACTCATAAGGGTCCAAAACCTAGGATATGATTTCAGACTTCGTCTCAAAGTTGTGCAATCTTGAAAGGGATACCATCTTTTTTGGAAATTTGTTTATTTCCCACATTCTACACTCATATTTTAGTCTTGAGACCAGATATAAAACAAGTTGAGTAAGCAGGAGAGTGCTCCTACCAGAAGGTCTTTGTAAACATCCTAGGGTTAGAAACAAGCTTTCTAACACAAATTTTGCGTACATTTTGCCTTCCCCCGGACCCCCTAATTCATAAAATTATTTTTTTTATTTCAGATTCTGAAAGTTCTAATCAAGACCTTTCATTTGATACCCCACTCGACTACCTTTGGTTAAAAAAAATTTTAAGGGTTCATTCGTTATTAGGGGGGACCCCCCTTAACAATTTTTTTAATTATTGTTAAGACCTTAACTTTTGAGAGACCATCACTCTGACCTTTTCACAAAATTTGAGCATTCTAGCTTCTATAGTTTCTGAGGAAACTAGCTGTGACGCACGGACAGACGGACGGACAGACAGGTCGCGAAACTAGTAAGACCTAAAAATGTTATCTTGAAATAATGAATTTACTCATATCCTTTAAACTGCCTTCGATGAAGTGGGATTTTCAGTTTTATCTTCTTCTGTTTTAACAAAACGATGTAATGGTGCCTTTGATAATTAAGGAGATTTAACCGATTACAATAAGGATTTAATTATTTTAGTACTTACATAATACTAAAACTAGGCACCGCAGAGTAGATTCCCTTATAAAACTTAACACACTCTATAGTCTTTTGAAATATCTTGCTTTTCCAAATGTACAAGGGATAGTCATAATTAAAACGAGTGAATGATTATTATCTATAAATAAAATTTATTTCATGTCTAACATTTCATAACGATACAACCAGAAAATATATAATTACTTTCTTCTTCTCTTTCATATATTATTAATTTGACAACATCTTGAAAAGGCCATTTTGCGCTTAAACTACTCGTACTTACTCTATTTAATAATCATTTTTTATGTTATCTTAAAAAGTTAAATGCATTTAGCAAAAGGGTTATATAGTAAAGGCTAGCGTGGTAAATGGAATGAATTAATTGGTTGAAATTTGGATTGATCCCGATAATATTGTATTAGTTTGCGGATACTTTTTCTACGCATTTTTTCCATTCTAATATATCTGGAAGTTATCTGAACGTTATAAATGCTCAATGGCACTTTTACATTGATCTTTCTACTTATGAATATTGTCACCTAATTTGGAAGTCAGAATACTCTTATAGAACATGTTTATCTACGAATTCAGCAAGAAGCTAGAAAATGCTTTATGAATTAATAAAATTCATAAAAATAAACGTTATTTCTTGGTCGAGAATTATACTTTAAGAGGAATTATTTTTAATTTTGCCACTTTTTTTAAAGATCTTCCACCAGTAATTGGAATGTTTCTGATTGTTTTTAGTTTTTAACTTTGCAAGTTGGTTGTTGGCTGCTTTTTTTTGATTTATTGATTTTTGTTTGTAGAAATATAAGTACTTATGGAATTGATTACATGAAATTACATGTGCCGTGTGTTACCAAAGTTAATACCACTTTGGGTAGCTCCTTTGTTGGAACCATATTGCAGGGAGATAACATTTTGTCCGGCACGTAGTTGTTCCTCGGAGAAGTTACGAACATTCTTCTCAGCCTCTTTCGGTCCAATTGAGGGTTTGCCGTAATTGTGAGCCTGGAATGATGAAATATAGTTAAGTTTTGTGGAAAACCTATCATTTTAAAGTAAAATTAATTATTTTTTGATGGATTCTATTTCTATTTTGTATCTTTCCAAAGAATAAAGAAACCAAATTACTTACTTTCCTTCCTAACGATTGTAAGCAGATAACTACAGCATTGAGGTTTTGTCGTTCCCATAAATCAACAGTTTGGAATGTTTCTTGTGTTGGGACACCGAATTTCTTAGCACATTCAAGGAATGCTGCAAAATAATTAGGGGAAGATGCTATTTTGAAATTGAAAAACTACGTTTTCTGACTTACCGTTAATATTTTCCATACACTTAAATGCCATTTTACTCTCGTTTATCTTTTTAACGGAACCAGGCTCCATACAATTGGCTAGTTTACAAAGTATAACACCATCCTTTAAAACTTCATAGAAATTATCCATATCACCGGAAGTGTTGATTGGTTCAGCTGTGATTTCTTTGATCCATTCCAAACATTCTTGGGCCAGATCTTCATTGTATTTTGAATTAATCTGGAAGGAGAAATAAAGGTTAACTTGTTAATTCATATTTTGTATACCGAAATTTATTGGATTGGAATAAGCTTGAAGTAAATGCAGGATTTATTTTAAGTTCAGAATGCTTATTGACAAGATTAATGCAATGGTAAATGATACTCTCTATACCAATCAAGCGGGTACTACTGATTTTTCCTTTTACATTATTTAAGGAGAAATGTTTCCCGGCGTAGTGCGGTAATGACCTGGTTCACACTTTGCACCAGGAAGTGTGATATGAATTATTGATTGAAATTCTATGAATTTTGAAATTTTTCTTTCAGGCCTATAGTTCAACATGGTAGCAACTATAGTTCAGTATACACAACAAATAATTCCCTGAATTTAATGAATATAAACAAAAAGTTGCTCGTAGCAAACAAATTACATCAAATCCAATCTATCAATTGCAATACCACCCAGATGTATAAATCAATTAAGTTGCAAGCTTCATGTCAGAGCTTTCCCGTTAAATTAAACAAAATCTTCATTTAATATGACACTATCTAAACAATGCTAGGAATAAATACAGAAAATTGTTTTTACGAACTTGCAGGGTTTCTCGGGTGAGATCTGAATACAATCGGGTGAGATCTGAATACAATGGCACTTTTAAATCATCAATCAATCAAAATGAAGCAAACTAACTCGTCAGCTCTGGGAGTCAATTCCAACTCAATTCTATTTTGAGCAATTTTTTAAGTCATAAAAACTGATTATTTTTTATTTGATCGTTTAATGCTGGAAAAAATCAACCTTGTTTAATTGAAATTCATAATCAATATATTGTTAGCAACCGATGCATTTTATGCACAAGAGATACTCATCTATGTTGGTAGGCAGTTTATTATGCAAACTGCATATTTAATTAAGGCGGCTCTAATAATTTCTCGAACTACATACTTGGAAATGTATTTTAATGCGATCATTTATATTCTAGTCTTATAGAAAGCATTGGTTAGTGCTTCCATTAATCATAAAGGAACATCTGTAAGACTGAGGTCATCATTTGTCTCGTTTTTAAAGTGCCAAGTTGAGAGCTTAAGCCAGTATTGAAAATAAATGGCTGAAAAAGTATGGTTTGAGTTTTGAATGTTAAAATCTAGTTGCCAGCGAAAGACAATATTTAAACACAACAGCTGACTACCATTATTCAATAAAAACAATTCAAGATCAAATATTCTCGAATCTAAAATAAAACCAATTTAAAAGTCAAGATTATCTACTTTCCACATCTGCCATCTATCATTCGTTGATGTCGTTGGCGATATTTATTTCTATATTTAATATCCATAAAAGGATGTGAAGTGCAGAGATGAAGAGAATAAATGCAATAGGAAATGATAAACAATTATATTTGATTGCGTCGCGTGTGACTTTATATGGTGTCTGTATACAGAAGTTATAGCCCGATAGCAACGACAAACACGAGTACAAGGACGAATTTTAGTATGTTTTGTTTTTGAATGCCAACACGTGAATACACATGGACATTGTGCTAGTTCAATGAATTTCCTTAAATGTAGGTTTGACTAGAGACGAGCATTGTGTGTGGCTGCCAGAGTTTGTGGGGACAAATTTACTTTATTAGAATTTTAGATTTGTTTTTCTGGGGAGCTTAGAAGTTATTCATGCCCACGTACTCGTATATATTGGTTCGGACTGAAATAAGAGGTAGCAATGTCTGGATTGATACAGTCATAGACGGTTTTATCGAATTCGTTTGAATTGATATGACATTTTCATTTTCCCATTCATCGAATGAAATTTGATGGGATTGGGGGGCTGGACTCTATAGTATTTATAAAGTTGGTTGCATTACGATTTTGCTGGATAATGAGCCCCTTTTAATTCGGATTTTGTCTAATCTACAACGGGAAATCATAGAAAGGTTTCATTCATCTCGTGGTATAAAAAGAAGACTGTTGATTCAATGTTTCTGCTATTCTGACGCATTTGTTAGGTTCAAAAGGCAATATCTGTATATTTTGAAATCGGAGTGTTGTACAGCTTCAGGCCAATTTTACACTAATTTCAAATAAATCTCGTTGAGCATAAATTCTTTATATTATATTTTGAGCACTGCCTTATTATGTAGTCCATGTGGAGCAGTGGGTTAGGGCACACTCCACTTGCGCAGCCGCTCCCATGTTCAAACCTCGGTGGTGACATCGAGTTTAAGCTTTTGATGCCTGCTGTCGGACTATCGGGTAATAATCACAGGGTTGAGCGTGATATTGGCCATGCAGGAAAGGTCGGATACTTACAGGCCAGCACGCAAAATGAGAGGTACATCGAGAACTTTGACTTCTGGAATAAAGTCACGCAAAATAGTTTAAAAAAAAGCAAATCAGGAGATTTCATTTGTTTCTTAGAGAAACAAGGCCGATCATCTGTCCTCACCATATGCAATGAGCTTATTGCCAACTCTACTACATGCTGTATCCAAACATTTGTCTTCCAGAATAATTATAATAATACTAAAATACCTATAAATAATAATTTTCATTAACGTTCATTTCAGTTATTGTAAGGATTTTTGACTGTAGCTGTGGAGAAAAGCATTCTTATGGGCAAATTTATATCTAAGTGGGAAACATCAGGAAAGTTATTACAAATCTGTCCTAAAATTTCCTAAACGTTTAGTTAAAATCAAAAATGTACACGGTTTCAACAGCATTAGTATCTTTGTAAAATTCATGATTTATATCGTTTCACATCATATATCGTAGGGAACGCTTTCAATGTTTAAGCTCCGAATAACTTCTTTAGAATTTGTTACGTTCTGTAGTTTCTATTTCTTTCAGGTGTTTCCAAACAAGTGCATCTCGACCGCACTAAAAAACCTGTTCGTTACCTTCAACTCTTGCGAGCCTTGGCGCCCAGTATATAATAAGGTCCCTACAGATTTTACAGAAGTTTGTACAACATACTTGAACCATCTTGGATGCTATTTGCCTATTAGACAAGACGGCTATCTTTTTGCCATTATATGCTTTCTCTATGCAACTTTACGCATTTACTGCAATTGTAGAGAGTACGACAAGAAGATATTTGGCATCATTTCCAGTGATTCATAGTGTCATCCTAATTCCTGTATCTTCTGTAGTCTAAGATCTATCCGTATGGATAGTTTCATGAACCAATGAAAAACGCCGTTATGTAGTACGACTTCCGTTCAAACAGCACCCCTCGATTGTCGGATCCAGAGAGGTCGCTGTCGCTTGCCTTCTCCACGCCGAAGAGCGTCTCAGCAAGAACGTTACATTTAACACCTAGCATAAAGAATACATTCAGGACTACCTTGATCAGCATCACTTGGAGGCGGTAACTCAACAGAGTTACTTTGTCCCTCACCACGCCGTGCCTCGACACGATAAGTCCAACGGAATAAGATTCATCTTCAATGCTTTGCAGAGGGACTGGAATAAAAGGTCGCTAAATGATGTGCTCGCGACAGGCCTGAAACTACAGAGGGATATTACGACCATTATACCTCGTGCATGAACAGGATCGAGACTGACAAAGGATTATATGGAGAGAGGTCTCCTACCAGCAGATTGAAGATCTTCTCATCATAACCATCGTGCAAGGTACCGTCTTGGCTCCATTTTCGGCAATACGATTACTCAAGCAACTCGCGGAGGATAGAGGAAGCAACCATCCCCACGCTGCTTCTTTATTGGATCATCAAGTTTACGTCGGTGACGTATTAATGGGGCGGGCGAGATACACATGGCCATTCAACAGCGAAATCAATTGATCAATCTACTTCAGTCTGCAGGCATGATACTGGGAAAATGGTCTTCAAATAGTGTCGAGATTTTAAAACAAATGTTGCCTGCCGAAGCTACGGAGGTACCGGTAGGTGATCAAGAAGCCGTCTCAGAGCTAGGAATTAAATGGCTGCATCAGAAGGATTATTTAGAAATACGACAAGAAGCCAGTTCTCCACCCACTGAGTCGTTTTCAAAGCTTCAGAGTACGCCTGCTGAGTCAACTCTTACGAAACGTATGATTTTATCCAAAATTGCAAAGTTATACGGATGGATAGCTCCAGTTGTTATTACAGCAAAGGCAATCCTTCAAGACCTTTGGCTTAATAAACTTGATTGGGATCAGCCAGTTGATACCAGTTTTTACGAGAGATGGACCACATTTCACGGTTCACTAGAAGGCCTCAACTGCATCAAAATTCCAAGGTGAATATGCTGCTCAGCTAACGTAATGTGGCATCTTCACGGATTCGCAGACGCATCGAAGCGAAGCTATGCGGCAGTGGTCTATGCTGTCACACCCGGCAGCACCTCTCACATTCTCATGGCAAAGACTAAGCCGGCACCAACATAGGTTCAAACTCTAACACGCCTCGAGTTATGCGGAGCAGAGCTTCTGGTAAAACTCCCAAAGAACGTTTTGGGCCATTTACCCTAGCAACCTGCCAAAATATACTTTCGGTCGGACTCGAAAGTAGTCTTGGACTGGCTTCAAGGCCAACTCTCATGCTGGTCCACTTTCATCGCCAACAGGGTAAGTACGATAACCTCATCTTTTCCGGTAGCGGAATGGAGAAGTCAGCAGAAAAAGCAGCAGATAGCGCAACTCGAGATGTGACACCGGCTCAGCTAGCAGAAGACAGCATTTGGTGGCTTGGCCCACCATGGATTATCAAACCGTCGGCAGACTGGCCCACTAGTATAATAAAACAAGAAAAGTTTCGCAATCCAGAAACAGAAACCCATTCCTTGATGGCTGACATACAGACGATCCCAAGTAACGAGATACTGGATGTACTTACGAAGAACTTGTGCTTCAATAAAAATCGATTCACCTTAGTATACTGCGCAAGGTGGCGATACCACGCGCGCTTGAAAGCAGAACATCGTTTGAAAAAGGAATTTTCTAACAGAGAATGGTCGACAGCTCTAAACTATCATCCAACGCTCGGCATATTCTAAGGAATTACAATGTCTGCAATATGGAAGACCGCTACATAAGCGGTCAAACATTATGAGTCGGAGGAACACTTAAATATGTCCAACTTTTATACGATGAACGCCATCCCATAATACTGCCTGGAATAACGTGGTCGTACGAAACTAAGTAAAACATATTAACGAAGAATTGTTGCATGGAGGTCCGCAGCTTATGCTCTCGCACCTATACAAAACAGTCTGGATCACACAAGCATGTAGGATTGTGAGTAAGGTTACTCGTAACTGCGTAAAATGCTTACGCTACTCAACAAAATCTGGAATTCAACAGATGGCCCCTCTACCTACATCACGGATAACTCCGCAACGACCCTTTGAAAACGCGGGGCTTGATTATGCCGGACCTATTGAAACTCTGTTCTATAAAGGAAGGAGTGCCAAAAGAATGAAAAGTTACACTGCCATCTTCGTCCGTTCTGTGATGCGAAGTATACTCATTTTGGTAGTGTCTGACCTTACGTCGACAGCTTTCTTGGTAGCTTATTCTCGATTCACTGCACGACGAGGAGTTTGCAGTAAGCTATACTCAGACAACGCAACAACGTTCAAACGGGCAGCCAAGGAGTTGCGACAGTTATGCGAAGAAACATCGGAATTCGTGAAGGACGTCAAGGGTCAATTGGTGTTATAAAAAACTGAATAGACTTTCCTTCCGGCTATGGCACCACATTTCGGGGGACTTTGGGAGGCGGCGGTACGAAGCTTCAAACGCCACATCGGAGTATTCATTCTCACATTTGAGGAACTCTCGGATCTCGCAGCAAAAATCGAGGCCTGTTTAAACTCACGACCGCTATGTCCACTTCTACAAACCCGACAATGTCGTTTCTTGGTAGGTACCTGTCACCTTCAGAACCAATTTACATACACGACAGAATCACATTGACGAATCGCTGAAGACTGTTGACCCAGTTGCGACGCTTATTTTGGACTAGATGGAGAACCGAGGTTCTAAATCATTTACAGGTACGCAAGAAATGGCTGAAGATTCATCCGAATCTCAAAGTAGGGGACCTAGTGATCACCAAGGACGAGCTGACTCCCCCGCTACACGACCATTAGGACTCATTACTGAAGTGCACTCCGAGAAGGACGGCCTCAAAACAGCGAATAACACTTTTATACGAACAACCAGATCAAGCTTCTTCAAGAAGCGGAACCCGAAGATTACTTTCGTTCGAAAGAGGATTCTCAAAATTCAATGGACGAACATTAATTTGTTCAAGTTATAGTTCTTCTTACAGAATTAAGTAGCTAACTATGTAAAAACTTAACATTCAAAAACATAACTCACAATTCACATTTGCGCTTTGGAATTTAGGTATTATTCACGAACAAATCATAGGTAATTTGAGTTCAAAAGATTTTGTATCCTTTTGAATTAATATGATCATAAGACAACTTAAAGTGCTAGTTTTGAAAATTGAGGCACAGTATCAATCCGTTTCATTGAATTTGTTGTTTCATCCATAAACAAACTTAAGGAAAAGTCATTGTATAATTAAATCATTGGTTGCCTTGCTTATTACCGACAATGTAGATTCCATATTTCTGAATTATTCCTATGTCAAATTTATACGTCAAAATATTCATTAATGTTTGAGATACGCATCGTTTCCGAAGAAGAGAAGAGGTTGATTGTCGCCCAGGACGCTCTTCGTCTTCGACACGTTCACGGCCGGCTTGAAACTCACTATACCACTTGTAAACATTTTTTTTAGACATAGCCTCATCAACAAAGGCTTTCTGCACCATCCTCAACGTATCCGCAGCAGAAAATTGATTCCGCAAACAAAATTTAATGCAAATTCAACAAATTTCGACATCGCAAAAAACGAAAATCTCACTTTTAGTAACATTTTTCTACATCGCCAGTGAAACTCTTACTTTGTGAAAAATAATTAATGGAGAAAGAGCGAACAAAACTTCAGGAATTAATTTAGAAGTGTCACATTCTTATACAAAAAGACCCCCTTAAGATGCACTTGAACTTTTTTTCGGCTATGAAACATACATTAGACCATCACTTCTGACCTTTAACAAATTTTGATGATTTCTATAGTTCCTGTGAAAAATTGTTGTGGCCGAAGAACAGATACAGGTACCGATTTTAATAGGGTATTATGATTTTTTAGCCTCTAAAATTTGAAAGATTGGCGGACACATATTGTCTTTCCTAGTTTCAACGTATCTTCTGAATTGCTTTGAAGAACTAAAACTATAACTGGATGTAAAACTACGATTTCCTGTTAGGGATTCCCTTGCCAGCAAAACTTCATCAGAGTCATAAGCTGTATTGACACAGCCATACGCTAGTTGCATAAAACCTTAAGCCCGTATAAGCTTACTTGCAATTGGTTAAATGCAAACATGTGTGTCTGTAATGTGCATTTGCTAGCGAAAAGAAAATCCATTAAATATTGAAAGTGATTTCACAAGTGCTTAGTCATTCAAATCATATATGCATTAAGAGAATCGGAGGAACGATTACTAAAGTGTTATATTCACACTTCAGACTAACAAACATTCTTGGCTTGCACTCTATGTTCCTACAACTTTACATTGTTAAACACACAGGGTCAATTTTACTTCATATTTATTTCTATGATGTTGGTAGTATTAAGTTTCCCATTCAAAATGCAATGAACAGTCATACATATAATTATATGCATGTTGCACTTGAATGCATATTCCTCGTTTGCCACTGACACATCAACGCTCAAAAATGTATGCACATATTTTCCGTAATACATTTTTGTTATTTTTCCTCTTATGAAGTTGTTTTGAATGAATTCAGATATTTAATCTTTTCATGTTAGTATTTAAGTCGGTATTCTTCGAATGGAATTTTTCTTACAAATTATAATAATTCACTCATTGACCTACATTTATGTGACATCATTTCTTATGCATTTTCGTAAATTTTTCTTCTTAATTTTATCAACAATTATCATTATAAGTCATGGATGTAGACATGTGTAATCGTACATATTTATATCATTTACCCAAGTTCATACCTTTACACTGTTAATTTCCGACACTGTTGGAAATATCGTGTCACAATGCCATTATTTCTTTTCGGCAATTTAAGATGTGAACATTTGTGAAACAGCTCATTTAAAGAATGTAGTAGTCGTTTTTTTTTGCCATGTCTTTGAACATTAATTTGCAAGGCTTGTTAATTGTTGCTATCGTCGTTTAATGTGACGGAAACATGTTATCATTGAAAGAAAGACCAACAATTATTTTTGTGTTTTAAGATGATGGCTTAGAGTTTTCTTGAGAAAAGTTTTCTTTGAAATAAAACTTAGGTGAGGGTATAGGAATGATAATTTGAGATTAAATTTATAGCATTTTCTCTTAATTGAGGTTAAGGACAAGTCTGACGCTATTTATTTTAATAGACTTAAATAAACATATAAATATCTAAAGTTAAAATAGAATCGGTTTCTCGTTTACTCTTCCAATCAATATTTGACAAGATGAAAATCTTTATTAATTTCTCAAACATATTCGAAAAGGCATTTGTAAGGTCAGTATGGAAATTCTGAAAATATTTTCTCACCTCTATCGATGAAAATTGCGGTTTGCTGAGAAATTCGGGTAATGTATAAGCTTGGCATAATTTGGATTACGCAGGAAGCCCTTTCATCTTGCGTTCTTCAACATCTACCAAATCAGACCCAGATTGTACAAATAAATACATAATAACAATCTGGCGCATAACATCTACTAAACACACATTCTAAGATTTTGTGTCCAGAAATTAGCCCTAAAATCAGTTTCTGTAACACCCCGGAGGGTAAAGCTAGACAGCTGACGGATTAAGTCGAGTGTCTCTCGTTTGAATCTTAAAAGTGGCTTCAAGACATTTTTTGAAAAATTACTCCAACTATAAGCCCATCAAGTTATAGTGAGTATATTTAAAAATCAGTACGTCTCAAGGTTAGATGAGCACACAGTTAAATCAAACAAACATTTTATAATTTAATTTAATTTTTTCTCTATACGTTTATACTACTGTCTGTTCTTCTTTCTCTAATAAATATTAAGTCATTGAATAACTCTTCATAGTTTTTCCTTTCTGTTTTTTATAACAAATAGATTGTTCCAATCTTCAAAAACAAAATTTCATTTTGTTTTCCTTCAACAATTGTCCGACAATATCCAACACGTTTACATTTGGATCCAACCAATTGTAATTATGGACGGAATGCCCTTACGCGACATAGCCAACACGTAGAGACTAGCCCGAACGGACAGCGCCTAATAGACTTCGCGGCAGGCAGAAATCCCATCATAAGCTCCACGTGCTTCCCACACCATGACATTCACAAAATCACGGAAGTCATCCTTCGACGGCTGCACGCATAACCAAATAGAGGACGAACTCATAGAAAAACGAGCTGCCACCAGCATTTTCGACACAGGCTCATTCCGGGGGCGCTCACTGTGGGTCGGACCATTAATTATCCAAAGTTAGACTCCGATATCGCATCTCAAAATATCAAAAACAATCAAAGCCACTGATAACAAAAAAACGATCTACCTAAGTTAATTCACAATTCGGTAAAGTCCACATACATGTCGTCGCTAGAAGACATTGAAAACGATGTCGCAAGTGGGAGAAAACAGCAACGATATTGAAACGATGTGTAAAAATTATCAAAGATGCGGTTACGACACAGCGGAAAAGGTTTAAAACATCGATCAAAAAATGATCGGAATAACAGGTTCCACGAAGAATATCAAGACGCAGTCAACAAAAGAAATCGGACACACAAATAGTACGTCAAAAGAACTACTCGTGTGAAAAAGGAGGAATACATTGTCCTCCGCCAACAAGTAAAAATACTTTGCCGACCGAAGAAACTACGGGCCATGAGCCGGGAGATATAGCAAATTATCTAACATACGATTGTGACGCTAAATGATGTCAGATCTGCGTATGCCTCAATTAAACAGCTTCGAGTGGGATACACACAACGTACGAGCCTCTGCAAAACGCAAAATCTAAATTATTAGACAACCCTTCTTCTTCGTAGCGCTACAGCTCCTCTCGGGCTTTCGCTTCCTGCAACAAGCACCTCCAACTATCTCGGTCCATTGACCGCGTCCCCCACTTCCGAAATCCGAGCAGCAATGAATTATCTTCGTCGAGTGCGTCAGACCAGCGTTTCCTCTGTTTCCTCACTCATGTCCGCACTTCAATTCTTCCAACGAATACCTTTTTGGGTATCCGTTGTTCGTCCATACGATTCACGTGGCTAGCCCATTGCAACTTCCGCAGTCTTACAATCGTTGAGACTTCCGGTTCGTCAAAAATTTCATACAGCTCATGGTTGTATCGAATTCGCCATTGGTCCCCGTCTAGCTTCGCTCCTATTATTCACCTCAGGACCCGTTATCTAAAAGGCGTTCAATATGTTGCGGATGCTTGGGTTAGGGTCCATGTTTCACATCCATAGCATAGCGTTTGTATACTTAGAGCTTTCTTTTCCTGTTTATGCAGCTGGTCTTCAAGATCGTCAAAACTGAATAAAATATTTTATTTGCGAGCTGTTTTCTTCGACGTTTTTCGTCTCTTTAGGCAGCTCTATCGATATTAAAACAGGTGGAAGTAATATTCCCAAAAACTTAACACAGCACCCAAAACAACTATTGGAAGTGTGAGCATTCGAGAGGCTGGAGACATCCTGGCTATGCTACCAACAGTAGAAAAGGTACACGTAGCCAGCCATTCGTGGCCTCAAAAAGAACAAAGCTTCTGGAATTGACGATATACAGACTGAACGGCTCCAAACACATCTACACAACATTCTTTATCGGTTAATGTGTTGAATACGGACAGAGGAGCAGCTACCAGATGACTGGCTGAAAAGCATCATATGCTACGCTGCGAAAATTACAGAGGGATTGTTTGGTTGTGTACTCGTACATCGCACAAACTGCTGCCGAAAGTCATTGATCGGGTTTAAGTCCTGGGAATATAATATCGATGTAGACTTCAAGCAAACATACGGCATTGTTGACAGAAATGTCCTGTACTAAATAAATCTTGAGTTTGGCGTCCCAGCTAAACTCGTTCGAATGATAATACTGAACACTGAGTCTCAGGTCAAAGTTAACGGAAATTTAACTTAAATTTTTCCAACGAGCTCAGGCCCAAAAGAGGGGGATTGGCTCGCCTCAATGTTGTTCGATATTGGTCTGCCGACGTCGTTAATATTATGTCTACGTAAATTCTAGAAGCGAGGAAAGCGTTCACAAGGCTGGAGCCAGAAGCGACAAAAGTTAGCTTTCTGGTCAGTGAAACTAAAATTAAATTCATGACCAAAACAAGGAAAGAAATTGTAGGAACTGCTTTCTAGGTCGCCACAAAATAAAGCCCATGAAACAAGTTTCTAATTTATTCCGCCCAGCCATTAGTTTAAATTTGACACGTCTATCTGGCAATGACGAAATTGGGTGGACGTGGAAAACTTCGCGTACATGCGAAAACACACTCTCGGAACGCATTCGAAAGATGTGCCGACGCGGAGATTTGACACCGCAACCATCCTTATTTTCCCGTTCGTGGTTAATTTGGTATATTAATCTTTGGAAAACATTAGTTTAACGACAACATACTTGTAGAATAGAAGCATTTGCCAACCGACGTATCTAGTGAAATTCACACTTAGTGCAGTATTTTCACATCTGTAGAGTAGTATCTCAACCATAAACGTAACAGTCTCTTTTCCGATATCGCAACCGTCTCATTAGGGGAGTTGTTTCGGAGATTTGAAGATTGGCGCTGCGAATGTCCAGTGTCTAGGTCGGTCTGTCCGCCACTTTTCAGTGAAAAGTGCCCAAAGGGTCGTCTCGCGGTTGATATGTGATGAATGTCAATGTCAACGAAAATCTTCGGAAAGTGAATTTTTGGCACCTTTTAATATTTTTTGTTAAAAGCGCTCGTTCTTGTGATTCTTTCTTTTCCAAAGGAAACACAACAATTGGGGCTGCTGCCCCGTGCAAATCGTGAAGCGAAGTAGCAAGTAGCCACTCGGGCGCCCGTCAAAGTCGAGTGCAGACCCACGAAGGACGCGGGCCAGGCAGTCGAATTTTTGCAATCGCACCTGAACGCTAAACGCAACACAAAGGAAAATATGATAAGAAAGCGCTTCCGTCGCGATTCTTTACGCTCGCAAAATCTAAATTTGTTTATGATTTCATCCGAAGTTCATGTGAAATTGATGTAAATCCAATCAATGTGCTTATCTTCCATTTAATATGTCACTATTTTGATAGGAAATTTTAGAATATATTCACGTAAAATATCCATTCCAAAAATTCCGCGCTAGTTCAATTTTATACAAGCAATAAAATTCGGAATCGCAAACCATTCATTTGATACCAAATTGAGTGAACTTCTACTTTTGACAATAATTTAACCCATTTATGTATTTATAATATTTTCGGATTTTTCAACTTTCTGTGGGAACGATTTTTATTTGAAGTGCTTAAATCCTAATTTGGTTTGTTTTATGTTGGGACAAGATGGAATTCATATAAGTTATTAAAAAACGTTATCACTTTCACAATCGTCTGATCTCCTGTCTTCGTTTTGTTTCATTTGAGTATATTTTTTTGTGCATATTTATAGCTATAATTATTTTAGTTTAACGTAATTTACTGGGCAAGAAAATAAAAACAAACAACATAGCTCGCAATGAACACTTATGCCGCTTTGTTTCACATCCTCACTCGCCTCCATTTCGTACGTCCCGCCGTCTGAATTTTCGTGATTGCTAGCTCAACTCGGCTTCCTTGATTTCTGGGAAGTTTCGCGAAAATTTTTATGATATACTTAGTATCTGGTTTCTTGCACATCCTGAAACGTATTTAAAAGTCGCGGTCTCGCATTCAACTGTCTGCAGAATCGGTTCAAAGGATATCATTATTTTGCTTGAACTCGAATTCTATCGAACTTTGAGAAAGAGTACTGTCAGGCAAGGAGGTTCGTGTAATCTTTCAAGTGCAGGTTGGATTTTTCTCATACGAAATTCCACCATACCATAATTGAAACACTTTTCTTTTCTTACTTCAATGGGGTAAAATAACTTTTATTGCTCATAGAAACTCTCAGATAGAGCAGTCGCTTTCATTCCTGTACCACGAGCTTTGAATTAAAAAAATTGTTTTACTATGATTAGACAAGTGTTTCATTTTCGGCTTTATTATTTAAATTTTTGATCCTTTTCATTGTTGCAAGCAAATAGAACATATTGTCAAGAACTTTGGTACTATTGGATTCCCTTATTCCTTTAACGTAATACGAAAGAATTGAAAGTATACTTTGAAAAAAAAAAAAAACAAATTCTGAGTTTGTAATGACAGAAAAAATATAATTGTTAAAAAAACAAAACAAAATTTAAAAACCTTCAAATATTGAGCAATTATTTAATTGATGCATATTAATACTAGACAGTTGGGTGGGGTGTCTCTTTAACTACTTCAAAGGAAAATATGCATATTACATTTCTAATCATAGCACCTTTAGAAATAAGGGAAATGAAAAAAATACAAAAAATAAATTAATCATAAGCAATGAATAAAATTAATAGAAAATTAATATTAAAATAACAAGTTGAGTAAGCAGGAGAGTGCTCCTACCAGAAGGTCTTTGTAACCATCCTAGGGTTCGAAACAAATTTTCTAGTAATGTTAATCGATAATTTGAATTATTTATCCAATACTTGGATAATAAATCGTTCTAATTTATGCAAAAGATGCAGATTTTCTTTCATAAGCACATTGCAGCCGCCATTTTGATACAGCCTAAAAAAAATTTCTGAATGCTCAGCCGTTTGAACATATTTAAATTAGACACTATCCCTTAAATTTTCATGAAAATTGGAAGAAATAAAAACATCCTAGGTCAATTTGAAATATATATCAACTATGAACACGTATTATTGTTGTTGTAATTCCATTCAATTGAAACGGCAGTAGCTCACTTAATTATGATTAGATTTCCATTAAATTTTGTGACCATTATAATCTTATACCAATCTATATAATTACAAAATTTTAAGAAGTTTAAGGACCTTGTACTCATTAAGACCCACCTCCGTGACAATTTTCAGATTTTTCGGCTCCAAGGTGTCCAATCGCGAGGCGGGGGGACACAAAACTTTGGTACATTTTACCACCCCCTGGACCCCCTGATGCATAAAATGACCTTTTTCTTTCAGATACCCAACTGGACAACCTTTGAATAAAATTTTTTTTAGATTTTTGGTAAGACCTAAATTATGGAGAGACCATCATTTCTGACCTTTTCACGAAGTTTAAGCTTTCATAGTTTCTGAGGAAACTTGCTGTGATGTACGGACAGACGGACGGACGGACAGACAGGTGGCGAAACTAATAGTTATTTGTAAAATTTTTTTTTAAGAAGGGCTAAAAAAAGGACAAGACCGAGTAAAATTGAAAATGTGATGTTACAATAGTAATTGACCGAAAGAAAAGTAAAAATAAAAATCACCGCGTACTACTCCAATTCGAATCTTGGTATTGAGATTTGTTAGGGAATCTCATTTCATGACCGTAACGGTATTCGCGGTGATTTGTTCAGTATCACGCTCAACTAAGCGCTTATTACCTGATTTTTTTCAATCAGTACAAATCACAGCTGAGTAGGCTGACAGCAAAATATTGCTGATTAAATACAAAAAGAAAAGGATGAAAAAGAATGAAATAAATCACGACAAAGAATATTACATAATCACAACATCAACCTCATTGTCCATGTGTAAATTTAATAAATTAAAACACATGCAAATATAAAGTTCATTTTTAATTTATGTGTATTTCAGTCAAAAAATATCTCGATTTAAGCAAATCTATCTCTCTATTACTTTAAATGCAAAAAAGATGCTACAAATAAAATAAATTGTAGACTAAACTAAGGATAAGAGAACTATTGTATTTTGAAGCGGAACAAATGAGAATAATTACTGAAAAGAAGAGAGGAATAAATATTTAAAAGAGAGATAAGAAAAAATAACCGGCTAGAATGTCTATGACTTTATATTAATTTATGCAAACAATCAAATAAGAACGAATGGTTCGGTCTTCTTCTTGCGTCGTTCGAAGTAACCGGGTACAAGACGCGGACCTTCTCTAAGCCAACCATCGGGTTGTGATTCTTTTTAGGGTTTTGTATTAAAATACAAAACCCTATTGCAATCACGACCTGTGTACGTCCGTCCGTCCGTCCGTCTGTATGTCTCCTAGACTATAGAGGCTACAGCTATGAAACTTTGTGGAAAGGTCAGAAGTGGTGACCTCTTGAAAGTTCAAGGGTGGGGGGGTCTCCCCATATAGGGAGGTGACCCCTCAAAAAAAAAATTTTCACCATTGGTAGTCGAGTAGGGTGTCATTGGAAAGGTCTTAATGAGGTCTTTTCAAAGCAAGTCTTGAAATCGCCTTATGAGTAGCGAGGGGGGCAGGGGAAGGAAATGTACTGAAAAAATTATCAAGGGAGATATTTATGGGTATAACTATAACAAATACCCCAGAAGTCAAAATTCTTTTAACTTTGTTTATAATAGTATGATCCTCGAATTTCACATTTTCTCCAATAAAATCGTCTTTGACATGTTTCTTGATTTTATTTGTTGCTGGTTACTGCATGTAAGTTGAGTACAAAACCCTTCTGACATGAGCATAGGTCTGTCTACCCAACTTGTTTTAGTTGTAGAGGCTTACGCCAGGGATGGAGAGTCGTTGCATGTGGACTTCACCATCAGGACCTTAAGTCCAGTCAGGAGGAATGCGAGGGGGCACCAAGTCCACCTGGATTACCCACATTTTTTCCAGCAATATAATTTTCTCGTCAAGAACGAGGTAGTTTTTTGACAGTGAGCAGGGATAACATGGACGGTATCAAAAAACGAAACCTTTAGTCGGGCCTGCGCCTTCCTTTTTTGTTTTGCGCAAATTGTGTATGCGATTAATAATTTGTAGTGAAAATTGATGCTAGGGGAAAGAATCCGCCCCACGACACCGCAGATGCTAGCCTCCAAGCGCATACACGCGTCCCTGGACCAAGCAACTCTTCGTGAAAACGAACACCTGTTTCACTGAGACAGCCCAACATCGCTACAAGTCATTCACGGACAATTAACCACACTCAAACACTACAAAATGTAGTGTAGTAGACTACAACCTGGAAAATGTGGATGGGTTTCCATACTTAAGGAATATATCTTGATGGAAATGGCACAGAACAGGATAAAATATGGAAAAGGATAAACACAGCACACAAAGCCTACTTCTCAGTGCTTCTTATGATATGATCCATGAAATGAGAATATACGACTAACACGTACAATTCACTATTAAGACATGGGTTGCTAAATGGATGTAAAACCTGAACTCTCTTACAAATATTTCTGAAAAGGCCCTGAATGTATTCGATCGCAAAATTCCCAGGAGGATATATGGCCCAAAAAAGCATGGGGCAAAGTGAAGACTTCTTCATAACTACGAGTTGTATAATCTCGATGGTGACCCATCTGTATCCGCATGTGTAAAGCTACATAAACTGCAATGGGTAGGACATGTTGAGAGAATGGAAAAGCGCAGGCTCCCCAGACGAACGTTGAAGGGTGTGGCGCAAGGGAAACGTCCAGCTGAGAAACTGAGGAAAATATGGGAAGATTCTTTCGATGCTGATAGCAGATCTCTGCTTGAGACTTCCAATTGGCAAATGAGGTCGCAGAGCCACGACGATTGGAGATGGCTACTACTGGAAGCGAACGCCCGAATCGGAGCTATGCCAAAGATGATGATCACATTTAAGGTACTACTAACGTCTAGAATTACCAAAAAAAGGTTTTTTTTAAACACTTTTAGATTCTTTATACCTTCAAAAATAACCCTCTAAAATATTATATTAAAATTCGATGCCGATCACGAGATATGACTCTATTGAAGCGCGCTCTCGGCTCTCCGCAGGTGTTCATGCAGCTGTCGCTTGCACAGCTTATGTATATTTCCCCCTCTACAAAATACTAGTTATACTTTCATATCCAGTTCTTTCTTTCTAACAGATTCCCAGGTCTATTTCTGTCATTATAGAAGCATATTCGTATTAAAAATGTCTCCAAAATCTGTTTATAAGAACAAAAGGCGAAAATTTATAAGAGAAAAGGCGAAAACTTTAAACGCGTTTTTCTCGACTTCGGACAGTTAATCTCCGGATCTAGTGGGTCGATTTGAATTTTGTTTAAAGCATTTTGTTTGTTTTTTTTATCCTGCGTGAGAGTTTACCACAATTCGGCGAAAAAAATAAAAAATGGAATTTTAGAATCGGAAAAAAGGCGGAGAATAAGTCGATTTTTAAAAAAAAAAGTTTGAACGTCAGCCACTTTTTTTTTAATAATTTTTTTTATTTTTCTAGTAAACTATCACGTAAGACCACTTCCTTTTACTAAATCTTTTTCGATTTTTTGTTTCAGACTTACCGCTCTAGAGATTAACTGTCCGCAATGGAGCAGCGTTTTTTTGGCAAGAAACATTGAGCGCTCTCTATTAAATGTACAAATAATATATAATAAAAAAATTTTTTTTAATCTTCAAGAGTTGTTTAATGCTATAGATAAAGTTTGATAACTATATGTAATAAAGATCATGTAAAAAAAATTGTTGAAAATATGCCTGTTTGCCGTTCTAGACGGTAGTAGTACCTTAAATATCAGAAGTTGCAAGTGATGTAAATTTTACTAACAGCTACTCAAAGCGAGTCCTTTTGGCATTTGTCATGACCAAACAGTGGTTTGTTGAGAAAGCATAGAATGCGGATAGATGTCAATTACTTTGACATACATATGTAAAAGCTGTGATCTGCGAAGAGAAAATCGCTTTTCTCTCTCGTCACCACTCGCTTTTCGTTAAAAACAGCATAAAAAAATGTTTAATTTGCTGAAAAAAACTCAACGCTCAATCTTACAAGAGCCGAATTTGGGCGTTACCATGATGATACGGTATCAAGTCGGTAAGGCTTGATTTATTACCTATGTAGTTCGGTGAGTGCCGCATCAAAGTGTACTAGTAGAACTGGATTTTACTAATAAGATCTGAACCAGCAAATTCTGCATGAAAGGCGAACGCTCTAAGCAGTTTCGATTTATATTCAATTTTATATAGATTGATCCAGCAAAACAGTATTTGACTATATAATAGATGAGTCCCTGCAATTTTGTCGAAATCGAGAAGGTTTAAAGCCAGCTGTGTTAGATTTCATGAAGTAAATTGATCGAAACAACTGAAAGTATTTTGATTACAATAACTTTCTTAATTTCATAAATTAAACTTTACACTATGGAATGAAGCCACTTAAAGGATAAATCACTAATAAAGTTAAAAACAGACGAGAATAGAGTATAGTTTTGCCTATTTCTATATCATTACATACATACATATTGCAGAAAGTATGAGAAAACATACCTTTGCCATGGTACTCCAACAAGAATTACAAAAAAAATGTCAAAGAACACTCGGCAGCTTTGCAGTACACGGAATACTAGTTTAAAACAATGCGCTTCTAAGTGATGCGAAAGCCTAATGCATTAAGTTGCAAAATATTAAAGCTTATCAATCCTTTATCATCAGTCTAAAGAGTGAACATTCTAAAAAAAGATTAGATGGAACTTTATAAGTAGGTACTTAACATCTAAATTGTGTCATATTTCAATTTAGTATATCTGAAGTTGATATACACAATCGTTATAATTAAACGAATCAAATCATATTCGATATCGTTAATGTAGACTTCAAGTTGAAAAACCATCAAATACTAATCTTGTTAATCGCCGATCTAGAATGAACCCTCGCTATCGAAATCAATTAATTGTTTTACTCTAAGATTGTGCTACATAAAAATTTATTGTAAGCGGTAAATTATTATTGGTTGCATAAGCATCAGATAAGTAGACTTGAAGGATGGGAGATTCAGATATTTTTCTAAAATCATATTTAAAAGGACCGTTGATGGTATTGTTTGTAATTTACGTTTTACATCCTGTATTTTTTAAATTCTCAGATGGTTTTATAAACTTCACTGGCAGCAGATGTGAAACCTTGAATATCCTCTAAAAATAAGTTAAGGAGTTACCGCTTGTATGTTAAAACTTATTGAAACTAGAACTATATAATCAAAATTAAAGTAATATTATAATTTGTTTTGAAAATTTTTCTACAAGTATTTCATCCAAGATTCTCCACAAAAAATCAGTTAAAGTGTTGTGGTCGTCTGAACATCTTGCTATCATCAACTTTGCAATACATCCAATCATTTGTGATTAACTATTGAAATTGATATGACTTGTGTCTGTATCATACTCAATATATTCATTTACCCAAGCTCCACTAACAGCCAGTCATCAACAGTTGAAACAATTTCCAAACAGTGCATTCTGGGCCAAATTGCTACAATCTAAACACTATGCTAGTCTCATAGTAGCACGTACACTTGACATTGGTACATTTATTAGCTCATGTACAATTTATTTTATTTATCAATTAATTAATACAAGCAATACTACGAGCATAGCCATATGTGGGGATTTTGTATGAAATCATTTAAAACAGTTCCCAAGCTTATTTGAATCACCATTGGATAATTTTAGACATTACATACACTTGGGTTTGTAGATAAGGTGGAAAATTGAGAAGAAAATTGTACTCATATGTGCGTGTAGTATAAGCGAATTTAATAACCGATAAAGTCGCAATGTGAGTTGATTAAAAATTTGTTATGAATATACGTCTTGATGTACGAGTACGTAATACTGTGAAGTAAGTGTTAAGGCTTATCTCTCCGCATTTGAAATCGTCATATCTATAACAGATTGCTGTTCTTAGTTTGGTGCTCTCGATAGCAAATAGCAAAAATCGTAGTTACTTCCTGAGGAAGAATTAGAGTTTATCGTAATTTATAAAGTATCATTATGGGAACGCATAGATATGACGATGACCAGTGGAATTTCAAGTGTTACTATATGAAAAGCTTGTGGAGGCAGGCAGCAAATTTTTGCGATTGGATCACAATTTCGTTATAACTTTTCAAAGCTGTCTATGAAGAGTGTGTTAGATGACTGAATAATAGTGAATTTGAATTTAATGATGACTAATAAATGGTGAATGAATAGTGATCAGAAGTTTGGTAGCTTGAAGAAAAATGATCCAATTTACTTAAGGATTTCCCCGTTTTCAGTAAAATGTTTAGAAATAACCGCTCGGGATTTCAAGTTCATGACCTAGTACATTGCAATTAACTAATTTGATACAGGTACCATAGAGTACCTAAAATTACCCTAATTTATAGTATTCCGAAACATTGCCATGCGTAGAACGAAAGCCAAACAAGCGTCGTGATGGGTTTATTCTATGCAATGTCTGCAAAAATTAAATGCTCCAAACAACGTCTCAAAAATAAACTAAAAGCAAGAAACATCATCACAACAAAGGCTGACAAGGTAACACAACGATATTAATTAACAAAGGCGAATATATGGGAAAAACGGAGTAACTTATTGAAGAAACAATCTATTGAAAAATTACAAAAGACCTTACCGACGAGTACAAAACAAAAATTAAGGAAGCAATAAAGAAGGCAACTAAAATAATAGAACCTAGTATCGCACACAAGCTAACACTGATGAATCCCTACACACAACCATTGAACGCGTTGCCGAAAGTACGTAAACCAGACACTCCAGTGAGATCGATTATCAACTACAAATTGGTACCAGGATAAGAACAGTCAGAACACCTAAAGGCATTACTAAAAGACAGTCTTGGACTCCGCAACAAATACACAATATCAAACACCATAGAAGTAATTGAGAAACTAACCAACATAGAAATATCAAAAGACACATTGGTATCATTTGATATAAAGGACTTATGTATATCCATCAATTCCAGTAGCAGAAACAATAAATATATTTCATGGAACACTGCTTGACAAGAGGAAGGATAAAGACTTTTCTATACAGTTCACAAACACCTTGAAAACTACATTGCAACAAAATTATTTTGCATTCAAAAACAATATCTATTATTGTCAAACAAACGGACTAGGAATGGAAAATCCAATATCGGCGATCCTCATGGAAGTGTTCATGCAAAGCTTGGAGAAACATACCTATGTAGGAGCTAACCAACCGCTTGCGAGTGACATCTTACGCAAGCTATTTTGACGATATCATATGTATAACAAACACGGACAACGAAGAACAGATTCTGAAATACCTTAACAAGGAGCATAAAAACGGATTATTTCAAAAAGCGTTGAAGATGACATACAGATAAACCTTGGACATGAAAAAATTGTGCGCCTGGTGAGTGGTACCATTAATCACAAATAAACATAAACAGTGTTGTTAAGATGTTTGTGAGTGAAAGAAACGCCGACTTAATCCACTAAACTACTTTAGAAGAGAATGCCTTAACAGATGTAACACTGGTGTCGAAATTAGTTTATTATCAGCTATACTGAACTAGCCTCAATGGGGAATTCATTTCAGTGTCATTCTGAATGAAAAAAACTGAGAAAATTGCAATTTCGAGAATAATAATTTTGCATACAAAAATGTGACACAATTCCCCTCATCAAGTTTTTTTTTGAGCCACGCTCACAAATATTATGCTTCATCCAACTTCAATATTAACCATGATATTCTAGACCGCATGAAGCTTATTTCTTGCATTCTTCATCAACTTAATTCTCTCAGCACGTACAATTCGCCGTCGATAACACTTCCGTTGGCCTCGCAACTAACATGACTTAATAGGTAGTCAAATTGTTTTCTGGATACCCAAAATAAATAATGTGTTTAATCTTTCACGTTCTATCTAATCATGTTTAGCACATTATATACGAGTACATACCAATAAATTTATTATGAGTTATCATGTGCATATGAATTTTTTTCTAATGATTATTCATATGGGTTGAAGGTAAATTGCCAAGTGCGAAGCTGCTAGAATCATGAATTTCATTTTTTCTGAACCTAATCTCAATTCTTTTGCAATCTTAAACTTTCATTCATAGCCGTCATTATGAAAAGTTCATCGTGCTCCAATTTAAATATATTTGAATATTCATTGAGCGTTCAACAAAAAACTACTCATTATGAGAAAAATTTCATCTTTCAAGATGTGTTAAATTTTTTTAAGGGCACGAACTTTTCAAATGAAATGATATGAGATTTCTTTTCAAAGGGGTTTCTTTTGAAATGTTTTTCATTATGCACATACATATGTTTTAGAGCAATGTATGGGATCTAGACTTTTATTAGACTTAATTCATATATAGTATATATCAGTAAAAACATTTCTCATTGAGAAATTTTAATTAATTTTCGCCTATTTGCGTTACTGTCTATTAATTTCATAGAAAATTAAAAACGACCTGCATGTCATGAACATCCATGAAATCAGAACAACTTTTCCTAAGACAATTTCAACAATAACAGCAACTTATTAGATCTTTTCAACTGATTCCCGTTGAAGATTTGTTCATATTTCTTTATTTTTCTCTACTATTTGTAATTTGTTTGAAATAGTTCAGAAATCAACTGTTCAGCGACTATAAATTTTATTTATTGGGAGCGAAAACGGAACATTACCACTGTTAAGGTATTGTATTGATAGAGAATAGTCAAGAAGGAAACAATGATTTTTATTCAATTAGCAAACATCAGCATTCGTTGAATTTCCATCTTCTACAAAATCTGTCGAAATTATTCGCGGAAAAATGCTATTCGAGTATAACAATAGATTAGTAATGAAGTATGAAAAGTGATTGCTTTCGAATATGAATGGAAAATTTCTAAAGAATCTTTTATGAATAATAAATCTGTGGAGTTTTGAGTCTTATCTTTTTTTCTAAGGCTGAATCATGTTTGCAATCAGAATAAATCATCAATTTATTAGTTTAGTAATGATTGATAATGTAAATTTCATGATTAAACAGGTATTTCTGGTTTAAAATTTATGACTGTCAGGAGGAAGTAGAATTAACGAAAAATAACCATTACGCTTATGAGTATGAAAGAAATTTCTATGAATTTTGTGCAATAATTTCATATTCATACTTCGGTTTCAATGATTTAATCAGATAATGAACTCAACTTAGGCAAATTTTTTCATTAAAACATTAGCATTCGGCAAAATCATGCATAAATTTAGACAATTTACATGAGACAGTGCAGGCTAAATGCACAAGGTAATTGAGTAAATCACACTAGGCTGGTGAGGCAATCAGAAGGTGAGGAAAAGTATTTTCCATATCCTTTCCAGTGCATACCGGAGATAAAGCCGCGAAATTGCATCACCATACTATGGAATAGTAATGCATCTCGGTGACAGCAAGAAAATCTGAAGACAACCGCTAATAATGACAACTTCAGTTGTAATTAGGATATAGAATTGCCCCAGCTCCTCAGGATGATATACGATCCAAGAGATCTACAAGTAGGAACACAAATGACTGCTGCAGATGAAGCTATTTGAACTAGCGACCCTTTTGGTATATAATTGATACCAAATGAATCAAACTCCTTAAGTGATATACCAGAAAAACCTTGAAATCTATCTGGTACGACCGTCAGGGTATGCGTTTTAGAAAACCCAATACCTCAAACTTATGTATATACTAGTGATGGCATTACATGTGTCTCCAACCCTCAGTCATTCAGAAAAAAAGTTGCGGGTTTCTTTTCTCCAGGTGCGGGAACATCCAGTTGGGGAAGTTGAAAGCGCAGAACGACACAGGCAGATACAAACCAGAGTACATCTTATTCTTCTTCTTCTTCTTTGTAGCCCTAGAGATAGTTAGAGTATCTCATTGTCATGAGCGAATGTACCGGCACTCCACAAGATGATATGATCATTAACACGCTTTGGACGTGTGCCCGTCCACCCAGCTGCAATACGTTCTGACTTTAAACCAGCACGTATCATAACTGAACAGGCTTATAGTCCGTCCGAAGAACCACTCGAACTAAATCTCGTTGACGTCAACGAGACTTGAACCACAGACCTTCGGCTTACGGGCTTAGTGCTCTAACCACTAAGCCACGCGGACTAGAACCAGAGTACATACTAGTATGAAACAGAGTACATACCGAAACAAACGAAGAATGAGATGTTTCCGTTGGAGTAGGGCTGAAAACGCCCAGAGGGCTTTTCTTGTATTGGTATCTGAAAATGCAAAGCCACTACAGTTCCTCAGATGGTGAACAGCTATTTTGAGAAAAACTTTGTTTTTATAAACTGTGATATCTTGAGCGCTGAAGAATAGCTCTTGCTAACCATTCTACTGATAATACAATACTATGGGAGTGTGCCATCCTTTGTGCGAGTGAAGCGAGAAAAGCTCTGCACTAAGTGAAGAAACCAGATGTTCCGAATATCGAGCATATTTCCAATTCTCAAAATCAAGAAATTTTAAGGGTCACTCTCTCCTATATGGGGAAATCGCTCTTAAAAATCTTACTGTTAGTTTTTTTTGTATTGAAACTTTGAAGAGGACACCAATTTTGAACTAGTTACGGCTAGGGACACGATATTGAATAGAAAGCATCGATATTGTACTCATGAGAAGTATCCGGAAAAAATATCATATTCGTAAAAGTATCGCGACAAAAGTATCCATACTTCAAAGTATCGAGTACTTTTCTTAGGATCTAATGTAAACACATCTATACGTCATCACGTCAATATCAGTCAGTGGTATCGTTTAGCGTCAGAAGAATAAACACGTGAAAAAACAAATGCTTCATAAATATATGTAATACAATAATAAAAATAAATAACTGTAAATTCACAAACCAAAAAGTTTATTTCTGTAAAATATTTATTTTTTATACGAGGCGCACATAATTAGAGTCCCCGTTCCTCTTCGGTATAATCGCTTAGAAATAGAAGTTTTTCGAGCTGTTTTGGTGATAACCGTTTTCGGGTTTTTATTAAAGTATTTCCTGCCTTGGAAAATAATCGTTATGACGGGGCTGAGGTCGCAGGAATGGTTAGATATTCTCGTGCCAACTTGTTTAATTTTGGGAAAACAACTTTCATGTCTTACCATTGATTAAGAGGATCTAAGGAAAGTGGCGAAACCTGCATAGATAAGCAATGGCTTATTTCATCGTTATCTTCCCACTGTAATGAAGAGCTTGTTGTTTTGTTTCGGGGTTTGTATGAGCCAACTTCTTATGGTAACTCCAGAAATTGTAAGTGGTTTCGAGAGAAGAATCACTATCAGGTTCACTACTGATAATGCTAGGAGTGGTAGTAATTAATCGTCTTAGTAAAGAAATTGCCTTTGCCAGACTTTGACAACCTGGAAGTGAATATTCTTGAATCTTGGATCCAGTAAGCATGCGATTGCAATCAAATGATTATCTTCAATGTGTCCGAATCTGCGTTTTAATTGTTTGATTATTTCTTTTTTTACTGAATGTACTACATCACCCCTATTACTGTCATCAAGATTATCATCACCATCCGCAGCCACAGGTAGATCATTAATCTGTGCCTTTAAGCAGTTCACCATTGGTATGACTTTACTTATGGTTACTGACAGCTCTTTAGTAACATATTCCAGTGGTTTCAAAATATTAATCAATGCTTTTATATTCTGGGTTTCTACAGCCGAGGGTATGGGTGGTGCTTTAGTATTTAACATCAAAATTTGATAAACAACAGGTGCCAAATCAATGTATCTCTGGAGCATATAGTAGACTGAATTCCAACGAGTCTTAACGTCTAAAATTAGTTTCAGAGGTACAGTGCCAGTTTGTTTTTGACGTAAAGAGTCACTTAGAATTACACTGCTCTTAAAAAATTTGACAATGTCTCTTACTTTGCAGACTAGTAAACTCATCTCATTAATTGACATTGCAGATTCAGCGATAAGATTAATTGTATGAGCAAAGCAGGGCAATTGTTTGTTTTTGCCTACAAAATTAACTACACCTGCTACCATGTTTGTACCATTGTCCGTCACTACTGCGGTTATTTTATCCAGGCTGATGCATATACCTGAACAAACTTCTTTCAATTTTTCTGCTATATAGTTACCAGTGTGCCGTTCATACAGTGCAATTGTAGATATGCAACGCGACACAATTCGATTATCATGCGGATAATGAGCGGTAACCCCTAAATAACTGGTAACGTTCATCATTTCACTCCAAATGTCACAAGTTAAATTTTTCGTGCGTTTCCCCTCTTCCTATACCCCTTGAAGTGAAAAGTGGTAGTTTAAGACCTGTTTTGAAAAATTCTCATTAAAATTCCATATCGACTATCGACTAAAAAATTTCCAAGTCCCACCCTTTATATAGAGAGATCCCTATAAAACCTTAAAAAAAATTATTTTATGCTACAACTTTTAAGAGAGCATCACTTTTGACCCACTCACCAAATTTTATGTCTTCAGCTTAGCTTATGTGGTTTGCGAGAAAACTTGCTGTGACACACGGACGGATGGACGGACAGACAGGTCATGGTTTTAGTAAGGCATTGTAAAAAAAATTTTACAATGTACTACATAGGTCTCATACAGCAGCGCCACTAGTAAAAACGATTAGAACATCTTCTAGATTGCCCGACCTTAACCACAGACCTCTCTGAAGGTTGATGTGGAATCATGCAAAAAAGTTGGAGCTATGGCAGACACGGAACTAAAAGGTGAAAGGGTGGACCACCTGTAAGGACTAACACCATTTGCTTGGAGATATGGGTCTAAGAGGGCTATTGCAATATACAACAGTTTATTTCGGGATATAAATAACTGCTTCAGCAAGCAAAGCATAATTTAGCTTAAGGGGGCAGATGGGGGTCGCATGCGGTTTTTGTTTCCATGGAGACCATGCGGTTAGCTAGAATCTGGAGAAAGTAGTACCGGTAATATTAAAAATGATGGTAGCGGTGTTCAGAAAGCCATCCAAAAGATCGACATAAAGACATCCAGCACATTTGGCAGCAAGAATGAATGCCGAGCGAGTGGAGGTATTCAATTATATTTCCTAAGCACAGAAAATGTGACAAGCTACAGTGCGAAAACTATAGAGACATATCGCTACTTTGTACGGCGTGCAAATTATTTTCGGAAATCTTAGAAAATAAAATCAGATCATACGCCAACAGTATTATTGAGGAGTACCAAGGTGGCTTTAGAGTAGATAGATCGACGTTCGATCAAAATTGTTCACAGTCAAGCAGATACTTGAGAAATGCTGGGTGTTCAATAGAGGCTACCATCAAATTTTCATTGACTTTAAGCAAGCATACAACAGTATTGACCGTAACGTACTGTACCAATTAGTGCAATAATGCAATCCAAATTAGTTGGTCAATAAATATAAATAAATAAATAAGTCGCAACGCCAAGGTTCGGATTTAGACTGCCGTACGATGGGTTATTATTATTATTATTAAAAGCCCGTATAAGTAAAATAGCAGGAGGGTGTTCCTGCCAGAAGGGTTTTGTAAACCAATTAGGAACTCAAACGAAATCTTCTGAGTGTCAAAATTTGGTTCATATACAGATTCCATCAATTAAGGTCGAAAAACTAAAATATAGTTATCATGTTTTTAAAATCCCCGCCATTTTGTTTTTATGCGTTGCCCTCATTGTTTGAGTAGTCATAATATGATATCAAGGTTACAAAACATTTCGAAAATATTCATCAAAGTTCCTACACATCTGTCGGGTCTAGGTCCTTTGCAAACATGTATCTTCACAGTATCGCACATTGTTGTTGTTATTGTTATTATGAAATATTCAATCGGCTGTAACTTAGCTATTTATGGCTCATTTGTTGTGAAATGTTCACGAGACGTACACCTACTGTCAAGCAACCTAGAGATGGAAAAGCTCCATCAATGTATAGATGGACAAGTTGCAGCTTATCATAACAAAGCGTGACATATTGCGATTCCTCGGAAAATTATTTATTCTTAGTTTGCTTGTGGTACTATCATCATTTAGGCTGATACTGATATTTCAATGGATTCGTCGATCCAAAAACGGAAGCACGACACGTTAATATTCGAAAAAAAGTTAAATAGTTGTGCGTCTAATTCGTGGTGAATCCATTCCTTAATTAGCAAGTGAATACAATGTAGGACGGTCTACAATTTATGACATCAAATGCAACCGTGTGAATGTTCTAAAGTTCATATCTACAAGTGACTGCAGGCTTGATAAGAGACAAACGCTCAAAAAGTCAGAACATCCTGAAGTTGAGAAGGCTTTGTATATGTGGTTCCTCCAGGAAAGAAACAGACATATACCTATTTCTGGGCCCTTACTAGCTATGAAAGCAAAATTTTTTTGTAAAGAAATATTAAAAAATACGACTTTTAAGCTAGCAAAGGATAGCTGGAATGATTTAAACATCGACACGGAATGCGTTTGATGGCGGTGACTGAAGAAAAACTTTCTAATGATACATCCTGCGTCGAACCATTTAGGATCAAATTTTTACCAAAAGTGAAAGTTTTGGACCTTTCCCTTTCACAGGCATACAATGGAGATGAATCAGGATTTTATTGTCGTATAATACCAAGTAAAACGTTCGTTTTGTTTGATAAAAAATCTATACCTACCTGGACGTAAGGTGAGCAAAGAGCGTGCTACAATATTACCGTGTGCAAACGCTGCTGGTACTCATACTTTAAAATTATTTGTCATTGGAATGTCAAAGAACCCACATGTATTTAAAAACATTGACATAACCGTACACTTTTATGGACAAAAAAGTGTGTGAATGACCAAAGAACTTTTCCCAAATTGGTTTGATGAATGCTTCTTACCAGAAGTTAGGAGATGGCGACAAGATCACAATTTTCCTCGAAAGGCTTTGTTGCTTTTTGACAATGCTCTCGAACATTTGTCTGAACGACTCACAACTGAGGACTAATGGATCACCGCAATGTTTCTTCCACCGAACTGTACTGGACTCATCCAGTCAGTGGATCAGCATATCATTCAGTTCATCAAACAAGATTACAAAAAAAAACTGCTGATGACAGCCATATCAAACAGCCATAGGAAACACGTTAAAAATTTCAACATGAAAGACTTGGTCTTTGCTCTTTGTCAGACTTGGAATTCATTGACTCCATCTGCCAACTTGTGGCCAGAAATCGTCAGTTCTCTCCAAACCAATGTCACTTCGGAAATCATTGAGCCGGTTGCTACCGAAATGGAGATAAGCATAGAGAATTCGGAATGCCGTATCGTGGCCTGAATGAAGAAGAAAGTGCATTTCAACATATGGCTGATCATGAGATTATTAACTAAGTATCTAATCTCATGTCAAATCAAGATGATACAGATTTGACGTAAAAACTCAGCAGATTACAGCAATACGAGCGATTAATGCATTTGAAATGGGCCGATTAAAATGCTGCATCATATAAAAAAATTTTCCTTCTCAGAAGGTTGAGAGACAAGGCTTTACACTTACGTTTGGAGAATGCCAAACAAAAGAAAATTGATAATTATTTGCAAAGAACATACAGTTACTTGTTTAAGTATTCATGTTTAGGTCTTTGTAAAAATTTTTTTTTACAAAAACCTACTAGTTTCGCGACCTGTCTGTCCGTCCGTCTGTGCGTCACAGCAAGTTTCCTCAGAAACTATAAAAGCTAGAATGCTCAAACTTTGTGGAAAGGTCAGAAATGATGGTCACTCAAAAGTTTAGGTCTAATCAAAGATTTAAAAAATGTTTAAGGGGGGCCCCCTCTAATAACGAAGTAGCCCTTAAAAATTTTTTTTAATCAAATGTAGTCGAGTTGGGTATCAAATGAAAGGTCTTGACTATAACTGTGAGAATCTGAAAGAAAAAGCCATCAGGGGGTGGCAAAATGTACCAAACTTTTGTGAACAGGTATCTATTTTGCGTGATCTGAAGCTTTGTTACTAGATATTTTGCACATTGGATCCAGGTAGGTGAGCCGTATAGGATGACCGGTTAGATTGCTATTTTGACGATTAGGACTTTGTTTCTGGTGTTGAGACGCGAATAGAGATTAAGACGGGAGTATAGCGAGAGCACGGCATTAAACGCTTTGGAGCTAATATGCTCAATATTGCTTCTGAAGGTTCGTTTTTTGTCGATTATAAGCCCAAGCTAATTTAGATCCTCACTCCAGCGAATAGTTTGCTCTAAAAAAATTTATGGCCGCTTGGATAGGTGTACAGACACGCTTCCTGGTGAAGAATATTGAATTCGTTTTTGCAACATTAATTTTAATTTTCCATCTACACTAGTATTGATATGTAAATTCTAACGCCGTTTCAAGGCTAACAAAAATGGAATTTGGGTCTGCGCCTATGCTGTATATGCAAACGTCGTCTGCGAAAGCTGCAACTTGGTACTTTGCGAAGGAAGGGAAGTCAGATGGAGAGATGTTATATAGTGATGGCCTTAGGCAGGAGCCTTGTGAAACACCGGCAGTAATACTTTCCACTGGTGAAGTGCTTTCCCCTACTTTGACCTGGAACTTCCTGTCCGTTAAAAATGCTTGTATAAGGTTCAACAGGTATGGGGGAGTGTTATATTTCTTAAGTTTATAGACAAGAGCATCATGCTAGACTGTATCGAAGGCTTTTTCTATGTCCAGCGTCACCAAACCTACAGACAATATATTGTAAATCGCTGCTTTGGCTTTCATGACACGGAAATGCTGATGCTCTATCGAATATCTGTTTCTGAAGCCGAATTGGAAATCACGTAAATATTATTGTATCGTTTTATCTTTTTAGGATTACTCTTTCTAAGAGCTTAGCTAAACCTGGTAGTAGGGTAATGGGTCTGTAGTTTTCGGGAGAGTGCTAATCTCTTCCAGGCTTCAGGATAGGTATAACTAGAGCTTGTTTTCAGATTGATGGAAAGAACGGGAGCCTAAGGCAAGCGTTGAATAGGAGGCATATGAAGACTATTCCCTTTTTGGGTAAATTTTTAAGAAATATATTAGGCAGGCTATCGATTTTTTAAAGGTGTCCAACCACAACGAAGGGGGGTACACATTTTCCGTACATTTTCTCTGCCCCGCTTGGCAGATAGTTTCAGTTTAAGACCTGTTTTGGAAAGTTCTAATCAAGACATTTCATCAGATATTCATGTTTGGTAATTTTTTATAAAATTTGGATTCGCTAATGACAATACCTGTGGTCCAGCCCGGTGTGCAAATATCCTTTTTATGGACGAGTCCTGGATTCAGCTGCATCCAATACCTAATCGACAGAATAGGAAAGTGTATGCAAGTGATTCCACAAATATTCCCGTAATGCAGAGATCACGAAATTTGATTTAAAAGTGATGGTATTTTGTGAGCTTGAAGCACCTATTAATGGAGAATATTATATTGAAATATCCCAGTTTTGGCACAATGCCTTAATAATCACCGTCAATTTATGGACAGAAAGGAAGTGATTTTTATGCAAGGTGGAGCAAAAAGGCATACACCGTTAAAAACTTATGAGGGAATTTATTATGAGCGCTTTTCTGATGTGATAATTGATTGGCCTGGTGGTTTAACCCATTGAAAATGTGTGGTCTAGATTAAAAGAGAGTGTCTTTAGAGACTCCAGACTAAAAATAGGCAGGAACTGGTAAGGACATACTTCACACTAATTATAAATTGTTGCCTAATGTATGCAATTTGTTATTAACATTTTGTACAAGAAATACGAGTACTATGGACAAAAACTTTGCTCCAGCCTGCATTTCAATGGCTCTCATACGCAAAATGAAAATAAATATAGCTTTCTACCTTGAGAAATTTTATTGGATTTTCTAAAAGGGTAACTGATATCAAAAGACACTAATCATATGTAAAACACCTATTATTCAATTTATTTGCTATCAAATTTCCTTGTTTACCAAGCAAACTGCCACTCCTTATCCGTTACAACATTAAGGGTTCATTTCCTCACCCATAATCGATACCAACAAATAATGTTGTTGCCAAACAAAGTCTGCAACTCAAGTGGTATTCCTCATCTTAAAAGTGTGCTGAATAACAGCAAAAGTTCTTCAAGTACCTATAATTCACCTCCAAACGTCTTAGCCCTCCACATCAAGGTTTATTTTACACCACTTTTTTATAGGTCGGAAGTACCTTTGTATACAAATATGTATAACTCATACTAGGGTTGCAAATTATAGTAGCAGCATACTTTAGGTATAGTGATGACAACCGTGACTTTCCCATTGAACGAACATTGAATGTTTAATCGCATTTCTTGGGCGTTGAAGACAACTTAAATGTTTAAATGTTAGCCCCCATATCGTCAGAAGTGGATTAATGAACGATTCGTCGAACAATAAAGTGGAAAAAATTACATTCTACACTCTTCGATCAATAAAAGAAACAGTTCTTTGATGACCGATTGAGGTGTGTGCATGCTAAGCAGTTTTTATTCCGTAATGCTTGCACATATCCGTTCCAATCGTGTGTAGAAAGTGTATAAGGTGTAAAACATAAGTGCAAGCAAGAAAATAAGAAACGAAATAAATATCAATTCCAAATGGCTAGAATTCAAATGGGAAGGTAATACCTTTTAAGGTAAGCTAATTGCTGAGTGCGGAAATGAGTTTTCTTATGTGCCTGTGGGGTTCGGCCTTAGTATGCATATCTCAAGAGCTTCAGAAAAATTGTTAGTAGCGGTGTTTTGAAATGTTATTGATTGAAGCTAACCGTTGAGTGCAACAATATATTATTTGGACTGAAATCTTGTAACTGGAATACACACTTAAAAGCAGCAGCTTTGGATAAGAGTTTAAGGCAGTATCAAGGTAGACAACCACCCTAGAGACGCTTCAAAAGATTGTGTCCATTCATTCAACTTATATATAGGAAAAAGTAAAAATCACTTTTGTTCTAATTGAAACTCAAATTAATATTTTAATGTAGTAATTTTTATCATCAGAATTACATGTTGGGCCGTGTGAACCTAGTAGTAGAGTCAGTCATTTGCAAAATGAATATGCTTAAAGATAGCGCCGTGCCTACACATATCAGAACATGCTCATGTAAAACAAATAATTATACATATACGAAAAGCAAGCGAATATCTCCCAGCAGGATCATCATTTTCACGTGATTTCATTTTCAATCAAAGCTATTGCATGCATGTTTAATTCCCTAGGTCGCACATGGTGTCCTGATTAAAATGACCAAGTTTCTTTTTTGGCGACAAATGGCTAGGTACTAATTAAAAATGTCCCGTAAATAAACATTATGTCGGCCTACATTGTAAATTTAACAATACATCACCAAAAAGCATGAATGAAGCACAACAGCAAAGCACGTACCATATATTGTCTGTCCTTCCCTTGATTCTATGGAATCATTAAAAACTCATGACCCAACCTTAATCCTTGTAAGTAATGTTTACTATTCGAGTATAAACTCACTTTCACGTAATACTTTCGCCGACATGGTTTAATCAAGTATGTTGTGTGGTAATCACCAAGCTGTGTTGCTTCGATTACCCTCAGTCATGTATTTCATTAAATTTATGACGAAGACGAGTTCTATACCACACAGAGTACTCAACGAGTTCCATCCCATACAAGTCAGTCGACTGTAACACTCATTATTGCGTAATAGGCTCTGGTGATGACGCTATTACACTATATATAGCATGCATGATTGTACATCGTCATACTCTCGTATGGATGAAGAATAGCTTAAACTAAATTGAATGTCCGTGTATTTGTCGCGCTAAGCTAGTTGCGTGTAGTCTATAATTTAATGCGGTGTTACAATTAAATTAGCACATCCCGAGTGAAATGTATTATCTTGTTATGGAAAATGAAAGAATTTCAGTTTCAACGCCGAAGAAAATTAGGTTAATTAAAACTGAGATTGCATTGCGGTGAATCTACTGGGCGTCGTGAGAATGACGGTGAATTGAGGAAAGTACACATAATTTTTGTTTGTTTTTTAGTGGGTATCGTATTTATTATAGAATTATACTAAACATAAATTTTATACAATGCACCACCATTCCATTATTAAGATCTATTAGACCGTTGTATTAATGAAAACCACCGGCGCTATGGATTGCTGAAAAGTGTGCATGATCCGGGCTCTGGAGGTGTCACGTTTTATTCTTCTTGTTGGTAAACTTTCATCGATTTTTTTAAATAACTTGAAAGCACTCAACTTTAAAATTATAAAATAATTATATTTGGTATTTAAGACCCTCACAACAATACCTTTCATTTGATATATCACAGGGTACACTTCGCAAAACTTTTTCGTGCCCCACCCCCAATAAGTGACCCCTATTTTTACTAGTAAAGTTCATTTATTTAACTTGCATGTGCGTGTTTGGGTGATAAAAATTCGTATTTTTACCCAATGCACTAAATCGATGCAGTAACAGCGGAGCAAGTTAGCTTTGACAGACGGACAAGCAGACACAAGAGTGATCGATCCTATAAGGGTTCGATTTTTGCATTAAGATGTAGGGAACCCTAAAAACAAACGCAAAATAATTAAAATGTATTCAAATTATTTTATTCATTCGATAGATAGGCAATTACATCTAAAAATAATTTTAAGCAAATTCACACGGGGGCTACCTTTGTTTGACTAAGCGAGTTCTGGAGTTCCAATGAGAACCTGTTTTTTGAGCACTGTAGGATTTATTTAACGAATAACGCGACCATTGTATGTTCCAAGGTGTCAGTTTTCTTTGGTTTATCAGATCTTTCAACCTTCATGTAGCCTCATTAAAAATAATCGAGTGCAATAAATTGGAGGGAAATCGAGACAAGTCTTTTTCACGAAATCAGCTTCGCCAAATTGTCCAACATCCTATTGAAACCACATTTTTCGTATAAAGTTTTACTGTACTTTCAAACGAAAATTCATTGCCATGGTGCGGTGAGAATCTGCATGGCTGGTAAAGCGGAGCTTTGGCTTTATTTTTTCAGAAATAAGGCCTGATAATTCGACCAATGTGGATACCATACCAAATAATAAATTTTTCTGGATGTAGAGAAGTTTGTCCGGTATCTTGTGGAGTAGCGTCACTCCACTTGCGGCAGTTTTCCTTATCCTCATTTCTTAACAAAATTTTACGATTTATATTTATATTTAGATAATTTTCAGTTCATAATAACTTACTAGAGTAGTCCGTGTCGAGCGAGCAGTGGGTTAGGACACACTCCGCTTGCGCAGCAGCTCCCAAGTTCAAACCTCGGTGCCGCACTGAGTTTAAGCTTCTGATGCGGCAGGCCGACTATAAGCCCACCCAGCTGTGATGAGTACTAATTGAAAAATAAGGTAATAATGACGTGGTTGAGCGTGATACTGTTACGGTCATGGAATGAGATACCCTAACAATAAATCTCAGCACCAAGGTTCAGATTTGGTCTGTGTGCGATGGATTGTTATTACCGATAATGCTTATCACAAATTTGAGTATGGAGGAATATGGTCCCACCAGAAAGATTTTATATCCAACCTATGATACATCTTATGTCATTCATTCATGAATTACCTAGACAAGATATCCCAATTAAAATACTTTGATATTTTTTTTTCAAAGTTTGCTTGCTGTGGGGCACAGATGGATGCCAATTTAATAGAGCATTGTTAATTTTTCTTACAAAAACTTAAAAATATTCGCAGTAAGAATGCTCGGTCGAAAACTAACCCTTTAGTAAGTTCTATCTAAGCTGGTAAATATTACAAATTCATTTGAACGAATATTCCTAAAAATTTTATTAAACATAAGGGTCAATTGTCGAATAATCATCGGGAGCAACCTAGAATGTATAAATTGGAAGGCAACATAAGGGAAGATATCGCCCAGTAGGATAGTTGAAGAAATGATGGGAAAACAATGGAAGCCGACAGGTGACTCCTGATAGGAATCTTAAATTGGCGAAGGAGGTCGCAGTACTACGACAATTGGAGACGATCGACTATTCTTGGACGTCGAGGCTCGATTTATGAATATTTGTGGATATGTAATATTGGCGGATCATAATAATAACAAGAATGAGCAAATTGTGTGCTCTAGGCATATTTCTCCATGCACTCATAAACACAAGTATTCAATCGCGTGGATTTTGCATACATTTTTCCTCCTTAAGAACTCCTTGACACTGTCAATGCAATTTTAGTTTAAAAAGGGCTAATCAAGGCCTTTCAATGGACACTCCGTTAGATAAGCTTTGCGAAAAAATGCTCAAGGATCCAACTTCAAAATCTTTAAAAACTTTTTAATCTCAAATTTGAAGAAAGGAAATGGTTGCTTACTACTTTTACAAGAAATCATTCAACTGGGTGGGATTGGCCGTTTCAGCTAATTGTTTATATACATAGCTCCGAAAAATGAAGGGTAAGGCATTCGTTCAATGACTGTCTGAAAATAGCATTATCCAAGTAAAGGCATTTCAGATACTTAAAGTATGTTCAGCAAAAGAGAAGATTGAAGAAGATGCTTTCCTCATAAAAGAGTACCCGCTAGGCATTTTTGTAGTCATTCAGGGACATTTGACAGTTCCTTAAATGTGACTGATGGCCTTATTCTTTTTTATAGCTGAAAAAAGTATCCAAATAACACAGGATGTCAAATGGTCAGTGTGCGACCAGACTGAAATAAGCGCCAAAATTGGACAAATCGAGGAGCATATCAGGTGATTAGAAAATGCCTATTTTATGATCTGTAATAGCAAAATAAGTGATAGCTAAGTCCTTTGCATGAATAAATAATATTTGTCATCATAATTTCAAAGAACTCTCTTAGGAGCGTCAAACTTTAATATTAAATATCTCAGAATCAAATTCTCTAGTCTGGTCGCACACCGACTAAATACTTGTAGTTTGGAGTAACTTTTGATAGCAGATTAAATTGGAGAAAAAAATTGGAATGGAAACAAGTGCTCAGCAACGACCAATTGTCGCAACGCTTTTGGCAAGGCATGGGATCTGAAACCAAGAAATTTGCTCTGGGTCTACACAGTGATCATTCGAACCATTTTATCACACGCAATAATTGCCTGTTGGGGTAAGAACAATTGAAAATTTGTACAAGCTTCACTGGGGAAACAACAAAATACGATGTGTCTGGGTATCACAAGATCACCCAGCACCACACCAGAAATAGCTCTTAATCGGCTGCCTTCGAGTTTAGTTATCCAAGGTCAAACTATTAAAACGGCATACAGGCTTATAACTAAATTTATTGCCGGAATCATAGACACAGAAACATTTCTATTTCCTCTCGAGTTTAGTATTGAAATACCATTGAGATGTACATGGAAACATGTTAATATTTCTGAGATCTTCATAGGAACTAGTACATATCTCTCCGATATTTTAATGCTGTATTGTTCGCTGACTGCTCCAAAATCGAAGATAGAACTAGAGCGAGTGGGATCCTTCAGGAATCAACTCACTCAAGCTAAGGTAATCCCTTTAGAGAGGTATCTCAATCTTTTCCTAACAGAGGTATACGCCATTCTTCAGTTACTGACGTGAATCATTAGGGAAAGCTGGAGAGGTATGCGAATAACTATCTTTTGTAATGGTAAAGCCGTAATGATGGCTATAAGCAACTCATTTACTACCTCAAAATGGGTCCTTCAATACAAGCATAAGCTGCGCTCTTTCGCATAGCACGGCAATCAACAAGCTTCAGCGTACCTGGGTTCGGGACTATGGTATCGGTAAACGCCATAGCAAAGCAAGGCTCGTCTTCTGCTGGTGTCGACTGGGGCCCCAGTCTTTGGCATGTCAAAAGCCAATCATACCACAGACGAGTGCATGTGATTACAGTGTGCTAATCTGTGGGAAATTCTCTTATCTTGCGAACAGACGAAAAGATATGTTCAGCGACCATCAACAACTTTGCGTCTTTTCTCATTGCGCTGAAGAGTGCCACATTCTGATTGGAGCCCCCAGATGGCACAATCCATACGGTATACATTTTCGAAATAAAGGTATTATCATAGGAGGATAAGGAGGCGGATGACGACACCCAATATTCTTGTGTTAATGTGTAGCGTTTTCATGAGCAACAGCTAGAATATAAAGGGTGATTCATAACAAGTGTACACATGTGAATGGGCCTTAACTCTTATTTATCACCAATTTTAGGTCCATATATTGACAGATTATAACAGTTTGGTCTTTTACAATTCTAACCATGACATCATACACATCAGCCGAACGTTTTATTATTGTTAAAACTTTTTACAAAAATAATGAATCGCCAGTGCAAACATTTCGCGCTCTACGTGAATTTTTTGGTCCACCCACAAATTGGCCGGCGAGATCGTGTGATTTGACTCCTTGTGACATCTTCCTTTGGGGATTTCTGAAGGATCGTGTTTACGCTGATGCTCCCCAGACTACAGAAGCATTAAAAAACAATATTCGAGCTAACATACGCCTAATAACGCCGGAAATGTGCGAAAATGTCATCGAAAATTACAATCATCGTTTGAGCAGCACGAGGTGCACATATGGCCAAATTACTATTTCATATTTAATTGTAAGGGACCAAATTTTTATATTAATTAAAGATTATAGGTCAATCTTGACAAAAATTATGTTTTTTTTTTCGACGAAAATGTGTACACTTGTTATGAATCACCCTATAAATTGTTAATATCGCCTCCCCTCAAAAGGCGTAGGAGTTTGACCCATTGGCACTCTTGCGGTTTCTTCATCTCACAAAGAGGTTTACTAGACTGGGGCAAGTGAGTACAATAGAACAAATTTGCCTGAGTGATCCAGTTTTTCGAGCTTCATACCATCAAATACAACAACAAAAACTAGATTCAAAAGTGTTCAACTTACACCAACATTTTGTGGTTAAGACACTATAGAATTTATTTGTAATGGACGGCTAAGTGCCGACTTTTGCCTTCAGTTAAATGCGAAAAATTGACCTAACGTTATTTTTGTAAAAGTACAGGTGGCGTCCTAAAATTACACATAGGAGAGAGGGATTACTTTCTAGACGAATTTCGAAAAACTACAAGGTTACCGACCAACTATTCGAACGAGACTGCAGAATCAAGCGACAATCGAAAGTTGACCTCTCGAAAGTCATTTATCTTAAGGGCGGTGTCCATTTATCTCAAAGAAGCTGCCCTATTGTGCCTAAAGCAAGTCCTAAAGATGCAACGGTTACGTTTAGAAGAGTCGCGAAACCGAAGGTTTGTAAACTCACAGAATCACAGCGCTTCAAGAAAAATGTCAGAAAGCGAGCAAGAAAGCAAACGGTAACACGAGATAACTCAGACTACATCAGAAGACAAGTGAAAATCCACAGGCACACTAGCGAATTCCTCAATATAGTCGCAAGTAGGTGTCAAAGAGCAATCTGGCAAGGAGACTGCGATCAGCGAGAGCAACTCATTCTTAGATAAACGCTACCTTAGCCGATACCTGGCCATTGTCAATAAGTAAGATAAGATAGGCTGCACAAAATCGCTTTTGGATTTAACAATTTCGGCGGAGGTAGCATTCCCTCGCGCTTTGGCGGCAATTAATCGTGGCCTAATTGCACTATCCACGAAATTTTCAAAGCCAACTGGTTTCGGGATGCAGTTGCGAAAATTTCGAGCAAACCTCCAGTGTTGGATTTCAGATTTGGTAGAGAAACAAATCATTTCCAAAGTAGTGGTATTGTACAAAAATGCCGTTAAGGTAGTCTTCTATAAAAAAAATAAGTCTCAGACTGGAGGGTCTCCATGTTAGAGTGCGGAACTGAAGAGTATACACGCGGAATCGGATAGCGTAAAAACCGCTCGGTCTGGGAATTTATCGGAAATTCGCGATTAAATTCAAGACAAATAAAGAGTTGATCCACTTTGGGTACAAAAGGTTATCCATAAAGGTCTAAACGGATAGAGGCAGTAATGAGCTCTGAAATGAGAAAGTTACAATCGCAACTGAAGCGTAGTCACGCAATTAAGGACACTGACATTGCAATGGTATAAGATTCACTTGTTAAATCAATGAAAAGATCAGCACGAAATACTTTCTCTTCCACTATAATATTGGGAATAAAATTATGGTATCAGACCTTTCTTCGCTATCTGATCACTAAATGCTGTGCTGGAGCATACGAAATTTTGAAAAAAAAAGTCCGAGAAGAGGCTTCTTGCCAGGTTACCAAAGAAAAGCTTCTGTGGATTTTAAGGCAGGAGGGTCGTGTAGGTAAATGAAATTCTAGTAAAAAATTTTAAGTATTTTTGCACGGAGAGGAAGAATGCGCTTAAAGTGAAATGGTAAACTCAAATATAAACAAAACGGCAAGACAGATCGGTAGTATCGACGAATAGCACGAATAAAAAAGTTGGATAGACAGACCTATGGGCCTGTCAGAAGAGTTTTGTACGCGACATATGATATGTAGACACGAACAATCCATTCGATATTTCTTTTCAAAGAAAAATAATTACACTACATTTCAACCGGCTGCCATTTTGTCTGCATAACATCTTATAAATATTTTGAGAAGATCCAATCAAAACTGTAGTGTCTGCATCGAAGTAGTATCGATAATAGGAAAACTCTATGTTGTTGTTGTAACCGGAGAAAATTCAAATGGCTATAACTTCTGCAAATATGAGTCGATTTTTATAAAACTTTTATAGGACTACCAAAATGTCAAATTAAGGATACCCATGCGATTATATGAGTATAATAATATATAATAGTAGCAGTTGTGTGACTTTTGACTTCTAATAATTTGTTGTTGTTGTACTCATAAACGTCTCCCTCAATGCTTTTTGTCCAATTTTTCGCGTCATAGGTGGTCAATCGTAAGGGTGGACACCAATTTTTCGTATATTTCTCCTCTCTTTGCAAACCTGGTAACATTGTTTCAAGATCTGTTTTGGAAAGTATTTCGTTTGACAACCCACACGGCTACTTTAAGTAAAAAAATGTTAAGGAACTCCCTTTATAAACCTCTGAAATTTTTTTTATACCGAGACGTTTAAGAGGTCATTATTTTTTATCTACCTGACAAGTTTTGTGTCTATAGCTGCCATAGTTTCGGAGAAAAACTGACGGACGAAACCGATTTCAATAGGATTTTGCAAGTGATAAAAAAACCTTAAAAGGGAATTATATAATGAATTCTGCGAAAAGATTGAAGGAAGTAGTATTGCCACCCGATACATTATCATCTATGGCTTCACAGCCTAAGTATCCTGGCTTCCATATTAAACTCCACCAATCATTCCCACCATATACGAGTATCTATTATTAGCTTCTATCGAGTCTTCACAGTGGTGCGCCTTCTTTATGGTGTAGAAAACAATTAGGGAACTGAACGAAAACAAAAAATTATTAGTTAATTGTGCCCCCAACAAGTTAACTTTCAACGAACTCTGGCAGGCGACTGAGAACAAGAAATCAAGGCATTGCATGTTATCACTCAGGCATGCTTTAGAGATTTGAACGTTAAATCATTCATTGGAATTCTGTGTTATTGTTCTCTTAAACAAGAAATTAGGTAAATTCACGCATATATAGTACATACTATTTGAAGTCTTTATACGTATCAGGAGAAATCAATTTTTAAGATTTTTTGAGCTAAGATTCCAATCCTTAGAAGCATTAGGAGTTGAAGATCCAACTTCGCAATCAGATGCCACAAGCTGTGTTTGTATTCTGATCGACTTCCTGAAAAACCTGTGGACTTATTTCGAAAACTACAATACTGAAATGTGTAGTGATAGCGCAGGTACAGGAAAACTAAGTGAGGTAGCCTGCAGCCATATTTCAGACTGGATTCCACGCTGTACCTAGCATTTCAATGGTCGTTCCCAAGAACTGTGGACGCTTGCAGGGCAGCTGTGAAAGAAAACGAAGGCATAACCCTACCAGCATTATGTAGGTTTCAAAACTTAGTGGTAGTGGTAGCGATGTAGCTGATGAATTGGCAAAGCAAGGGTCCGGAGCCCAAAAACTTCTTCTAATCCTGTACCACGGTCCCTCCCTGATATAAAAGATTAATTACATATGGTTATTTCCACCAAATTGGATTTAGAATAGCGAAGCATGCCCGATTGTAGAGAAGTTCGATTGTTTTGTCATCATCAAATAAGGCAACAGCCTATGCAGACGACATCAACATTTTGTCAGGGTTATTAACAACCGCCAAAGAACTCTTCCTGAATCTCGACAGCGAAGCAAAACTAGTAGGGCTACAAATCAATGAAATTTAAATAAAGCTGTTGACATAGTCGAGGAAAAATACCTCAAATATCACACTTGGCGAATACAGTATCGAAAATGTGGGCGAATTTGTGTATTTAGTCGCCAAAATAACGAAAACGGGTAATGAAAGAGACAAAATACGCCGAAGAATACAGCTCGCAAATAAAATATTTTATTCAATTTTGAAAATCTTGAAGACCAGCTGCATACACAGGAAAACAAAGCTCCAAAGTATACAAATCTGTGATAAGACCTGTGCTATGCTATGGGTGTGAAACATGGGCCCTAACCCAAGCATCCGCAAACATATTCAACGCCCTTGAGCGACGGTTCCCGAGGCGAACAATCGAAGCGAAGCTAGACGGGGACCAATGGCGAATTCGATACAAACATGAGCTGTCGACGAAGGCAGTTCATCGCTGCTCAGATTTCGAAATTGGAGTACGCGGTCAATGGACCAAGACAGTCTGAGGCGCTTTTTGCAGGAAGCGTAGGCCCGAGAGGGGCTGTAGTGCTACGAAGAAGGAGAAGAAAGCTGATATTAATAAGAACATTTTTTGGACGGAGTTCGTACCGGTCAGAGATCATTGCCTTACTGTGGATTATGCGAAAAGACCAGGGTTGGCATTCCATAGTTTATGCAGAAGACGCGAGATAGAAAGGTGTGTGTCTCTGGTTTCGATAAAATTTGGAGAGAAGAAAATTCTTACCCGGATTATGTTCTTCAAGCTGTTCAATGCACTTCTCAATAGTTCCCAGAATATCGTCCGAAAATTTCCTAAATATTACACTACGACGATAATAATATCGTCCTTTCAACATAATGGTGGCCCAGTAGTTAATGTCTTAGCCTCTCACAGGGTAGCTTATATGTATTTAAAAAAGTAGTTATTTGTATGCTGAGTGTGTGTGTCTTTAAAGTTGCCAATATCGCTTTTAATGGTATCGTTGGAATAGCTGAACGACGTAAAAACAAAGCGACAACTAGAGGCAAAGGAGTCATCAAAATAAAGTAGGAGATGGTGGTGGCTTTAAGCTCGCTTGAGCCGAATGAGTATTGGTACGTGAGCAAAAAAAAAGATCTCTACATAAAAATGGCAAATTCGGTTTTCATTCTAAGTTTTGTAAGAGGTATGAAACTCCGAAGAAAGTAGGCGATGTTTCTGTTTTAGAAAGCGTAGAACTTAGCTGGCAGCAATTCCCCACAGATTCCCATTGTAGTTGTAATTTTACTGGTTCTTTACATTATGGTCGTATTTTTTTGCGAGGTCATAGCAGTAAAAGCGTGATTCAATATTTTCTTTAAATTCGTTTATCCGATTACACGTTTGTTGAGTATAAAGTAAAGCATCTGCTTTATTTCGATAAGTTCTGCCAAAACTAGTCGTAGCATCAAAATTTTAGGTCACCTGGAAAATTCTCGAAACAAAGGCTGGATTCAGACTGATTGTCAGCAATTGTGAAATGACTTTTTTCGGTCAATAAGCCGAGATCTGTCGTTCAAACGTGAATGCTCTCTCCCGCCTCAAGTGGAATTTCACTATCATTTGAAAGACTGCCTGGTGCCCTTAAAGCAGATCGCAAGTCGACAGTGGAGGTGTTGCTGGTGAGTCCAGATGTCTTGCGCGTCTGGGAGCCCCACACTCCGGGCGTAAATAGCGTTTAACTCCTAACCGAAAAAAAAACAGATTACAAGATAAAGTTGGGAAGATTAACTAAAAAAGTTCACAACAAACACTTTAACGCATATTTCACGGTGTGGTAATTAAAGCATTGCATATTTTCATCCGCAAGTTCCAAAAAAACTCACCAAACAATAGGCCCATCCAACAGGAATACGAAATTGACCACACATTAATCGCATAAGTCCATCAACAGGTACAGATTCTCCAATCAAAAATACGTACCAAATAAACAAATAGTCAGCATTGTCATCAGTATCATCCAGCTTTTTCCGAAACTCGTAATAGATATAAGTTTAACTCTCAATTTAATTTTATGCGTGAAAATGGCACATATATAGAAGACCAATGAACCATAACATTCTTAAATCGTTTTAATAGTACGGCATGGCCATTACAAGAGCCATAAAAGAAGCAATTCTACCAGCTTTAACCTCAACAATAGTAACAATAAACCGCAAAATTTGAGCTCCAAAGTGACGAAGAGTAATTTTAGTACCCGCTAACTAGATTATCTCTGATATCTCATTCATTTGCCGCTCATCTAAAATTGCCAATATTGCATATTTAATTTCAAGTTTCTCGAGAGACCATGACGTTAAACCGTAACAAGCTCAAAGTCACGTCAGACTAGAATTTAAGCATATTTGTATATAAAACGTTGTTTGTATGTATATTATTCTTTTGTGTGGCATCTGTCTTAGCATGATGCCACCACCTTAAAGCCGGTTTCTTCCCTGAGGGGATGCTTACAGAGCCAGCCGGTCTCAAACAACGGGAATGCATGGTATATAGTCTTTACCTTATTTGGTACGAATTTGTAGCACTACTTTGCACTTCACTCCCCTCAAAATGAACATTGATTGCCCACGAGTCACTCCACCGCATTTGTATCTTTTCCAAGACCAATAATATCTTCCAGTCAAGCATATGTTCGTCGCAGTCGTCGTCGTTTTAAGACCCGGCTGACGAACTTCTTAATCTTGCCGAATTCCAGCTAAGCTTTAAGAAAGATCAATTTGATTCATAAGAAGTAAAAATTTTCCACTTGGAACGCCTCACCCTTCTGAATGGTCTTATTTTATGCAGCAGTTCTTTGCAGAAGAGAACCAGAAACTTATATATTGGCTTTGTGCCCGTCACGGTTTCCGAACGTTAGATGAATGCTTTTTTTCTTGTCTTTCTTCAATTGTTACTTGTTCATTAAAAGAAAATGAGGAACGGGAATGAGCTAGAGTTCGAGGTCCATAGATTGCTTCAAGATTCATATGGTGAATGCCTTGAATTCGAACGTTGAATGAGCTTTTTCGGTCGGTTGACGATTATTTCTGGCTCATCGATCATCCGATCGGGCTCTGAATCACTTTGTGTGTAATGCTGATAAAAAATTTCTTGAAATTGAGTTTGGAGAATTCTGGTTTTTTTTCTTACAGAGGACATACCTCTGTAAGAAAAAAAAATTGCTAAGTTCGTTATTTCTTGATCGATGATGTGTTTCGGCAATGAATTTATGTAGGAGTTGGAAGAAAATTCTTATGAATCAAATTGCAAAGCTGATTCTAAGATGGGAATAAAACTGCTTATTTTTTTCTTAGTTAAATTAACGACGTACATGCATGAAAGTCTATCCCAAAAATTTAAAAACCTTCAATTTCTGAGAAAAATCAATCAAACTTTTGTATATTAGCCTTATTCAAATACGTGGTCTGGTCTACGTCGTACGTTAACCCACTTAATTCAGTTCTCGAATAAATATTCTAGATGAATCGTTAAATTTGAGACAAGACCAAATAAAAGAATGTTAACTCATTTTGAATGCGCATCAACTGACCTCGTTTAGTTTCACCAACCTATGGCATTGTCAACGTCTTGCAGTTCTACTTTCGATTTCCTATACACTGACTGATATTTTCTATCACCTTCTATTTCTCTTATCGACAGCGAATTTTCAAAAATATGTTGACGTCGGTGATTGTGAAGTAATCCCATTGTTTACCAAATCATTTTCAAGTCTACTTCGGATTTTGTTCACTGCTCGCGAGCTTTAAAGCAGTTTGCCTTAAACGTCTGTTTGATCAGACAGAAAAAAATGCGCCAGTAGGTGATAACACCGTTCATAAATAGCTGATTATGTCATATGTGTAAGAGAGTGAATTTGAACCGTTGACCAAATCAGAAATCAAGCAGTTAACGTTTCAAAGTTGCAAAGATATGAGGTTTTGTTGTTGCTGCGAGAAAACTTTGAGCTTTGAAAAACTGAATACGGTTGAAGGAAAAATGCATTTAACCAGTGGGGCATTCTTCTAGGTTGATATAAAGTTTGCAATATTCTAACAATACTTTTATCTAAATTGTTCTATTGTTTGCATATGGTTCAACATTCCATTCCTAATAGTTTTATAAACAGGAGATAACATGACATTCAACTTTTCTAGTACTAATAGAAAATCACACTCACACATCCAGACGACGTTATTGTTTTCTTGATAAGAAAGCCAACTGTGTAATCGATTGTAATTATTGTTATGAAAGCTTATGGATAAATATTAAATGGGTGTTCGATAGTTTTTTTTATCTTTATGACATATATTCGATGAAGTAATCATTCCCTACATAAATGCCATAAATGTGTTTACCTATAAATGTCTTCAATGGCTGCAGTGAAATCCGATATGCGTGTACACGTACTCGTATATCATCTACGATAATAGTGATTGTAAAGTTACCGATGATGTTATCAATTCAGGATAGTTTTCTTTGTAATATCAAACGCAATTTGCCGCATTAAAAATTAAAATTAAGTGTGAAGAGTTACATATTTGGTAGAAAAAAAAAGTTTCGTAACACTACAGCCCCTCTGGGGTCTTCGCTTCCTTCAAAAGCGCATCCAAGTGTCTCGGTTCATTGACCGCGTCCTCTTCCTCCTTTCGAAATCCGAGCAGCGATGAACTGTCTTCACCCATCGAGTCAGACCAGCGTTTCCTCTGTTTCCCCCATTGGTCTCCATCTTTCAGTTCTTCCAAACAAATTCCTTTTTGGGCATCCGTTGTTCACCCATACGATTCACGTGGCCAGCCCATTGCATCTTCCGCAGTCTTGCAATCGTTGGAACTTCAGGATCGTCAATAATTTTATACAGCTCATAATTGTAATAACTTTGGCCACTCGACACCGTCTATTTATTTGGTATTTATTTATTTTTGGCTGGAATCGAACCGAACAGATGACAAGGCAGAATAACTTCCACTGGAGCAAAAGATGAGGATCAATCATATTTTAATTCTTGATTCTTCTTCTCTTCTTTGTAGCACTACAGCCCTCTCGCACTTTTGCTTCCTGCAAATAGCGTGTCCAACTGTCTCGGTTCATTGACCGTGTCCTCCAATTTTGAGATCCGAGCAGCGATGAACTGTCTTCGTCGACCGAGTCAGACCAGCGTTTCCTCGGTTTCCCCACTGGTCTCCGGCCTTCAGTTCTCCCAACGAATATCTTTTGGGGTATCCGTTGTTCGTTCATACGATTCATGTGGCCAGCCCATTGCAGCTTCCGCAGTCTTACAATCGTCGAGGCCTCCGGTTCGTCAAAAATTTCATACAGCTCATGGTTATATCGAATTCGCCATTGGTCCTCATCTAGCTTCGCTCCAATTATTCGCCTCAGGACCCGTTGCTCAAAGGCGTTCAAAATATTTGCGGATGTTTGGGTTAAGGTCCATGTTTCACACTTATAGCATAACACAGGTCTTATCACAGATTTGTATACTTGGAGCTTTGTTTTCCTGTGTATGCAGCTGGTCTTCAAGATCGTCAATACTGAATAAAATATTTTATTTGCGAGCTGTATTCTTCGGCGTATTTCGTCTCTTTCCTAATTGGTTCTCTATATTATGGCGCCTAAAGACAAAAACTCGCTCACATTTTTGATACTGTACTCACCAAGTAGTACACATTATCGTATTTGAGGTATTTTTGCTCGACTGCGTCATGAGCTTTGTTTTATTTTCATTGATTCGTAGCCCTACTAGTTTTGCTTCGCTATCGAGTTTCAGGAAAAGTTCTTTGGCAGTTGATAATTACCGTGACAATATGTTGATGTCGTCCGCATGGGCTCCTCTTTGGCTCGACTTGAATAGTAATGTACCTCGCGTATCGACAGGTAGCTTCCTTATGACGTACTCCAGAGCCAAATCGAATAGCAATGGGCCCAGCCCATCTCCCTGTTTTAGTCCGATAGTTGTGTCAAAGGCATCGGGTGAGTTGGTTATTGATGCGGACTTGGGAGGTCGTCGACGTCATTGTCATTTTGGTAGGACGGACTAATTTGGTTGGGAAGCCAAAGCAAAGCATTATTTGGTACAGTACGTTAAATCAATACTGTCGTATGCTTGATTGAAGTCAACGAAAATTTGGTGTACGTCTATGCTGAACTCCCAGCATTTTTCAGGTACCTGCTTAACTGTGAATAATTGGTCTATTGTCGATCTACTTGCTCTAAAACCACCTTGATACTCTCCAATAATACTGTTGGCATATGATCCGATTTTATTATCTAAGATTTTAGAAAATATTTTGTACGCCGTACCAAATAGTGATGTCTATAATTTTCGCACTGTAACATAGCTTGTCACCTTTTTTGCGGATAGGGAATATAATTGATTGGCTCCACTCTTTTGGTATATGTTCTTGTTGCCAAATGTGCTGGATGACTTTGTGAATAACTTTATGAACACTACTGCCACCATATTTAATGAGCTCCACTGGAATCTTATCGATGCCCGGCGCTTTATTATTCTTTTGGGCTTTGATGATGGAACAAACTTCATCCAGAGTTGGTGGGACCAATGGAAGCTCTCCGCAGACATCTATAGGCTCCGATGTTCTGGAGCTATGCGGAGATTAAGGAGGTTCTTAAAATATGCTGTCCATCTTCCCTTAATCTTGGTTTCATCAGCGATGATATTGTCGCTGTCATCACGACAGACCGTGGTTTTGGGCTGATAACCCCATTTCATGCTTTTCACTACTTTGTCTTGTATTGTTGCTTGCTAAACTTACATCTATACTTTTCAATTGGTCGTCATAGTATTTTCTTTTTTAATCCTAATTATCTTATTCGCTCCTCTCCTCAGATTTTCATAGTGTCCTCTCTTTGTCCTGGTTGTCCTACGCCTGATTCTTTTTATCTAACGCATTCTGGCACTCATCATCGAACCAATCATTTCTCTTGCGCTGGGCTTGATGCCCGATCGTCTGCTCTGTCACGGTCCTAATAGCCGCTTTCACTTCCATCCAGAGCTCGTTGCTCGTCTTTAACGATGCGTCTGATAAGATGGGAGCCAGCTGGTTATCGAGGAGCTTCGTGAAATTTTTCACCAAAGATGCCGTTTGGAGCCTTTCGAGGTCACATTTTTGTAGCGGACTGGTCTTCACCGAATGTGCCTTTGACATACGACATCGATAGGTTAATTTGATCAAGTAATGATCTGAGTGACAATTGGCTCCTCGGTATGTACGGACGTCATGTATGCTCGAGGCTGAACGTTGTTGGATCAGAACTTGATCGATCTGGTTTTGTGTGTTGCCATCCGGTGATATCCAGGTCATTTTATGAATACGTCGATGTGGGAAACAAGTCGAACGTATGAGAAGATTTCTGCTACATGTATAGTCAATCAGGCGCTGGCCGTTGTCATTTGTTTCATCGTGGAGGCTATATCCTCCAGTCGTTCCTCGATAAGATAGCTGATGGCCAACCTTAGCGTTGAAATCACCCCGAATTATTTTTGTGTCGTTAGTAGGCAATGAGTCGACTAATCTTTCCAGGTGTTCGTTTCTTCGTCCTTTTCTTCGGTCGGGGCGGGAACATTAATCAGCCAGATTTTGAAGAGTTTTGCTTTTATACGGATCATACACAACCATTCATTGACTGCCTTAAAATCAACAACGTGCGATTTGAACTCCCCATCCACAATGATGGTCACTACCAATTTTCGTTTTCCAGTAGGCTTCCCACTTTTGAATATTGTGTGCGATCTCATGTTTCCAGTCCAATTCATTTCCTGGATTGCCAGTATTTTTATTTGATATTGACTGGCCTGTTGTAAAAGGTCCTTAACAGCGCCAGGGTAATTGAGTGATCTGACATTCCAGGATCCAATGCCATAGTCCTTTTTTCGCTTGCGAGGTCGTTGCCGTGAGTCCAATCCATTCCGAGGCCCATCTGCAGGTTTCGAAACATTTTAAGGTTTTCCAGGGATGGGAAGTTAGCCCGTCGCCCAACCTCCATTCCGGCGACATTTTTTTTATGGTTGGGAGTTGAATGCTCATTTACACACTGAGTGTGGGACTCCCATGCTCGCAAGAAGGCGACTGGACTACCCACTAAACACCTCCCCCATCAACCTGAGAACCTAGCCTGGAACCGGTTGACACATTACTTCGGGCCAGGTCTCGCTTTTCTACGCCGTGAGGTGCCTTCAAGCTGGGGGGTCCCTCTCCTAGCGGGAGAGGAGAAGAGCAAGTGCCAGACAAGCGATCGCCCAGCCCCAACACCCCCAACTGCTGAGTCCCTTTTATCTTTTAGGACTGCCCGAACATAATGTGCCACCTGGTTCCATTTGTCAACCGATTCGAGCATCACCGAGCCTATATTATCCAGGGTGAGCTCTCCTGTTTGCCTGTAGAGGTCCCTTCGCAGCCTGTCCCATTTTCTGCTTGCAAAAAATGTGTGGTAGGCATTGTCTTCTCGTGCAGATAAGACTGAAAACAACCATGCCCGCTCAAAAGCTGAGTCAGATAGAGGTCAGTCTCACCATGCCTTCGATTTAGCCACGGTCTCACATCCGGGATGAGGCGCGCAGTTCACCTTCCCTTCGTGCAATTCACCCAAGACTGCTGCCAATCGTCGAGTGAGCGCTGTCTCTCCTCGCGGACAACCATATCATTCAAATCCTCGTTTCGACGCATATAAATAGAACGGCACTCTCTAGCGAGGAGGTCGACAGGTATCACGCCTGCAATGACTTTTGCCGCCGAATCAGAGACTGTCGGATACGAAGATGCAATCCTCAGCGCTCCTCTTCTCTGTACCTGTGCCAGACGTTTTCGGTAAACCTCCTTACTGAGAGCGTCACCCCATACCTCTGCTCCGTACAGTAGCACTGACCCAACAGCACTCACCAAAAGGCGTCTTCTTGATGGCCTGAGTCCCCTTACGTTGGCCATAAGTCGACTCAGAGCCTATACTCCCGAAGCAGCCCTCTCAGCCGTTGCCCTGCTTTGCCCAGAGAAACTCATCTTCGAGTCGATCAGTAGCCCCAGGCACTTCACCGCTGGCTTCGATTCGGTTAGTATGTCCACAATACTGAATCCTTACTCTAGGGATTCTCTTTTTTGTCAAGAGACCACTTCAGTTTTCTACAGCGCTAGAGTGAATCCACGAGCAGTCATCCAGTCTCTAACTCGAGGCATTAGCATACATAGCCTAAGTTGCGCTTGTTCAACGGTGCGTTCAGCAACTAGAGCATAGCCGCATAGCCGATCAAGCGCGATTCATCTGGCATCTTCAGTCTCAGTAGCCTCGTAAGACGCGTTCCACAGATCTGGACCAAGGATAGATCCCTGGGAAACACCCGATGTAACTTCCATCCTTCGTTGGCCCTGTGACGTGTCATAAAGCAGGCTGCGGTCCTTCAGGTAGTCCCTCAGAAACCGCATCAGATATTATGGAAATCGCATCAATGGTGGAACATCCTGCTATAAAGCCGTACTGCCGACGAGATAGGTTCTCAGCAGCACGAATCGCGTCAGTGAGTCTTTCCTTGATGAGTTTCTTTAGCACTTTCCCAGCAGTGTCTAGAATGCATAACGGGCGATATGCAGACGGCGATCCGGGATTTCCCTTCCCCTTTCTGATCAGCACGAACTTCGCCACCTTCCATCGTACCGGGAAACCTCCGTCCCGTAGGCAACCGTTGAATATGCTGAGCAACAAGTCAGGACAATGGTTGCAACACCTCAGCACGAAAAGCATCTGGGCCTGAAGTCTTCCTCGCCTTCAATGAAATCAATTATTTTTCTTTTTTTCCTTCGAAAGCTGTCAGGCCTTGCTTTGTTGTGTGAGCAGACGAGTTTCGACTCCTTTGAGTCGTATTCAGTGTTGTGTTGTTTATGTTCGTGGCTAGCTATACAAATTCACTTGATTTATTAGCCAACGTATATAAAGACAACAAATATTTGCTGACAAGTCATTTCGGAAATATTTACTGTTTTAATTTATATCATGTGATACAAGATATGCCGGGAATGTGAGAACGGTAGAAGAAGTCACTGCATATCGCACGGAAGCTTTGTGGTAGCTGTATATTTGTGTTCAAATTCCTTCACCGTCCTTTGGTATACGGAAACTCACGCTGAAGACGAAAGATTTCAATCGTGAGATTTTTTTGTGATTTTTATTTGCTTAAATGCGAGAAGTTAAATTGAGGATATCTACGCAAAAAAGAGAAACACAATGAAATTTGTAAATTCTTTTCAGAGGTAAAGACGGCGATTTAAATTGATAGACATAATTTGGGGTGATATTCTTCCAATATTCGTTTCCCAATCGCCTGATTTAAGCAAAACTTTTTCAGTCAGTGTTCAATACCAAATACTATATAAGGAACAAATGTCGACCTACATTTAAAAGGGAAGTCAAACTTCCCAGTCAAATGAATAAGTGCAAACGGTATTCGTCCCTGAACAAGGAACCACCCAGATACATACATCTTAGGAGTACTAACTCTCAAATCAATTCATACAATCAAATGACTCAATTTAAATTCTTTTTTCTCCAATACTCAGCTCGCCAATTGCTCAGAAACTGATCAACTTCATGCTAATTGTGATTGCATACTCCAAGCCACATTTGTCGGTTGAATTTTAAAATCTGCTGACGAGGATCTCGACGTGGTTCTGGTGTTTGGTTGCCAAACGGCTAGAAAAGCAAGCCCAAAGCACTCGCAAAGCAATGGATTATTCGGTTATGATTTTTCATTTTTCCCCAGGCTTGCAACAACCGCTACCGATGTTCGGCTGATGGTGGACTATTTGGCGCGCTAACTGCTACCACTTCGCTATTATATCATGTTTCGATCAGCCGCAATGGAATGGAATGCTTGGCGGGTCCAACGAGTGACTGTACAGTGTACTCGTACATACTTAAGAAGCACCGACCACGAAAGTGAATGATGGCGATGACATCATTCTTCGCGCCGGCTATCCAAATAATACGAGTATGGCAGAGTTGAGTCCTCCTCGCCGGTTTTGTCTTGGACTGTATTAAATTCGCGGCTTATGTCTTCGCTGGTAAGAGCATTTTCTTTGAGATGTTCAGGGTCATGGGGTTGACTCATTTAGATATTACTTTTGGGGTAGACTACGGCGTGGAACGAATTGGAGTGAGGCTTAGAGCTCTGTTGGTTCATGAACCTTCATAGCAACTGCAGTTAAACATTCTCAGACAAATTGCTGATAACAGCTTGCAAATTTATTGCGACATTTGGAATGATTAACATCTTCGGAATTCAAGACATTTGCCGTCAATGCAGCCGAAGCCCCTCGCACATTCTTAGCGATCCAGTCGTCTTTACGATGAGTCTTTGTCGCCTCGTTCCCTATCTCGAATATATCAAACGCGACCGTATCTCATTTACACCTCGAATTACCTTTGGAAAATTTCAAAACGATTTTGTGTCCATTTCAGTCGCAGTCGTCGCCGTTGATTCCACGGCACAGCGACCATTCACTTAAACGAAGAGAGTCTTAAAGAAATTTCGATGGTACCATCGAAATCAGGTCAACCACTTGTGGCTTCACTCCTACGTAGGTTGATCTGGAAGACGGACTCGAGAGGTGCGCGCTTTCGGATCTCCAACTATCCCCAACGGTCCCGCGCCTAAAAAACAACAAACAGAAACTCGCTGCAGTCTTGCAAGGTCGCCACTCCTTGAAACTGGAAACTGCAGTCGTACGCACAAATTGCATGCACGTATTACCAAGTGAAATGGTCTTCTCTCTGAGGAGACATTTCACGATAATGAGCCGGCATTCCAATTCCATGCACAATCGTCGCCAGGGCAGGTGAGCAAACACGAAGAATTCGTCGAAAACAAGTTTTTATTGTCTCAAGTGTTTTCTGTACTCACTTTTCTTTGTGCTTCGGCGGCAAATCCTGATTTAGCGGCACGGTGGGTAGCCATCTTAACTTTGAACTTAAATATTTACTTGCGGAACGAATAAAAGTTAAAATAATCACTAAAGTGAACTTTTTGGTGTAGAGTAACCACGGACTAATAAACCAGACGCGACGCGAAGCGACTACCTCAGCCACGGAATGTTAATATTGAACTGAATTTTGAATTTCTGGCGTGTTGAATTGTTAAGCTTTTGAAGAGCTTTTAAGCAAATAATGACAAGTGGATGAGAGAGAGAGAAATGTAATGCTCAAAGCTGTGTAGTGCTGCCATGTGATTCCTGTTGAGTCTAGAGTCTGATTGAATATATTTTGTATGTTTATGGAAAAATTAACCAAAGTTTGAAGTTAAATTATCAACATCTACGAAAGGCTAATATCTGAAAAATCATTAGACACAGTTAAATATTTTTTTTCTCGTCCCGTTTAAAATCAATTATTTAATTTCTTAATCATTCAACTGACTATTATTCTATATAAACATAAACCTTATTTGGCCAATTGCATCCCTTTGAATTTCTACTTTTGTTATTACAAGAGAAATACTGTAAACGGTTGCATTATAAAAAGTAGCTCCGCCGCAGACGGTCTCAAGCCCGTTTGAGAGAGGAAGAGAGAACCCCTTGCTTCCCCAACCCACAGCATCCATGAGTCCTCATCCCGAACCCCCCAATTAAATGGTAGTAAATGCTGTCGGGGTTGCACATTGGATTTACTGATATCCAATAATGGGACATTAAATGCCGAGAAATGCTAATAACTGTGAATACAACTACAGCTCTGCTACACTTACACCTCCTTTGTGGGGACGTTAGTGTGTGAAGGCGAGACTTCCGCGCCTGATAACGGAATCGAAGTAATAACCATGCCATCGGATGGAAGTTGGACAACGGGCTATCTCCGCGTCCCTGGAGAACCTCGCAAACGAAAAAAGGACAATGGCATTGGATCTTGGAATGTCAGATCACTCAATTACCTTGGTGCTGTTACATGCAATCCAGGAAACGAACTAGACTGGAAATGAGATGCAAGATATGAGATCGCGCACAATATTCAAAAGTGGGAAGCCTACTAGGAAACGGGGATTTGGAGTGGCCTTTATTGTGGATAGGGAGTTCAAATCGCACGTTATTGATTTTGAGGCAGTCAATGAACGGTAAAAGCAAAATTCTTCAAAATCTGGCTGATTAATGTGTACGTCCCGACTGAACAAAAGGACGAAGAAACGAAGGAAATATTCTACAATCAGCTGGAAGGACTAGACGACTCATTGCCTACAAATAACACAAAAATAATACTGGGTGATTTCAATGCTAAGGTTGGCAATGAGATTTCTCTTCGGGAAACGACTGGAGGATATAGCCTCCACGATGAAACAAATGACAACGGCCAGCGCCTAATTGACTTTGCATGTATAGGGTTTTCAAATAAGAGGTGTTATTTTGAATAGATCTTGTGATTTAACACTGCGACTTCTTCCTTTGGGGCCACGTGAAAGAAAAGGTCTACGCCAACAGCCCAACGTCAATTCAAGACCTCAAAGATGTAATTCGTGAGGCTATCGAGAACATAGGGTAGCCACTTTGTGATTTGGTTATGGAAAATTTCATGAAAAGGATATGGTCCTGTAAGCGTGTCGTTGTAGTCATTTGCCTGATGTTATTTTTCACTATTAACGGTATACTTTCCTCTTTATAATTAAATAAACATTCGATCATTTATATTGAAAAATGCCATTTTTCTTTCAATATCAAAATAACATCTCATATTGGAAAACCCTATTATAGGAATCTATTCATACGTTCAACTTGCTTCCCACACTGACGTATTCATAAAATGACCTGGGTATCAGCGGAAGGCAACACACAAAACCAAAGCGATCATGTTCTGATCCAACAACGTTGGGCCTCGAGCATATATGACGTCCGTACATACCGAGAACGCGGATCATTACTTGATAAAATCAAACTATCGATGTCGTATGTGAAAGGTATATTCGGCGAAGGCTATCCCGCCACAAAAATTTGACAGCGAAAGGCTCCAAACAGCGTCTGTAGCTTAAAAATTTCACAACAACCATAGACAAACAGCTAGCTCGCATTTTATCAGACGCAGATGCAGTTAGAGTAGATTGATTCGGTTTTGGGTTCGAGTAGTTTGTTTCTGGCTACACGTTGATGAATAATCAGGAACGCGTGCTTTTTGATTGATGTTGTCTCTTTCTGTTTTCTCTTATTTTGGATTGGACGTTGGAATTAGTTAAAGTAAACGAGGATCGTTTTGACAGAAGTTGTTTTGACGCATTTTAATCGGGCATATGAATCAGTGGCTGATAAATTGTATTCGGACTTACTCTGCTCGTGGAAGAACAGCGACCTAAATTCCTCTCCTAGCTAGCCTGCCAGCAGCTGCCTCAGAGTAGAGTAAGGGTGCCCGGCCTTTTCGACCTGTTGGGTACAATATTCGAAGACTTCACGTCGAACACCGATGAGGGATCTGAACGAGACTGTAGTGAAGTAGGTTAGATTAGATGTCCGTGAAGGACTGCAGCGATGGTCTGCTGCCTCGGCGAAAGAGGATGGTAGGATCCGCCGAGATGTGCCTTGTCTGAGGACGCGTGAATACCCTGGCAGACTAGTATTGTGGTGTCGTGGGGCGGGTTCTTTTTCCCAGCACAAGGACCCACTACAAAAAAAATTTCGCATCCACGAATTTCGAGGGTCAAAGGAATATTGACCAAAGTCGAGAAAGAGGAAACCTACTAAGGGTCAAAAATTGCTGACTCAGAGGACAAACCGGGCCTGGAGAAAACAGATGGACTTAAAGGGACTTCGTCGTTACCGACGAAACTTATGGCCCCCAAATAAGAGTGTGGCATCCATTAAGAAGCGGTGCCCCTCGCACCCGGCCAACTATATCAAGATCCAATGTAGACGTGACTATATATTTTCCATTTAAGTGAAGAACTCATATAAACATAATGTATATGAACTTTTCCCTTAAATGAAAAATATAAACGTGGCCAATTTATGTTATAGTCTTATGTGATGGAATCACATAAAACTATACCATAAAAGGGCACGCAAGCGGAAGGTCACTCTACCCGGGCAAGAGCCCCTTGTAACACATAAAAAGGGGAGAGTCGCCCGATGGCTAGCTCATTTTAACTTTATTTTTAATTTCATTTTTCATTTACATGGTACTATTATTAAGGTAAGGTAAGCTTCAATCTACTGATCTTTCTATATAGAGAAAGAAATTATTGCATGCTTTGGGAAGCAACAATATTTACGACTAGACTTTGTAAGTATCAAAAGAAAATGAAACGGTAAATAGAATTTGAAATTCCCGATGTACAATTTACACTTTCCATGTGAGGCGCGTCAAAATATTTCAAACTTTTCAATTCACATAATATAAAATATAATAATTTCATAAACAAATATAAATATAAATAAATATAAAAAGACAAACAAGTGCTCACCAACATCCTCGCCGAGTACCCGCTGGTGATGAATGAAAACTCAAATTCAGTTACGAGTGCTTGAACAAAATTACCGCGTTTTACAATTAATCGAAATGGGGAAGAAATTTTCAAATCACACTTTTGCACTGTATATACATCAACTTCCTTAATCATATATGATGTCGAGACAAGCTGCTTTGAGTCAACTACATTAACACGTGGTTCAGTTATAGCTACTTTTCGAATACAATCCATACCAAAACACAAAAACATCGCTCCACCAATTAACTTTTTTCCTCCTTATCCTGACGATCTTCAACTGCAGTTATGAACAAAGTTCCACGATCTAGAAACATCATCTCGTTTCCCTTTAGCCACTTATCTCTTACGAGCACACCGAATCCAACATTGATTCGTAAAATACACAGTATCCCATTCATTTGTATATTATGATATCAACTTCTCTATCCCATCTGGCATTTACACGTCCTCGACTTTTCCTTTGATAACAGTTATGACGTCTGTTAATTTATTGTCAGTAACAATTTGCACCTACTCTCTATGAGCTAATTTGGACAGTGGTAGATGAGCACGCATAACGTTTTTGTGCCATCCTCGTCTGTCGCACAGAATACGGTCATGAACGCACGGATGGATTCATGGTCTTATGTGTGATCACGTCCAAAGTTTCGTTTAAATGCACTTTAAACTCACAAACTTGATTTCTTCTCAAATGGAATTGGTTTTTATTTTCTCTTCGACAATATTCCCCACAGATTATGGGGAAAAATCAAATGAGCGGAAAAAAATATTTTTGGAAATTCGAAAATTAATGCAGCACAGCTCCTATCTACACAATATTCGAACTTTTGCTGAATTCCCCGCAAACCCTCTACACAATTAACTCTTCATCCGTCGACAATTTCTCAAGGGAACAACCGCGAAATGAAAATGAAATTCTCTAGCATGTGGTTTTCACAAATCACGAATGTACACAAAGTTAGCGGATTTCTAGAGGATGACACGAGTTCGCGGTAAAAAAACATACAGATTGAGCACTTCATAATTATTTCAATAATAAACATGTTTCTTGAAGGCTTTTCTATGAAATATGTGGTATAAAACGAACAGGCCGTTACAAAACAACGCAAATATATTAGTTGATTTTCACTATATACACGAGTATTAGCAAAGAAATTATCCAAATTTCTATATACACGAGTATTAGCAAAGAAATTATCCAAAAATGAAAACAACGATTGCAAACTGATATCACGCTTGCGGCGCAGTTCCGAAAAGTAGTAGCAAAGTCGGATACTGCATGGGTGTGGTGACGTGTTCGCGTTGACGATCAATCACAGACTCCTCGATCTGCCCAAGCAGATCCCAGTGTAATTTCTATGCCGTACCGGTAAATTGAGACAAGCTTCTAGCTCAGGTAAGTTAGATTGTATTCGGCAATGCAATACATGGATAGGATGCATCACAGCAGTGTTATTATGTTAGAATTCAATTGTAGATTTGCGTAATAAAGTTAATAAAAAATACATTGAAAAATATATTGAAAGTTTAAATCATAATAAAAATATAAATATTATAAAGAATATCAATGTAAAGGGAAATTTAAGTTTAATATAAATTCATATTTATAAAAACATAAAATTTTTTTTTCCAAATTTTATAATTTACAAAAATTTAAATTTGAGTAATTAAATTTTTCAAATCTGCAATTGAAATTTCGAAACAGTAATATGCCGGTTTTCAGGCAGTTGGCCTAGGCGACTGCTTGATTACTACAAGACGGACGAAGAAAAATCATTATAAAGTAAAATGGAACTGTTGCGAATTTTCGAAAGGCAATGTCTTCTCGCATGTAGTGGTCTGTACAGGAAACCTGAGATGAATTGGAAACACTATACTCGTATATCGAATAGAAGAATTTATCAAACTGCTAAAGTGACAAGAGTTATCTTCATATTGAAAAAACTTCGAAATTATAGCACAAGGTCTGTAAATGTGAGTGAAACGGTTACAAAACCCCTGGATTTAGCAATCGTTCTACCCTATGGATGGGTACATTGAGACTTGTCTCACAACTGGCTTCATTCCTCCAGAAGCATACGTATATCTAGACGTAAATCGGTATGTTTTTGATTCTGACAGTATTCCGGTTATATATCATATACATATATAGACGGGCCAGCGATAAGAATATAAAAAAATCCTCCGAATTTGAGCTCTAGAGACTAACAATTCCAATGGAGATACTCAATTGTGGCTTCCAATGGAGATACTCAATCGGGCTGTGATGGAGCAATCTAGGTGGTGGCTGAATCACAATGGCCAAACTTTTCATGGTTTGTGTTTTCCGTTACTTTGTTTTGATTTTCTATTGCCACATTTAGTCTGATTGTTGTCTGTTTGCGTTAGCAGTTTTTTTCAAAAATTAGGGATAAGTTTCAATATTAAGTTTAGTTACATTGTGATGTGTATTATATTAAGGTAGGAGATAAGTTTTAATGTTAAGTTAGGTATATTGTGATTGGATTACGAGTGTATTGCGATAAGATAAAGTTTTTGATTAAATATTATCGGAATTTCGCTAGAATATATTTGGGCATAAGCTGAAGGTTCACTATTTTGCTGTGTCCTTTGTAAAATATGTTATTTTTAATAGAGTCGGTAATATTTCAGGATTTTCATTTAACAACATTTTTGATAAATTTTTTTATAGAATATTGTTTAAATTTAGAGTGCCGTGTGGGCCATTAAGTTTTTGAGTACTGTAAAACTTGCTTTATGCTTTTATAAAATGTATAACAATTGAACCATTAAAGCGCATTCAAATTTTTCTTTTGACATCTGTGGCTTTATTAGGATTTCTGGTTATGGGTTAATAGGGAGTTGAATGTTTTCCACTTTTGGAAAAATATCTTGTTTTATTTGGGTGATTCTACCACCTGAGCGTAGATAGGCTTCATAAAGACTTTTTTAACATCTATAACTGAGTTTCTTTGATTCATGAATTTATCCTCTTCAATTGAGGCAAATCCGTTGCAGCAATCAAGCAGTCGCCTAAGCCAACTGCTGGAAAACCATCATAATGCTGACCCAATTTTAATTGTAAATTTAAAAAAATAATTATTTTAATTTACAATTGAAATTTGGACACGGCAACCCCTTTATAACGCAGGTTATCCACGAATCGCATTGCCGCAATGCAATCTCCATTGGATGGATGAGTGGGCTCGTCACGTTCGCATTTGCGGCCATGCGGGGGCTGATCGCAACAAGTGAGCAGATCTGCTTGGGTGGATCGAGGAGTCTATTACGGATCACCACACAGTGCGGACGCCACGAGAAAAAAGAGGGAAGTGTCGAAAAGCTGTCGACGGGACTAATAATAAACGATCGCTGAACTGTCGCTTTAAAACAATACGGAATGAATTCACTTTTACCTCGTACATGCATATATGTGAGAAACGTTCCTACTAAGTATTGGGTTAAACTAGAGAAAAAGGAAAAAGTGATATAGCTATGGCTGCTGTCTGAGTGTGCTCGGTAAAGTGTTTGAAATGTGACGGAGTTCAAATATGGATGCGACGATCAAGTATGTGGTTTGATCTGACTGAATAGGAACCCAAAGTGATTTACGGAACTTTTACCGGGTTCAATCATCATACAAAAGGGGAACTGTTAAAATTTTGTGATCTCCCATTCACCGGCAGCAAACATTCTAAGAGGCGTTTTCCGATGAAAAGTTTTTTTTTGCGTTACGGTTGCTACTGACGACATTTTGAGAGCGAACCGCTATGAGTGTAAATTCCTTTTGTTGCTGGAACAATTGTACACACAAGCCGTACCGGCTTTGTTAAAATTAGCAAGTGGCACAGCACAAGCGGATAGGCAAGTTGTTTCCTTCGATTGTCCAACATCGCCACAAGCTTAATTAAAGTACGGACTACAATTATTCGGTTCATCAAATTTTCGCTGTGGATTACATCCTTGCGCGCATGGGTATCGCCCCGATCGGAGTTACTTAAAGTGCTATCACGATTCGATATAGTATGAATTAAAGTGCATGTAAATATTAACTTAAAATTTATTATTATATGTCTATGAAGTATAATTCAAATTTCTAAAAAAAAGAAAACGATTAGTTTTAACATTTCACCCACACCATCAACGAGCGCTCGTCGAGGAGGATTATGAATAGTTTAATTTTTGATAATAGTTAAATTATTTGATAAATTAGAATCTTTCTTATGGACGTACCTTAAACAGAATGATGAATGATAATAAATTTCTGATATAATTTCGGAAACATTAGTAATAAATAGTTTACTTTGTAATAATTTGAAAGTACATAAATATTTGTATTTGAAATAGTTTGTCTGGTCTTTAAACGAAAGTAATAAAATGAAAAAATGAATTGTTAAAATTTAAAATTCAGTCTTTCCATTTGGTTTTGTGTACCTGACCGGATATGGGATCCGCCACGTTGGCTGGCCACTCCACTCTAATGAGCTAGCCATGGGGTGAGCCCACCCCTTTTTAAGACGTTTCAGGTGCTCTCGCTCATTTATGCTATAGTATTATGTGATTCCATTACATAAGACTATAACATAAATTTGGCACGTTGATGTTTTTCATTTGAGGGAAGAGTTCATGCGAACTATGTTTGCATGAGTTTTTCATTCAAATGTAAAACATCTGGCCATGTCTGCGATGGATCTTGATCCGGATGGAGGGGGGGTGCAAGGGGGCATCACTTCCACCTGGATGCTCCACTCTTATTTGGGGGCCATAAGTATCGTCGGTAAAGACGAAGTCCTCCTAAGTCCCGTCGGTTTTCGCTAGGCCCAGTTTGCTATTTGCTTTAGCAATTTCAACCCTTAGTAGGTTACCTCCTAGTTACGTATATTTACCTAGTTACGTATTTGTATCTGCAAATTCGTGAATGCGAAATTTTTTTGTAGTGGGTCCTTGTGCTGGGGAAAAGAACCCGCCCCACGACACCGCAATGCTAGCCTGGCAGCGCATTCACGCGTCCTCAGACAAGGCACATCTCGGCGAACATCACCATCCACCCATCCCACTACACCATTTAAGCCATGTCTTTAAGGTCTACCTCCTCTTCTCTATTTTTGTCGATAATCACTTTAAAATGGAACTGACTTCTACTTCGTGCATACAATTAATTCATTAGGGCAGGTTTGATCCGTGGCAACATATTCATTACTATAACATAGTAGGCATTTTATGTTGTTGCAAGTTCCATTACATTTGAACTGCATTTCAGACATCTGTGTTTTGTCTTTACAAATGATGGAACAGTGGCCTTTCCTGCACTGTTAGACAGAATTTGGTATATTCAACTTTCGCATTGAAGTATGCACTTTCAAGATTGTCCGATAGGACACCGTTATCTTAATCGATTTCGTCGGAATATAGTTGCCAGCATTGTCAGGGTCCCACTTGTTGATTCTAGTAGCGTTAATTAGCTTTATGGCGTTGTTGCTAGTAGTATCAGTTCATTCATGTCAAAGTTTATTTCGACATCACGAATTACTGTATAACTGTAAATGAAATTGCTGAATGAAAGCGTTTATGTCCTATTTCTTAAGAATGTTGTTTTCCACATTTTTATTAACTTCCTTAGGCGTATCAAAGAAGACAACCTTCGCCCATTTTGTTCGATATCAGTAACATCGCATTTAGCTTCTTTATTGAGCATGAAGAATCTCATCGGTGCCAACCTTACGAATTTACTGGGATAGTTTTGTCTTTGGATTCTAGATCGTATGTGTTAATTTTGCCCTGGATTGATGGGTTTATGTTTTCTTTGGGCAAATCAGACTCCATATTGCTTTTTGAGTTGTTCGTGTTAACATTTTACACGGGAGGTGTCGTATTAAAGGTAAGGTCTGCTGCTTTGGGAGTGATTTTAGAAGCTTTTTTCTCCTTTGCTAGGAACTCGCTGGTGATCCGCATTAGTCCTTTTTTCCTCATTTACGTTTAACTCACTAACAACTGTCTTTAATTCACTAACTGCTTTGATAATTCCTGGATCAGATGAACGACCCTCACCCAGTTTCATCTTGGAGCATGTGGTTGCTCACCAGAAATTATTTAATTAATAATTTGTCACACCCATCAGTAATAATAACTGACTTACTCACCTGTCTTTAATATTTATACAATTCATTGTGAGAGACACACGACACTAGTCCGATGGACATGTCTTCGGATGTATTTCCCTTAATCTGAGGTTCGCCAAGTACGACATCACAAAGTGGCGTAAAAGCACTTTAAGGAATATTAACGAAGGTCTATGAAGGGATGTAACCTCTTGGGCGTCAGGGATAGGAATGATTATCCGCTAATCCAAAGTCAAAGCGCTTTATGCAATACTAATCGTTATAAATTTTAAAAGAATAAAAAGCAAATTCTAAACAATAAAAATACTAAAGCTTAATGGCCCAAATGGCTCTCTAAATCTGACCTCATACCGAACTTGAATCTTATTTGATAATTTTGTTAGCTATGAAGACTTGCGTTTCATATTTCGCAGGATAAACAACAAGAAATCATGTGAAGTTCTACGTGTAGACGTGTTTTTAATCGCTCCTGTCATTAATTTTAAAAATTAATTAATTTTTCACAAAAGTCAACAATTTTTTTTAATTGAAAACCATCACCGTCGAATCATTCGAGCATTTATCGAATACCTGAAATTCGTTTCCTGAAGAAAAATCAAAATTGGAAATACGTTCAAGGGAAGTCCCGGTCTGAGAAGATTCCCTCTAGTCTCGCTGCAAAAGCAACGAGATGGCGGAGCCCGATGGCTTCAGTCATCAACCAGAAGGCTTGTGCCCATCGCCAACGATGACGGGCGAAATAAAACTAAAAAGAAGATACGACAATAAAGAAGAAAAACCGACAATCCTATCGGTAATCGAAATCGAGCAGCTAATCAAAGATAAAGAGAAAGCTGACAAAATTGAAAAAGAAAATGAAGAGCTCAAGCTTCGAGTCAAATCATTAGAAGCACTCGTTGGAACTTTAACTTTCAACAAAGTTAAAGAAACCAAGAAAGGCCAACAAGCAAATTCAAAAACCGAAGATAAGAAAACTAAAAAGACAAAGGAAGAAGCTGATCAAGAGGATGTCCTCAGCGCAGGCGGCGCAAACGACAGCAGAAATTACTATGCAGCGCTAGCTGGACTTGAAGATACGAGGAGCATTGAAGAGGATACAGGTAAGACTTCTAAGTTAGATAATGATTTCATAGAGTACCTTAAAATCAAAAGTTTTGTCTGCTGGTCCGTCCGTTAAGATTAATGAAAAAAAAGAAAAAGTCCCACCAATCAATGTATTTGGGCAAACGGGCAAAGATATGGTTCGGCTTTTGGCAGCCGAAAATAAGCTAAAAGATTTTGAGATAAAAAGAGTCAATGCCGATAAATTGACAATAAGGACTAAGTCGCTGGTTGATTTCCAGGCAACAAAAAGTGCGTTGAATTCTGGAGATGTTCCGCATTTCACGTACACCCCGAAAAGCGAAAGAAACCAAACATTTTTACTTAAGGGTCTGGACTGTGGTGAGAACACAGTCGATCTCCTTCAGGTGCTCCAAGAAGTTGCACCAGAAATACAATTTATTTCAGTTAAAAACATTGCAACAAGGAGATCGATTGTGGAGCGCAAAAACTTGCCTCACTACTTAGTCCAGATTTCCAGCAAAAGTAGTTCAAGTGCCTTGCAGAAAATACGGTACTTGAACTTCCGCGTGGTGAGGTGGGAACACCTCCAGAAAAGTGAGGTCAACCAGTGCTACAGGTGTCAAAGATTCGGGCATTCGGCTGCCAATTGCGCCATGAAATATAGGTGTGTGAAATGCAAAGACATTCATGCTCCCGGCGAGTGCAAATTGGCTCCAGCGGAGCCAAAAGAAAAACTTTATTGTGTGAATTGCGGTGCCTTTGGTCATCCAGCATCATATCGAGGATGCCCCTGGTATCAAGATGCAAAGCTTAAAGTCACTCCGAAACAAAGTCAAGCACACAGCAGTGTGATACCTACCAACTTTGTCAAGCCCGGGGTGTCATTTGCATTTGCTGCGAGAGGACCAGCAGACAATGTAAATAAAATAAATAATGTAAGTGGCAATAATGAGCTGCTCCTTAAAATTTATCAGCAATTAAATTCCTTATCGGAGAGAAACGATAAACAAGATTCGAAAATTAACATTGTTTTTCAGCGTTTAGGGCTTTCAAATGCCTCAAAATAAGTTGTCATCCAGCCACATTCCCACGGATAGGATTCGTCTCATCTCGATCAAAGTCAACTCCATTGTTACTTTACATCGGCGTGATTATCTCCTTGAATTCATTGCCAGACAAAAGCCTGACACCCTGCTTCTAACCGAAACCCACCTCAGTTCATGGTACTCCATGACATTCAAGGATTTTGAATTCGTAAGAAACGATAGGGTAACAGGTGATGGAGGAGGTGGCACCGGGATATTGGTTCGAAGACCCTATCGTTTCCAAAATATTGAAAAAGTCGAATTCAAAAGCTTTGAATCTCTTGAAGTGTCCGTTATCAAAATCTCACTGCCAGGTGGAGATAACCACTCCGTTATCTCTGCATATGCAACTGGTGGAACTGTTCTCAAGCTCAAGGAGGAACTCAATTCCTTGTTTGAAATACTCGAATTGAACAGGCTGCATAACTATTATATTCTTGCTGGTGACCTGAACGCCAAGCATACATCATGGCTGAACGCCAACAATAATCCAAGAGGTGTTTTCCTGAAATCGTGGATAACAGAGAACCAAATTGAATACAAGTGCAATCTATATGGGTCGGAGTTCCCAAAATACCCTAGGACGAATTCATATTTGGACTTTTGCATTGCTGACGCAAGACTTGAATTCAGCTTTAATAGTCCTCAACGGAAACTGCAGGTGCTTCCTTATGATAGCGACCATAACGCGATCGGAATGGAAATCAATCATCACAGGGATGATTTCTTCCTCATTCCAGTTCAACATGAAAATCATCGGTTGAATTTCAAAAAAACAGACTGGGGAAAGTTTCAAAAGAAGTTTAATCGGGAGTACAAGAAGCAATGTCCCCCTTCTGATGGTGGCAACTCTTGCTCAATGGTTCACAATGACAGGAATCTAACGAAGGACGAAATAGATGTCTATTTGTCGAAGTTAGAGAAGCTGACGTTGGAGACGATTGAGAAAGTCGTTCCAAAGATTAAGCATCGAAACAATATGGAAGGATATGAAACACCAACCATCGCAAGGTTGAAAAGATTGAAAAGCCTTCTTCTCACACGCGTCAACAATATTTATCGACGATTTTTGGACTACAAACATCCCTCGTTGTCTTTGTTGAAATTACACCTGAAGAATGTCCGGAACTTAATCCGGTCATACTTCAGGAGTGAGGTCAGCAATCAATGGGTGGAAAAATTGAGGGGTATTAGCCCACAGGACCCAGACGGCGTATTCACGAAAGTGAATAGCATATTCCGCAAGAAGTCTCGAGTGAAGGTATCGAATCTTGAAGTCACTAGTTATGAGATAAATCTTCTCGATAGGGCTGGTATCGAAATTGATACTACGAGTCCGGATAGAAATGGAAACAGGATTACTTGTGAAGGGTTGGATAAACTTGCCCTGATTGGAACACATTTTGAATTGGTTCATCTACCAAACCCTGAGAGAGGGAATGAAATATTTTCAGAAGTCGTTGAAGCAAAAGTTTCCGACTTCAAATTAAGCCTGAACGGCCAATCAATTCTTCATTTCAATGAAACATTAACATCTGACCTCATACCGAGCTTGAGTCTTTTTGATTATTTTGTCAGCTATGAAGACTTGTATTTCATATTTCGCAAGATAAACAACAAGAAATCATGTGGTACTGATGGTAATCCAAATGTAGTTCTCCGACATTTGACTGAGGTTGCTATAAGGAATTATTGCATATTGTTCAATAACATGTTGAGCAATTCATATTTCCCAAATGAGTGGAAAAGGGCTAAGGTATTTCCGATCTTGAAGAAAGGAAAAGAATCATCATGCCCGAAAAGCTATCGCCCAATCAGCCTACAGCAGGGAACAGTTACTGCGCCTCTGCTCTTTTCAATCTTCATTCGCAAGCTATTGAACGGCTTTGATTTAAACGTCTCGCCAACGCGATCATTGGTAGCGTTTGCTGATGATCTGATCATCAATACGGCAGACCGAAAAGCTACAATAGTTCAGAGAAATCTCCAAAAAATGTTCAATGATGTGCAGCTGTACACTGACAATTGGCGAATGAAAATCAATGCGCAAAAGTGTGAAACAATCTTGTTTCGGACAACGCTGCAGGGAGTCAGTCAAGACCTGAAACGTAATTGGAAAGATTTCCACATCATGGCTGGCGAAGGTAGTTTAGCACGAGTTCCACATAAATCCTGTGTTCGATACCTCGGTGTTTATCTCGATCAGTATCTGTACTATACTGTGCATGTGAAAATCATGCTCAGTAAGGCACTTAAAGTAGTCATGGCTCTACAAAAACTCTTTCATGCCAAATACATTGATCAAAAGGTCAAAATTATCTGTTACAAGACCCTGGTTAGACCAGTTTTGACATATGGATGTCAGATCTGGTACAACCAGAGTGCTAGTACTATGGAAAAATTAAGAGTTTTCGAAAGGAAATGTCTTCGTGCATGTACTGGTTTGTACAGAAAGCCTGAAACGGATTGGAAACATATATCGAATATGAATTTATCAAACTGCTGAAGTGACGAGGGTCGATATCTTCATATTGAAACTTTTTCGGAATCATATCGCAAGATCTGTGACTGTGAGTGAAAACCCTTGGATTTCACAGGCGTTCTACCCTACAGACGGGTATATAGCGACTTGCCTCGCTACTGGCTTCATTCCTCCAGAAGCATTCGTGTATTTGGACATGAATCGATATGTTTTTGATTCTGACGGCATCCCAGTCATATATCACATCTAAAGTCAAAGTCAAAAGCGCTTTATTTAATACTAATCGTTATAAATTTTATATTATCGACGGGCCACCGATAAGAAAATAAATATCCTCCGAATTTGAGTTCACAAGACCAACAATTCCAATGGAGATACTCATTTGCTAGATTCGTTGAAGCTGATCGAATTGAGACGGCGCAATCCAGGTATTGGTGGCTGAATGACAATTTCTAAATTATTCGTGTTTATTTTCAGTTTTGGTGTTTTTCGTTATTTAGTTTTTTGAGTTTCAGCTCATTATGGCTACATTTAGTGTTGTTGTTTATTTTTGTTAAAAATTAGGTATAGGTTAGGTATATGTTATGTTTACTATATTACTTTAGATATAAGATTAAACGCGTAGGTTAGGAACATTGTTATAGAATTTTTTTTAGTATAAGATAAAGTTTTTGATTGCATTTTATTAGAAATAAGTTACAACATATTAGGTGTAGGATCAAAGTTTCACTGTTGCGTTTAAATTATAAATAATTTTAGGATAGTGGGTTGGTTTTTTCTCCTTTTTTCAATTGAATAGTAAAAATATGTACTAATAATCTTAATTAATTGAATTTGCTATAGTTTTTTTTTGATGAAATGTGTTAATGATAACGTATAAATTTAGAGAGCCATTTGGGCCATTAAGTTTTTTATTATTATTTGGAATTTGCTTTATATTCTTTTAAAATTTATAACGATTAGTATTAAATAAAGCGCTTTTGACTTTGACTTTACATGAGATGCATATAAATATTCCTTAATCAGGAAGCCATATCTGCTATATCAGCAAGCCATATCTAAATGTACTCCTTGGCTTTTCATGAGCGTTTTGGGTTTTCTACAAATTTTGATTTGGGACTCTCTTAAACTGTGGAGCTAACGATCCGACTTTGACAAAAGCTTGGTACAGCTCATTTAGCAACTGATCGCCCAGGTAAATGTCGCTGAAAACGAATAGCGTTTTGAAGTGATAGGGAAACTGTGCTGTGTTGATGATTCTATCTAAAATTAAAGTCTGGCAGCAAGTATTCAAGATGGAATATTTTTTGTTGAGCCGCATAAATGCTTACAACCATGTGTGTCGTGGGGTCGATGGAAGAGAAAGCATCACATAGTTTAGTTTAAATGATTGTTACTATTAATTTTGAACCTGATAATTAAATAGTTTAAATTTGAGTATGTTTATCCTCCGTAGAAGGTGTTCGTCAAACTATAAAAACAGTTGTGTTTTATGTAATGCGTTTTATTACAAGCATCTCGCATACAATAGTACAATAAATGTTTCGTTCATTTAATAGATGTTCTTGTTTTTTTTTATGTTAGCAAGATAAATATTTTTTCCTTTAATCTGCTGTAGAGAATATAGATATACACAGGTTTATTTATGTTTTCCACTTTCTTCACTTAAAATTACTATTTTTTTATTTAAATTTTAAATAAGGTTTAATAATACAATTTCTTGTGAATAACCATCTTCAATTATATAGTTAAAATATTATGCATACGTTTTTTTAGTTTCATGAAAGACAATTTCTCCTTCTATATTTAATTTCTGTGTAAGATGTTTTTTGAATTTATTTAATCAAGAATTGATTGGTGATTTCTTTTTCTAGTCTTGAATCTAACTATATTCATAAATTAGGAGTGGAACCGTTACAAATTTTCAAATAATAGAAGACAGTTGAGAAGAATAAATTACAACGATTTGATTTTTTAAATTGTTTCCTTTTTTCAAATAAATATGATAGTAAAAAATTAATATTCTTTTAATTATTATTTATGTTTATTACAACGCATTGTTTTAGAAATTAGACAACATGAAGAAATACATTGTTGACTTACTTTAATAAACTCCATTAATTTAATCGTTTGAAAATATATCAGCATGGCAAGCTGTTCAGGTTTTAGCAAAATATAGATCATAAGGATCGAAATGTTACGAGGTGCCATGCGAAGTATTCGCACTGTAGACAAAATTCTAGCTGCGTGATGCTATTATGGTGCCATCATTTGATTATAACCAAATTATGTTAAAAAACTTATGAAAAGTGTTGAAAAACAGTTTATAATAACCTTTGATACATTTTTTATTTCAACAAAGTGCACTTCTTTATTATTTCGCTTATATCCCTTTTAATAATTATTGTGAAAAGCTCTGATCGCAATTTATTTGTTCCTATCAAAAATATTTAATTTTATATATTCTCTTTTAAATACAATATCGAAATGATAAGGTATCAAGCTGAAGTAAATTGAAATAAAGGTTGGGTACAAATTAATAACAGCTTTAATAGTAAAGTTACAAAAGAAAAAAAATACAAAAATTTATTTAGATTACAAAACATTTAACACGAATGACGATATAAACCTATCGTACTTGTTATACTTACTAAACAATAATTATAAACTATTGTTTACTCTCACGTTATTGTGTATTAACATTTATAAGCTGTAGCTCTTCTATAGTATACCTAAAGATTTTCTGGAAATTTCTCTAATTCGGAATCGAATTCTATTTCTTTCCACGTCTGCTTGCATGTGAATGTTAGTAATTTCGCAAATTATTCTTTTTCTACATTCCTATCACCATTAAAAGCTAGGGAATATTATAGGAAGTAATAACGTTCAATGAAATATAGTCATTTAAAAGTTCTCCAATGCTGTCTAGTCTATTAGTATCCAAAAATGATATTTTGCTTGAAAAAATTCTCATTCCAAAAAATTTTCTTCCATATAAATTCCCTGTAACTGACGCTATCTTACTTTTTATTTATCAATTTTTTTGTTTATTAAAAATATATTTTTCATGTTGTCTGTCTGTTTTACTGTGTCGAATCACGTTCAGTAATAGTGTTTGTTTATCGCGTACTTGTTTTGCTGTATTTGTGATAAATACTACAATATAATATGCATAATAAAAAGGAATCTCATAATGTTTGTTTTTATTATGTATGCTTTGTTTTCTAGATACTTTATGATTTTGCTGCTATCTCTTTTCATTCATCTTGGATACAAAATGCATTTTGTGCTAAATATCCGAACAAATATTTTTCTTTTAAATGTATTTATTTATGTAAAGAATAGTGTATGTCTATAGCTGTAATAGTTTTATAATTGTAGAGTGATCTAATGTGAGCTTTTATATTCTCATTCACTTCACTTTCACAAATTAATTTTTTTGTTGTTGTTGATGATTTCGCGCTTCTTGTACGCATTTGTAAAATGAATTTGATGTATCAATAGTAGTATAATGTGACCGATGCATGACGACATCCTGGCGTTATTACTTCAATAGCAATTAGAATATGTAGAGAAAAGACGATGGATTGATTTTATTACTTTTACTAGTGTTGTTTCTTTTTTAAGACTTTCTTAGTTTTTCTTTTATTTTAAATAGAGAAAATTTTTTTTTAATTCTTTAATATACGTATAATCTTACAATAGTAACCTTGAATCTAAATATTTTTATTATTTTATTCACACATCATTACCACATTCTTAGCCGACAGTTGACTCTGATAATCTCACAACAGTGATATCTCTGAAAATAAAAAAAAGTTGAGACAAATTAATTAAATGAAAAGGTAGTGCTTTTAAGATTGTTTTATAAATATAACTTGAATATCCCGCTGGATATGTAATTTGGTGGAAGAACGGTCATTCGATTGGAAGTGATGTGACACATAATCTCATTTTAATGTACGCCCTAGCGAGGAAGCCTCCAGGACAGGGTTTTGCCGGTACGATGAAAGGTGGCGAGGCTCGTGCTATTCAGCAAGGGGAAGAGAAATTCCGGATCGCCGTCTGCAAACCGGCCGTTATGCATGCTAGACACTGCTGGGTGGGAAAGTGCTAGAGAAACTCATCAAGGGAAGACTCACTGACCCGATTCGTGCTGCTGGGGACCTACCTCCTCGGCAGTACAGCTTTAGAGCAGAACACTCCACCACTGATGCGATTGCAGGGGTGGTGAGCGCGGTCCATAAGGCAGAGGCATATAGCAGCACCAAGCGACGTCTCGTCCTGTTGGTGACACTCGACGATAGGAACGCCTTCAACTCCGCTAGTTGGGTGAATATTCTGGATATGCTGGAAATCCCTTTTCAAATCAGTGGGGAAATCGAGGAAATGCTGGTCTGACTCGGTCGACGAAAGATAGTTCATGGCTGCTTGGATTTCGAAATCGGATGACGCGGTCAATGGATCGAGACAGTAGGAGGTGCTTGTTGCAAGAAGCGAAGGCCCGAGAGGGGCTGTAGTGCTACGAAGAAGATGGATCAAAATAATAGTAACAAAGTGCAATTCTGGAAAGGCACACTTTCGCTTACGTGGGGATCATGGATATGCTATTGGGTAACTCTACAATAGTTTCAAAGTAGTTCATGCTATGATTAATTAGGGATGACCTAAACCCAGAGAGCCCCTTTTCGGGAAATCATGGATAAATTGGATACGATCCGACACTTCATACATAGTTATAATCAAATAGGGTTCTGCTGCTGATTTGATCAGAATAACCCACCTACTGATGATTTCAATGTATTATGGATTTTGTCATACACACTGCCATTCTTATAAATAGCGCACACATATGGAGGAATTTCAAAAGCAATGTTTAAGACACCATGTCAGACCATCCTTTCTTATACTTGACCATATGATTTAAGCAAGGCGTGATGCCTGGATTGTAGATTCTTAGCTGTTTATCCAATTAACTGGAAACAAATCGCTAGTATGAATACAATTCTGAATCCGGTCATGTTACGTCATTTAGACATACCGAGAAGATACCCTCGATATTAATCGTAGACTAAGCCGGTTTACAAGAATGCTTACAAGTCTAAGCCCCCACAACTATAATGTTGAGGAATAATGGCTTTATTTAGCTGTCTAAACTGAATAACCGCGGGAAGGCGATATATAGAGCAGTGCCTGTGACACAACTAAGCCAAGCTATTGCATCTTTCCCGAGTTTCACCGAATAATTAGTTATCCCAGGACAATCACTCCATACTTATGGACGATGAATTCGTTGGTGAACATCACAAATAATTTTGCGACAGTTGAACAACGAGAGAGAGAGAGAGAGAGAGAGAGAGAGCGAGCGAATGAGGGCTCTTCCCTCAATACAGGTCAAATTTCGTCAAAGACCTTGAAATCGTATTTTTCATATAGTCTGACTCAGTTGATACTTTTACACGTCCAAACAATTCTGCGAGCTACTGTCGCAATCGTTGTCACAACTATTAATAACATCATGATTAATAAACGAATGTACTCGAAAGCACAAGAATCGACCAAGCATGATCAATATCTGAAAGTGCCGTCACTGCGGGGTATTCAGAATTGCTCGAATATTCCGGGTAGTTCTTGCCAGAACATTCGCCAATATACGAGAAATGGATTGAATGACTAGAGACCCTGCATAAAGCCGAGCTGAATGAATGGGGGAAGATAGTAAAACCGCGATAGGAGGAACTGCGATAGTGTGGAGTGCGAATTAAAGGCGATATTGATTGATAGTGAAGACAGTTGTATTATAAATTTATAGACAAGTGAAAAATAACATTCTAATTAATATTTGTGAAATAGTGAAATTAATGATTGCGCATTCTTAGTAAATGAACTCTTTTAACTTAATTTAAAAGACAGTGCGTTTTCAATTTCCCGGAACATTAAAATTATCGGCCGCCAACTATAACACGCGACATTACTTAATCAATTTTTCAAATGTCGATAAATTATTTGGAGGAGTGATTCCTCTGGCTCTAGCACAACTCCATAATGGGGCGAGAGTTGTGTCAGAATATAATTTGGCTTTTCAAAAAAGTATAACTAAAAGAGTATCATTATCTAATTAATGGGTTACCTAGAATAACTTATGGAATTATTTATTTTGTGCTCATTCTGAAAAATTGGCTCTTATTTCAAAAGATACAGTTTGCGAGATTGTTTGCCGACTAAGTGCATCCCAGTGAATTAAAAAATTTCGTCGTAAGCTTTTGCGATGGATCTGATACCTTTTCCATTAGCTTTAAGAACAATCAAATGATACAGATATGCAGAGAAATATGAAGTCGATGCCAATTTATAGAAATATAGTACGTTTAGAGGGTGCACGTTTTATTCTAATATTATTTTGGAAGGAATTAACCAATATACAAGGTACTAGTACTTGGCAAATATTAATCATAAGTTGACAATTAAGAAATTTAAAATTCACTATTCATAAATATGCTATTAAATTATTAACTACATGGCCTGTCTTTAACAAGCCTCGGGATTTTTCAATAGGTGGCGACAATGGAAAATAACATGACTCATTTCGAGAGGCTCATCCGTTGTAAGTTTGTGTATGAAATTTCAAGACATTTCGTCGTCCATTCATGTACAAGCTACAGTAGAGTGATGTTTCGAGCGAACAAACACTACCTATGAAATTATGCAAGCAAGCGCATATGCCTATTGTTATCAAAGCATATACTTGTCGTCCAATGGGCATACGCAAAGATCAATCCGCAATTCACTTCATAAGAGCCATCATATTGTGAACGACGTACATGATAAGCTCCACTACGATCAAGCACAAAAGCTTTGGGGTGTGCTTCCAGCGAAGTAAAGTCGAAGAGAGAGAGAGAGAACCAAAAGATGAAACAAAAGCTCTCCCTCGCTCAATTTCCCCAATTTTGTCGTAAAAATCTATAAACGAGACGGGGAGAAAGAGCTTCCGTGGAATGGGAGCTCACATGTTGCATATTCGGCAAATTTCGGCGAAATATGGAGCTCGTTTCACGACCATATATAAACACTTGATGGAGTACTGAAGAGCAGTCTTGTTCGAGTCCAGTAGGGTGCGTGCTGCTACCCATTCATTTATTTCATCGCTCAAGTAGTGACGTGACATCTGCGGTTTAAGTTTGAGTTGGAAATGCTGTTCGGTGATCAATAGATGGTAAGGGGTGAGGTGTTGGCTTGAGCCGCGGACCTCTATCGGCCTTTTGGCGTTTCACGCCGTGTGGCCACCCCGATCCATTTACTCATCTTCTCCGATTCACTCTACGGTCTGACGCTTACATGGGAAGCGCGACAAGTTCCACCGACCTCAATGAACAGCGAGTCTGAATCAAAGTCAGGAGTGATTTACTCAACGTTGATCGAGGATCATCGAACGACATCATAAAAACTTAAGTAAACGTAGTTAATTGTAAGAGAGAGAATTAACAATAAAATTAAAAAAAATCCCTAAAATTAACACTTGCCTTTGTTGTTCTAATTTAGATGGATAGAGTAGCAGGTAAGTGTCTTACAGAGAGATCTCTCCCCGGGAGCCTTGCTGGTGTACATAGGATACACATCAAATTGAGCTCCCATTTCATACCAGTACACATAAGGTAGACTGGTTATGTAACAGTGACGCTATTTACGCCTTCGTAAAAAATGGAAAAACGTCGCATCGCATCTTGATCAAACATTGTTTTTTGACGGGAAAAACTCTGAATAATCATTGCAATGGATGGAGAAATGTTCACATCTGCTCTTTTGGTGACAACAGTTTATCGTTGGTTAGTGATTTTAAAATGGGTCCTACAAACACCGAAGATGCATCTCACTCAAGGCCAAAAGCGGCTACGAGTGTGGAAATCTTAAAGCAAGTGCATCGAATCGTTTTGAGTGATTGTAAAGTGATGTTGCTTGAGTAAGCTGAGGCCGTGGGCATCTCAAAGGAACGGGCGGGATACATTATGCACGATATTTGGAAGATGAAAAAGCTATCGGCGTAATGAGCGCCGCGTTTGCTGACCGTCAATAAAAAGTAGCAGCGCGTTAATGATTCAACGGTCGCAACGTAATCGAGTAGACTTTTTCGACATTTTGTAACGATGAACGAAACGTGGTTTCATTACCATATGCCTGAGTGCAATAGGCAGTCTACAGAGTGGCTGAAAAGCCACTGAAGCCGACCAAAGATGCGAAGTCCAACGCTCGGTCAGGAAGGTAATGGCTACCGTTTTTTGGATTCGGATGGAGTAATCTTCATCGACACTTGCCGCAGGGAAGAACGTCACACAGAGTGTTATGCAGCGTTATTGGAAAAACTGAATAATGAATTAAAGTAAAAACGACTACATATTTTGAAGAAAAAAGTTCTTTATCATCACGATAACGCTTCGTCACACACGTCTTCGAAAAGGATAACTAAATTGGACCATTTACGATTCGAATTGATTGCTTACCCACTGTATTTTCAAGACTTGGCCACCAGAGACTATTATCTGTTTCCAAAACTCAAGCGGTGAATGAATGAGGAAGTCGTTGCGGAAAGCCGAGGCGTATTTCGGATGTTTGGACGCTGCGTACTACAGAAAGGGCTCCGAAATGCTTGAAAATCCCTATACCAAGAGTATCGCCCTCGAAGGCTGTTGTGTTCAGTAATAAATATAACTCGGCCCAAAAAACGCTTGCTTTCATTAAAAATCCCGGGACTTATCAACCCATATAGTATGACACGAGTAATAAAAAATTCTTAAAATAAAAAGTTTAATCATTTCCTTACCTTTATTTTCATGACTATCGGATGTGACTAGGTTCGGTCCCATTGTCGATGATAGACTATTATTATTGAAATTAACACTTCCCGTTACTTGTTGGGACTCGTTGTTGAATTCGATCAATTGATCTGTTGAAAAGTCGACTAATTGATTTGTGTCACTGTGAATAAATTATATCCATGAGAATTTATGTGAAAAATGTAAGTTGTAAAACACTTGAGGAATATGTGACATATTTTAAATTACTATTCTAATGAATATAAGCATACTTACTTCTTATTAATATTTTCAATATGACCATTTCCATTCGATATTGATTGCACAACTGATTCGTTGGATTGATTTTGTTCTTGCAGTGTTTTGCCATTTGTCATTGGTGGTGGCGGGACAAATGGATTTTGGAAATTTGGAAAGACCTTGACATCGTCAATAATCATATTTGAGAATGAATTGATTAAGGCGTTTTCCCTATCTGTAACAGTCTTTTCATAAGCTACTTGCTCTGAAAATGATTGAGGTTGTGTTGTTTGTTGTTGCTCTACTGTTTGCAATTGTTGCTGTTGTGTCTCTTGTAACAGTTGTGTTGGCTGTGGCTGTTCTTGTGGTTGCTGCGCTGGCTCATCAATTTGCTGTGCAGGTTGTTGTGGCTGTACTTGTTGCTGTTGTGATTCTACTTGAGCCAGTGTTGATTCCGCTGCAGGTTCTTGTGGTTGTTGCTGTTGTTGTGTAATTGCAGTGCTATCGGACTGTGCTGTCTGGTCACTTTCATTGTTTAATGTGCTTTGTTCGTTCGTTGATTTCTCTACATTTTCTTCCACTTTTTCGTCTTTCCCGTTGACTTTGTTAGTGTCGTTTTCCTTTTCAAAAATCTATTATTAGCCGGATAACAGAAGTAAAATGTCTTTACTTACCTTGGTTGGTGTGGAGTTGGGAGTTGCATTTCCACCCTTCGCCCTGGTTCTAGACATAATTGCTTCTACTCGCTTCCTTCGCTCTTCACGTTCTTTTTCTTCCTTCTTCAAACGTTCAGCGATTTCCAGTCTTTGTTTTTCAGCTTCTTCTTTAGCTTTTCGTTCAGCTTCTTCACGTTCAAGACGCTGCTTTTCTTCTTCCTCGCGTTTCAAGCGTTCAGCTTCTTCGCGCTTCTTTGCTTCCTGCATGAATATTCCAGATATTTTAGTAAAGACGTACAATTAAAAACAATTACTTCTAATCATTACCTCTATTGCTTGCAATAAACGTTGCTCTTCCGCTTTCTTTTGTTCTTCAACTAACCGCAAGGTTTCCTCTTCGAATTTCCTCTGTCTCTCCTCTTCCTCAGCTTGACGTTTAAGTTCGACTAAACGTTCAGCTTCCAGACGTTGTCTTTCTAATTCGGCTTGACGTTCAGCCTCTTCGCGCATTAGTCTTCGCTTTTCTGCCAGAACAGCTTTAGCTTGCTCTTCTGTTGTTATCTTGCGTGCAATCATTGAAGCAGTCATTTCATTATCTTGACGTTCTGCTGATAGCTCACGTATTTCACTAGCTGGTTTTGGAGATGGCTCCTTTTCCTTTTCTTTTTCGGTATCTGTGTCAACCTTTTCTTCTGTTGGAGTGATTTCAATTGGCTCCTCTATTTCGGCCTTAGTTTCTGTGACAACTTCTTTTTTGATTTCAATATTTTCGCTAGCGTTACCAGCTTCTGTCTTAACAGCATTCAAAGCTTCCTTCTCTTCTTTTGTTTGAGGTATGTCTGCGATTATTTCTTTTTCTGTAGTTATAGTTTCTACGGTTGTTTGTGTTACTGTGACACTTTCTGTGATTAATTTATCATTATTGTCTGTTGTTTGTTGCAGAATCGCTCGAGGCTTAGGTGTTGGAACATCCTTAAAATAAAAATGATAACCAACAATTTAGTAATCAACTATTTTGTTTATTTGATATCCGCAGGCCAATTCTCTTTTTTCTTGAAAAGCCGTCGGGCCTTGCTTTGTTGAGTGAGCAGACGCGTTTCGACCCCTTTGAGTCATCTTCAAGATTACGTTGCTTCAAGATGACTCAAAGGAGTCGAAACGCGTCTGCTCACAAAACAAAGCAAGGTCCGACGGCTTAAAAAAAAAATTAAGTAATTTCATTTTACAATTCAAATTAACTTACCTTCTTAGCTGAAGATCGTTTTTCTAATGTTTTTGGAGTATCCACAGACATTGATTTACTCATTGTATTGGAATTACTTGTAAGACGTTTCGGAGTGCTTTGCTGTTTTGGTAATGGAGGCTTTTCTTTTTTATGTTTATTGAAGTCTGAAAATGCGACAAACAAATTCTAGAACAAACAATTCTTTGTTGTAACAAGTTATTTTTAACGCACCATCAATTAGTGAAACACCAGTAACAGCTATACTAGCAGGGCGTGGCTTACGCACTGTACCCACCGACCTCCTTTGCACCAAACCTGAGGCTGTCGTGGATGTGGACATTGCACTTCCTGGTCTAGAAGTGTTAATGCTACCTCCCGGTGTGACATCTCCCGAGCGGGAGCCTTTAGAAGGGAATTTATTGTTTTTTTATACACAAAACTTAAATTATGTTAAATAGAGAAGGTTGGGAATATCTTTCATATTTTAATATGACTGACTACAACTAAAATCTAATAAATAAAAATAATGTTCATGACCAAAACCAAAGAAACCACTTCCACAGCATTACCAGATAGTCGTGAAGTTTGTTTACATATCTTATATAGATGAGTGCTAAGGCAGCTACATTGCTTTTAAAGATACTGGGATCATTGCACATCCAATCGTTCAAAATAGATCCAACATACATTCCAGCATAAATTTATACATATTTGCACAATTTAATTATCAGAATCAAAATAAAAAAAAATAAAGAGCAAATAAGTAAATAATGAATGTAGTAACAGATATCTGACAAATTGTATTTTGGAATCGAGAGGTCTTTATCGTTTATTCTCTTTTTGAAATATTGTACCAACAGACGTATAGGCCGCACTCATTTAGTATTTTTATTCAGCTGAAACACTATGCTTTAGTAATTGAGTAAGCGTCAGTAGTTGATATGAATGTTAGTTGAAGCATTGCATTTTTTGTTTTTCTGAAAACAAATAGCAACTTTCTGGTGGATTGTGGAATTTTTAAATCGAATTTCATATATGAGATACGTCATAATATATTTACTAATTTTGTATAGCGTGATTTCAAGAAACCAAATCACACTCTATTGAAGTGGATCATCAATTTCGAACAACTAACCAGAATCATGCATCTTTTCGAGTAGTCACATTTGACGATACTTCAACATTATGGGCCGTTCATGTTAAGATGCCAAGACAGCGTTTTTCATTGAAAACATTAAACCGAGTAAAATTGTTAAACTGAAACCAAATTTTTTTGTGAAAATCAATTAAACTGAAACTAAATTTGTGAAGGCACCAAAGAGGATCAAATCAATTCGTCAAAATCTGAACCAATATATGTTCTTCTTAAAAAAGGATATTGAAGAGGACCCCTTATCCAAAAATGCCCTAGATATGTTTAAGCACAACTTGCTAAGAAAAATACTTGACGTAGGGAGATATGGAACAGTGTAAATACAGTGTTCCAACAATGAATTGTATAATAAATATATGTAGCTGACAATTTGTAAAGGATGGAGGAGCATCGAATACACTGAATAACATTTAAGTGTGGATCACAAAATGAGCCTCCAGTCAAAAAAGTAAAAGATCTGGCTGATTGGAGGCTGCCGCGTCATTGATTGTGAACGACATCATAAAAATGCATTCAGAATGGCAGTTGGAAAAGAGCATAGTTCACACGACTTTCTCTCTAAATATATGCGTTCATGCAAAATTTTGTTTATAAAAGCCTAATCAAGTTGATTCGATTTTATCTATAATGGTAAAATCTAATAAGCCAAGTTAGTAATCCGCGTGGTGTAGTGGTTGGAGCACTACTCGTAAGCCCGCAAGCCGAAGGTCTCTGGTTCGAGTTTCGTTGGCGTCAACGAGATTTAGTTCGAGTGATTCTTCGGACGGACTATAAGCCTGTTTAGTTATGATACGTGCTGGTTTAAAATCAGAACGTATCGCAGCTGGGTGGACGGGTACACGGCCAAAGCGTGATAATGATCATATCACCTTGTGGAGTGCCGATACATTCGATCAAGATAATGAGATACTCTAACTATCTCTAAGCGAAGGCCCGAAAGGGGCTCTAGTGCTACGAAAAAAAAAAAACAATAAGCCAAGTTAAATATTCTTATTAAGAAATCAGACATTCAGCAAATATCAATTGTCTTCAAGGATATAAAGATTAGGATGCTTAATGATAACGAGCAGCAGTTGTAACAGGAAAAAGCGAGAATCGGAGTACAGTCTTCCTAAATACATTGCATCCAAGTGAGTGTTGATATCCTTGAATTTTTTTTAAACACAAGCATTTTTTTCTCTGTGTTATCCGTAATGTCCTCTCGTTCTCTTAGTAACTTTCCTTGGATATATTAAAACAAAAAACAAATTTCATTTCGTTTTTGGGTGGATTATAGTTTTTATTTGCTCATACGCGCGTTTTGGAAGGGACTTCCTTCCTTCATCGGTGAAAAAATTAGTTAAATAAATTTTTATCGCCAAAATAACGAGAACAAGTAATGAAAGAGACGCAATACGTCGAAGAATACAACTCACAAATAAAATATTTTATTCAGTTTTCACGATCTTGAAAGCCAGCTGCATACACAGGAAAACAAAGCTCCAAGTAAACAAACCTGGGATAAGACCTGTGTTTGCTATGGGTGTGAAACATAGACCCTGACCCAAGCATCCGCAAATATATTGAACGCCTTTGAGCGACGGGTCTTGCGGCGAATAATCGGACCTATCGCGAATTCGATTCAACCATGAGATGTATGAAATTTTTGACGAGCCGGAGGTCTCAACGGTTGTCAGACTGCGGAAGCTGCAATGGGCTGGACACATGAATCGTATGGACGAACACCGGATACCCAAAAAGGTATTCGTTGGGAGAACTGAAGGCCGGAGACTAGTGGGGAAACCGAGGAAACGCTGGTCTGACTCGATCGACGAAGACAGTTCATCGCTGCTAGGATTTCGAAATTGGAGGACGCGGTCAATGGACCGAGACAGTTGGAGGCACTATTTGCAGGAAGCGAAGGCCCGAGAAGGGCTTTAGTGCTACGAAGAAGAAGAGTCTGTTCATTTATGAAGAAAGGAAGTCCCTTCCGTAACGCACGTATGAGCAAATAAAAACTATAATTCACCCAAAAAGGGAATAAAATTTGTTTTTTGTTTTAATATTACCCCGAGGTGAAAACGGCCCGGAAGCTTAAAAGTTTTGTTTCCTTGGATACCTTCGATTCGGGGAGACTTTTAATTAACTTTAATTACTTAAATTTCTAGAAGATAAAGAACAAGGAAATGTATTTATTGTACTGGCAAAGGACAAATAATTCATAATATTCCTTGAGTAGCTCATCATTTAGTAGATTTGCCAAATATTTCGGACGCGTAAAATTTGAGCACCGGTTATGTAATTTTTAATAGAGTTGGTGGTTTTTTCTAATTTTTTTTCTAATTATTTGTTGATATTTAATTATTCAAATTTGATAAAAAACGATTTTGTTTCTTTTCGATTAATTTTTGATTGTTATATTGTTTGAATTTAGAGTGGCAAGTGGGGCATTTAGTTATTTTAATGTTTTGAAATTTGCTTTGATTTTATAAATTTTATAATGATTGATGAAATAAAATGCATTTGAATTTTAAAATAAAAAAATCATATTTTATGAGCGCTGGATTGAAGCAAATTGTCAAGAGAACGTCGAACAGCGTCCTTTCCGTTGCAAAAATTGACATTTTTGAAGTAAAACCATGTGGTTTCGAAAATCAGTGACATGAACTGGGCTCCAACATCTCCAGATAGTTCTATGAATTTTTTATGTGGTTCTTTTTCAAAAGTAGAGTTTATTATAATGTTAAAAAATCTCTAAATGAACTAGAAAATTTGAGCACAATAGCTACGATATCACCTGAGGATTTGGCTGCTGTTATTAACAATGACAGAAAATATGCTCAATTCGTAATTAATTGATATTGTGTTCAAAAATTACCTCAGATTGGTTGTGAAGGACTTTGTGAAAGCCTTTAGATTAGTGACGTGCATATTATGCATGCTATACTAAAATATATCCAATAATCCAAATCGATGAGTTTTTCTGGATCCATTTTGTAGGTATGTAGAAAACTGGTAAATAAATGGGAACAAAACGAAACTCATGACGCAATCGAGAATACAGTTTCGACAATGTGGGCAAATTAGTGTATTTAGGTGCCAAAATAACGAGAACCGGTAATGAAAGAGACGAAATACACCGAAGAATACAGCTCGCAAATAAAATATTTTCCTCAATTTTGACAATCTTGAAGACCAGCTGCATACACAGGAAAACAAAGCTCCAAGTATACAAATTTGTAAAAAGACCTGTGCTATGCTATGGGTGTGAAATAAACGCCTTTTGAGAGATGGGTCCTGAGGCGAATAATCGGAGCGAAGCTAGATAGGGAGCAATGGCGAATTCGATACAACCATCAGCTATATAGAATTTTTGACGAACTGGAGGTCTCAACGATTGTAAGACTTTTGAAGCTGCAATGGGCTGGCCACGTGAATCAAAAAGTTATTCGTTGGGGAAACTGAATGGCGGAGACCAGTGGGGAAACTGAGGAATCGGAGGCGCTTTTTGCAGGAAGCGAGACATGGGAGGGGCTGTAGTGCTACGAAGTAGAAGAAAACTGGTAATGCAATCTTCGGACCCCTAAATGCAATCATATGAGACATATAAGACCCAATCTTACTCCATAAGCATAAATCTATAATTGGTCACGTATTCTATTGGCTATGATAGTATTTATTGGGTGCAGGCCGGTACATTTTTTGATGAAAAGCTTGTAAAGAATGTACTGACTTTTCGCAAAAACGCTTCGGACAAACCTTTTTTTTACATTAAGCCAAATCGAATGGTATCAAGATTATAGGAAACCAATGAAACTAAATTTGTGTTCGTCGGCGAATGGATGTTTTCTCAAAAGGCCGCGGGATTGGAGGATTTTAAAACCAAGAATAGACGCAAGCTGTGAGGCCAACAGAAGCGTTGAATATGATACTATGTAACATAGGAGTTGGATGACAATCAGAACTATAATGTATTTTAGTTTCGGGACGTCCAAAATCTGCAGAAACAGTATGTAGATTGTGAATTTAAGGAAACCAACAAGCTATGTTGACGATATCACTTAAGTGTGGTTTACATAAAATAAAGCTGTTGTTTTGAGCAAACCGAGAAAAGAACGGCAAGAACTATTAAAAGTTCATTTGTCGAATGTTAGAAGTTATTAGTAATATCCATACTGAGTCTAAGCCAAAACGCAGTAAGTAAACTATTGTATCTCAGATGAGACGGCCTGCACAGTGCTACAACTATTCCAGCCCTGAGGAAAAGACTTACATAACACGTTATATTCCGGGAGAATTGCATAATACTCGTAAGTTTCATTCATCAATAAGTGTCAAAATTGATTTTCGCGTTTGCATTGAGAACGGTTCTGTTGCACTTCAATCTTTACGAACTTATTGTAATCCCATACACATTGGAGTGCCCACATCTCGACAACAGATCAACTTCTCGCTAAAAGTAGATGATCTGCGCTGGCTTCAGATATTGAAGACACTTTTTAACTAGGCAGTGATATTCCGGACTGTCTCTCTACCTCCGAAACAAATCCCTGCCGTATCCCATCTAAGTAATAGCTGCTCGCATAAATCAACCAAATGTTTCCTTTGAAGCGCAGTATATTTTCGATGTACAAGAAACGGATGGTACGCGAAGTGAAAAATCGGCTAGACCTTCTCCAACGAGATAATCAAAAAGTCTATAGGTAGTGGTCTTAATGGTCGCATTTCGAGTTGATTATTGACTCAGGGAGTGACTTAAAACTGACGACGTAAAGTATGTACAGATAATTGGGAGCTGCTAATTACAATATCATTTACTGGTGTTGTAACATATGGACTCCGCGCTCTCGAAGCTTTGAAGCAACGGTTGGTATTGAAGAGACCCTGATTAGACTTCAATCATATATCGTGCGAGATTAGGTGATGGTGTATCAACTATTAGCTGGAAATCTTCCTGAATTTGTTAAAATTCAAATAAGGAGTAGGTTTCACAAAGCTACTGCACAACGACACCACTACTGATGAGAGGGATTACTTCAAAAATGGACTAAACGTCATACGATTAAAGAGTAATCTCCAGTCGTTGAGCTAAATGCTTCCATGAAAGATCTACAATAATTTCAGTACAGCCCGAGTCCCAGAAGGTTATTGGTAAAACCACTAGAAATCTTCAACGGGATATTCGATATTTTAATCAAAGAAGATAATGTGAGAGCTATTACATCAGAGCATGTCATTACAATTGGGTTTAGAAAGAACAAAACTCAAAAAGCGAGGATGTGCCTTGACCACAGTCAACTCGATAAAGATCCCAACGGATCAATACCAGCTTCATATTACAAACAATTTATTGGACTGACTTGGAAGTGCTAAAGCTTTTAGTGCCATGAAGTAAAAACGATTTCTTTACGATTCTGCGGGATATGACAGCACCCGATACTAGTTTGCAAAGCCGGATGAATAGTTCGTTTGTGCGGGTTCTTTGGAATTTGTAATTTCCCAGCTATATATTCGTGCTGTGTTTCGAGAACTCTTGATCGGTGGCATAATGGTAGCATATCTCCATTATTTTATCGTCCAATACCTGCGAAAAATGATTTATTTGTGAACAGCAAGCAAGTACGTCTGTTTGACCTACAAGAAGTATAATCTGCTAACCTGGAGATGGAGTATTTTGGCAATATCATCGAGGACAGGATGAACGAGCTTCTTCGCGAAAAGAAAATTGCTTTTAAGAAATTTCAGCGGCCAAGGATCTTGAAAAAAATTACTAAGTTTCATTAAGACGTGCAAGATATATTCGGAAGTTCGTGGAGGATGTTGCTAAATATGTTCGGCCACTGTTCGACTTGCAGAAGACTGGAGTCTTTTTTACAGTCTTTCAGTAACAAGCGTTAACCAAACTTGAGGACGCTTTGTCTGTGTCGGACGCAGAATGAATACTCAGAATGCTAACCTCGGATTCAAATCCGTTTTTCTTGAATATCCTTGAGAAGTCCTACGAATGCTACCACGCCAGAAAATTTTATCGAATCCAAAAGGTAAGTTGTACGATAATTTACCAATGTATTCATGGACCCTTGTGAAACATTTTTTAGTAAAACAATAGATTATAAAACTTCGCGATGTAGTCCTCCGCGATCCTTGTTTATTTACAAGATTGAAACTTTCACTTAAGACGTGTATACTGAAAGCTATTGAAAAATGACTTGCAACGCTGCTTATGGATACGGAAGCAACGATGGGATCTTGTTTTTCAGTCACAGTAGATATAATTCTATTTATTTTCTACTGCAAAAATTATTGCCTAGGCTTTAGATATTTGCTCAAAAAATAGGGGAGAAAGATTTCTGGAAATAATTTTTGCCATCTTAAATAATACCGAATTATGGCAGATGAAGAACTCCGCCGTAGACGGTCCCAAGCCCGTTTGAGAAAGGAGTAGGAGGAGTGTGTATTTAGGCGCCAAAATAACGAAAACGGGTAATGAAAGAGGCGAAGAATACAGCTTGCAAATAAAATAATTTATTCAGTTTTGACGATCTTGAAGACCAGTTGCATACACAGGGGAACAAAGCTGAAAGTATACAAATCTGTGGTAAGACCTGTGTTATGATATGGGTGTGAAACATGGACCCATCCGCAAATATATTGAACGCCTTTGAGCGACGGGTCCTGCGGCAAATAATCGGAGCGAAGCTACACAGGGACCAATGGCGAATTCGATAGAACCGTGAGATGTATCAAGTTTTTGTTGAGCCGGAGGCCTCAACGGTTGTCAGACTGCGGAAGCTGCAATGGGCTGGCTACGTGAATCGTATGGACGAACAACGGATACCCAAAAAGGTATTCGTTGGGAGTATTGAAGGCCGGAGATCAGTGGGGAAACCGAGGAAACGCTGGTCTGACTCGGTCGACGAAAATAGTTCATCGCTGCTCGGATTTTGAAATTGGAGGACGCGGTCAATGGACTGAGACAGTTGGAGGCGCTATTTGCAGGAAGCAAAAGCCCGAGAGGGGCTGTAGTGCTAAGAAGATGACAGATGAAGTTAAAACTTTTTGTATTGTTTAGCCGAGTATTGTTTTTGCTTGTTTGTGTATGTCTAACTTTTGAGCGAATATAGATGTAAGAATTTTGTTTTCGCCAAAGTATTGGGTTCGCTTTCCATTAGGTCCCCTTTGAAGGACATGGTTATCGAACAATGATAAAGGACATTTTTTGGTAAAGCAAACACATTTCCGATTTTTGTGCAGATTTTGCGAAATAAATGCTTCGATTTTTATCATTAGTCTTGCATATGAAAGACAACAGATGGGACTAAAATGGTTCGGAATGAAATTAAAATTCATTGACAGGCTCCGAAGATATTAACAGTAAAAGATCGTTTTCCGAAATAAAAACTGAATTTCAGTAAGATTTAATATAAAGATGTGGTCAACTTTTTAACCGAGTTCGATAGGAGAGTTGGTTAGCATTTTTTTGTTTTTTCTTTTTTCGTGGTCTGTGCATCAATTTTGAATGGAGATGGATAGAAGAGTTCTGTTTGTGCCAGGAAACGGCTATTGCGGTGATTTATCGCATAACTGATCGACATATGTTGACGTTTTCATTATTGTAGTTGCATGTGAAATGCAACACCTGGGACTGAAATGTTTGAAACAGAATTTTAATTTTATGGACTATGGATTTTAACAGTTGTATATTTTGCATTCCAGCGGAGCAATTAAATTTTAGTATCCGATCACATAAAAAAAGGTATACGCACTAGTTTTCTATATCAAATGGATTTGATGACATCATTTTCATAGATGATGAAGATCATGGCGCAATGTAGTCGAGGAATTGAGTTTAAATAGGTTTTGAATAAAAAAAGCCTTTAAAAATGGTGAAAAAAACCGACTAAAGTGCCTTAAAGTGTGAAATAAATTTTATGAGAGCGGTGCCAAATCAGTTTGTCTCTATTGCTTTTGAGTAGTGAACATGTTGGTAGTTTGAAGCAGGGAATTTGATTATTTGGCATCATTTCCATAGAATTTATGTCATCCTTCTTTGAAGTCAGGTTTCTTTTTTTCCAACCGTTTTATTTATTAACACTGATTTTTTATTTAGATCAAAACTTAGTTGCAAAAATATAGGAAATTTGAACTGAGCTCAAATCTTCAAATTTTCGGACTATTTCTGAAACGAAATTAGATATTCTTTCAGATTTTTCTTTTCTATGGGAGAAAACAAAAATTAGAAACACTACTCCTAAGAGTAGGATAAACTAGTGCAGTGCTCATAATTACAAAAGGTGAAATTTATAGAGAAAGCAGATAATCTCTTATCTTATGACAGGATCCATGAATATATCACTGTAGTTAAATTTAATATGGAATATAATTGATTCGAAATTGTAGAAAGGTATAATTCTGGTGAGTTCAATTATATAGTAGATGAAAATAAGTAGAATTAGGTGGTGACATAATTAGGGGATGTAAGCTTAAAAAAATGTGATTAATTATACTAGAATTATGATTTTTACGTTGAATAGTGCTATTAAAGTTAATTTGACCTTGATGTAATATATTGAAGCAATCTGCACTTTCATTCAAATTTGAAAATGCTCCACTGATGTCGCATGTACGTATCCTAAAAAGAACCTGTTTTTTTTTTACTTATTAACACTAATATTGCAGATAATCGCCATTGAGATTTTTGAAACGATCTGCTAAAATGTGATCACTTTTATGTATATAAGACCCCATTTGAAGATATTTACATAAAGAATAAGTTAATTCACTTGTTACTCTAAATCCTCCGATGATTCTCGAATACATGTGGAGATGTAGCTTAAAATTTAGTATTTACAATGCATTGGACACACAGAGAACGTATACGTGAACATTAATTATTTATACTTTCAATAGGGTTTAAGCCCTCCCCCTCCACATCTGATGTTCAGACTATTACTAAAATTTTCTACGCAGTTCAGAGAAAATTAATCTGGTCTACAGATACTGCAAAATACGAATACTTTGAAGAACTTACCAGATGGTGCTAAAGTTAATCAGAGATACGACATATAGATGTTTTGAGTGAACAATTAAACAATGAAGCCGAATACATTAAGAGTTAACCACCAATGGTTAGCATAAAATATAAAATTGAATTAATCAACATTGAAGAAGAAAAATGGTAGTTCAATCTTATTGAAAAAATTATCAAATGTTAAAATTCAACGAAAAAAGGAAACAACAGGAACAAAATGATAATGGTTAAAAACGATAACAAAATTGAAACGTTAGAGCAGAACGTTAATGTTATAGTGTGATAGTTGTGTTATTTGTGTTTATTATTATTACTGATCAATGCAGATATATTAATATATCTTATGGTAATTGCAGTTCAAGTTTCTGTCCATACACAGTTGTCTGTTTGCTCTTTTTTGTAGCTTTCTTTTTTTTTGTTTTTAAATAAACACGAAAAACACACCTGTTGAAGCCAAACTAGATGGTGCATCATCTTTTCTCTCGTATCTTGCCGAACGAGCAGCAGTGATTTTTTTAGTAGCAGTTGTAGTAGTTATAATGCGATTGGCAGTTGTAAGTTGCGTCATGCTTCTACTAGTATCATTCTTTTTCATGGGACGCATACGCACATGCTGGTCCCCATTTATACTGTTGTTATCGTTAATGTGCTTATAGCTATAAACTTGCTTAGTTCCAGCTAAGTGAGTCATACTGCGTGACATACATTTGGGCGCATTGGCGCTCGTGGGGGAAGTTAGGGTTAAGGTATTCGGACTTGTGTTGGAAAGTATTCCGTATTGCTGCTGGCGCTCACGTTCGATCACGGCACGAATGTGCTCTCCGTTTCTTCGAATTGGTTGAGCTAGCTGATCCAATCGAGTCATTGACACAGCACGTCCTTTTCAAAATTGCAATATACAAATAGGGTTTGAAATGCGTTGTTTATTTTATTTTAAATGTTTTTTTATAAATATTCGAATGTTTGAAAGAATTTGTTTCCTTGGTTTTCTGAAGAAAGAACAATAAAGTACAAGTGAACGGAGCAGAGCAATATGAGTTGAACGATTTATAATGAAATTCGGTATCATGCAAATATCTTTTAACATTGGTGAGTGAAAGTTGCGATTGAAGTGATGTGAAGAAAATTTTTGTGATGGGAAACTCATATACACGTTTTCTGCATAATTGTCATGAGAAATATACTGAAGATAATGGGGTTCTCAGGCTGCTTTTGAATATTGCGACAAAAACTAAACTGGTAATGTGAATTTTAGCAATGACTCGCGATTCATGATAGTAGACATTGTTAGATTTAAATACCGGCAGTCACAACATCTAAGCATTATTTCAAGAATTTCAACCAATTTTAATAACATACAAGCGAAGGATGTTAGCTTTATTGAAGCTGCTTTTCAAATTTTTTTCATTTGACAAAGACCTTAAGTAAATATGAAGCGAAGCTAACAGACTCATTGCATTCCCTATTTCTGCCTTGCTTTGTTATTTAAATCTAATATTCCATGGTGTTTTGAATGAAAATATGATGATCCCTATCAACAGCAAATTCTGAAGCTTTCTTGAATTAAATCTAAAACAGCACAAGACATTTGCAAAGTTTGATCAATTTTATTTTCTTCCATAAAATCGGAAGTCGCTTTTTATTTGAAAGCAGCAACTAATTTTTTGCATGATGGACAAAACCAAATTTCAATAGCTCTACTATGAACATAAAATGTGGTATGGATAGAGAAGAAAGAAGAATTTAAGTACATAGTCATGGATTTCAATGTAATCAATTTTTTCAAAGTCAAATTACCTGGTGTTCGAGGAGTGTGACTGTGTAAAGATGTTTTTGATCCAAAACTCGATTCTCTTGGACTAGGAATCGTAGGCATTAGATCTGTCTTTCTTCTAGCTACACTGCGATATGATATCGGAGGCGAATCAGTTATATCCTCTGTAAATATTCATCATTTTATTTAAACAACTCGATCATTTGCGATCCGTTAGAAAACGTTTGTGTTTGTTGTATTAGTGATAGAAAAAAATATTTATTTTATGATAATGTTACTGTTTTTATCAAAAACACAGCCCGTACACAGTTTTTGAAACTAAATTGAAAAACAAAGAAATGGTAAACGATTCAAAAATAAATTATTTAAAGACGAAGAAAAAAAATCGGCTACCAAGCAGTTGACAGTAGACACAAATTGGACGTTTCGAACAATGAAAACAAAATATCGTACAAATTTGACAAGTTAAAAAAAATTTGATTAGTACTAAACTAGTTGAATATTAAGATTGTATTACTAGCAAGTATTCTTATGATTATTTATTTAGCCTTTTAATCTATTTTAAATAGCTTTATAGCATTGTTAATAGAGAAATAAATCTATATAGAACTACTACTTATTTAATAATTATATGTTAATTCTTAAATATAACGTAAAACTTGAAATAAAACTTTTACAGATGTAAATATAAGTTAAAGTTGCGAAATTCTTCAATCGGTTTTTATAAACTATCAAATTTTTTTATCATCTTGCGAATTATTCCATGCTATCACTTGCGCAATGCAATGCAGGATCTTTGACAAAAAGCAATAACAAAACAGTATGCAATTGCAACATGGTCATAATGATTCAAAGCGTTTTTTAATTATTCTTTCAGAGATTTCACACAGCCACGCTATGACTTGTTCGCGGGGTGAACTGATTTAATTTATCGTATTTGAATGTTTGTTTCTTCATTTTAATAATATTGAATAATGAACGTCTTGCGCATGTCCTTGTGGGTTTTTTTTTCTAGTTTTTTCTTGCTTAAAAGTAAGATTCGGAGTAAAGGATTGAATGGAACTACATGCTAGTAACACGGAATTAAGTAATTTCGCCGCAAACAGCCACGAGATTTTGAATATTTTGACTGTAAGCTGTGTTGGGAAATTCTTTAAATTTCAGCTTAATTTACTTTACGGAAATTTGACAGGAAAAGTGTATTTAACATTTATTTGCTTCCAATTTTTAATGATTGAAAGTTTACGATGATAAGTATTTCGAGAAATGCCTTAGCGGTGAACTGTAATGCTCAAGATGCTCTAAGATATTCGAGCCAGAATAGATTTGTGGACTTGAATCTCTTTTTAAATAAGATTCGAAAACAAATTCACATAAATGTGTACAAAAGAGATTTAATAACGAGCCTCAACAATACTTTCGAATTTGATCCTAGTAAAAGCCCCAGCAAAGATACACTACCATACGATGAAAATGATCTCATGAGAAATTTTCATATTGCAAATGGCACGTCGTAATGGCGACCCCCACTCAAGTAGTATACACGGGTGATACTGATTGACTATAGTGATTCAACAAGAACTGAAATTTGAATTGTTACCCTGTTATGGCATATTGAAAATCGATTCCTATGTGTGTCAAGCGATACGGAGTCAGAAAGCGCAATGCTCATTGGAGATTTGCGTAGGAGATTCGACTATGGTGTGTTTTGGGAATTAGGCGAACTCTTTGAACATAAGATTGAAGTGTTTACCTTTTTTTAAATTTTATAGATTTAGAAGCCTGCGAAACCATCAATGGGACTACATTGGGTTATATCAGGTCCATCAGGGAGCCACATCAGAATTTTTCCGATCGATTAAGACTACGATAGGCAATATAAATTACCAGTTAAAATTCATGCTGAGCTCACAATATCTTTAGAGAGCTGCGAGACAAGGAGATTGTCTTGACACTGGAATAAGTTCTGAAGAAATACTCAACCAGCGATCCAAATGGTATGTTTATTATACTCAAATCAGCATATGCCGATGATGCAGGCAAAAAGGTTAGCTCTACTCAACGCCTGAAAGAGGCTTGAAGATTAGTATATTTTGCAGTCAGCAAATGCAAATCTACAAATTTGTGATGAGGTCCATTTTATGCTAGATTAACCCCGTCGAAGACATAAGAATTCGTGCCTTCAAAAGATGTATGCTCCGAAAAATATTGGGCCAAAACAAGAGAAGAATAGAGTAATGAGTTGTAAACCTAATTTGCTACGTCACCAGTTGCGAGCATGATAAGGCACCAAAAATAATTTAAGAATTGGTAGGCACCCATAAAAACGCCAATTAAGGTTTATTTTAAGGAACCCCACTCATGCCGAAACACGCTTAAAAGATATACCCGTAAATGCCGAATCTAAAACTAAAACTCCTTTGAGGAAACCGGTTAAAAAGGCAACAAAACACAGTAATATGAAATGTTTACATTGATTGGAATTATTATACCAATGCTATAATGCATTGCCTGGGAGATACACCAGGAGAGAGAGAGGGTACAAGAGTAAATCGCACAAATGCTCTGCGAAGAAGAAAGAGTGATGGTAAGAGTGGTAGGAAAGAAGGTAAAGAAAGTTAAATTTTATCGAGCGTAGCTTATTTCATTTTTGAATGTGAATCAGTATCATTTTTAATAAACACGTACATCTACGAGGGACTTGGAGAATGTAAGTGTATTAGACCGTTTATGGGCAAATGGATTTTTTGCTACGTTGGTTACATTGCCACGTAGCTTAACTCCCGTTTAAAACGCGTATAAGCAGCAACGTTTCCCTTGAACGATGTCGACAAAATCGTTATTCGTTACCTCTTTGAGAAGGGAAAATCTCCGTTTGAAGTTTTGAACGAGATTAAATTGGTTTATGGCGAAGGAGTTATATATCGTAGGAGAACGTTTAAACGGAGTTATGAATTTAAAAATGGTTGTTATGATGAGCAGGGCGAGCAAATGAGTGAAAGACCGTCGATTTTGACTGATTCCCGTGTTTTTCGCAGATCGACTTTCGATGAATTATCGCCGATGTTTCTATAAATCCTCAGATCTCTTTTGCACGAAACAATCACTATATAATAAATTAGGTGAAAAATGGGTCCCGAAACAGCTAAAAGAGTAACACACGTTGAGTCCAACTTGAAGGCAATGATTTTCTGCACTCTTTTTATAGGGGACGAAAATTGAATTGCCCACTATACCGCTGAAACCAAAAGACAATTCTCCCAATGACGTCACACTTCATAAACTTAAGCCAAAAAATTCAAACATACGATTTCGGCCTGAAAAAGCATGGTATTCGTCTTTCCATGAGAAAATAATTATTTATATATTTTTTGGCATGTAGATAGAGTTTTATTCTGCTATTACAAAAACTTAATGATTAACTTTGGGTGCATTGAAGACTCACTAACTTTGTTACAATCTTTCTGAACCGTTACCGTCTGATTATAAGGGTTATTAGTCCAGGCTACACGTCTATGTTCTCTATGTAATGCTATGCTGAAGCTTGTATTAGGCTGCCAGTTGAAGCCCATGTGTCAAATGCCTAAATTCTCCTTAATGGATGCTACCTTGTATAATGATTTTACTTCGCACACGAACGTCGAGATTTCCCGAAGGAAATCTGAACCGACCTCTCATCGGTTCTAGACGTGAAGTCTGAGTCGTGCCAACGAATAGTACCCAATCGGTCAACCAGTCCGTGCACTCGTAATCGATTTCGCGGTGGCTGCTTCTCGGCCAGCTAGTTCGTAGAGGCCTTCGGTCGTAGGTCTTTTAAATGGATTACGCTCGATTACATTAATTCAGCCACTATAACGTGCCCATTTTAAACGCGTCTAAAATACAACCATACGGAAAAGAAACCTATGTCTACTTTATTCCGTATTTACCTTCAATTCAGTCAAACAACAGGAAAAAAACCTTGCGTTCCCGAAATTCCCCTTTTTTCCGACGCGGTACCATAGTTTGTTTTGATGTTTTTTTATTAGAGTAGGATATTTTGAAGTTTGCATTAGAGTAGTATATTTTTCGGTACCGCGTTGGAAAAAAGGAGAAATTTCGGGAACGCGGAATTAGATCAAGTTTTTAGGTCTTTGCAATTTTTTTTTTTACAAAGACCTACTAGTTTCGCGACCTGTTTGTCCGCCTGTCCGTGCGTCACAGCTAGTTTCCTCAGAAACTATAGAAGCTAGAATGCTCAAACTTTTTGAAAAGGTTAGAAGTGATGGTCTCTCAAAAGTTAACGTCTTATCAAAAACTTAAAAAAATTTTAAGGGGGGTGCCCCCTTATAACGAATTAGCCCTTAACAATTTTTTTTTAATCAAAGATAGTCGAGTGGGGTATCAAATGAAAGAAGAACTTTTAGAATCTGAAATAAAAAAAAATCATTTTATTAATTATGGGGTCCAGGGGAAGGCAAAATGTACCAAAAATTTGTGCCCCCCCCTCGCGATTGGAAACCTTTGAGCCGAAAAATCCGAATGTGCGCCTTTATGAGTACCAGGGCAACAAATACCTCAGAAATCGAAATTCACTCAACTTTGTTAATAATAATATGATTTGTAGATTTTACATTTTCGCCCATAAAATCAGAACGGTACCCTTTACGGTATTTGTGTTCACAAAATTTAATCGAGATCGAATCATAATCAAGTGAGTTAGAGCCATTTTAATTTTATGGAATTAGAACAACAATAACACGTGTTTATGACTTTTATTTTCTTTCAATTTTCATGAAAATTTAAGGAATAGTGTTTAACGTGATTATGTTCAATCGGCCGGGCATTCAGAAAAAACATTTAAGCTAGATCAAAATGGCAGCTGCACTGTGCTTATGAAGAAACTGTGCATCTTTCGCATAAATTTGAACGACTTCATATCCAAGCATTGGATGAATAATTCAAGTTATCGATTCATGCTATAAGAAAACTTGTTTCTAACTCTAGAATGTTTACAAAGACCTTTTGGTAGGAGCACTCTCCTGCTTACTCGACTTGTTTTTTGTTGTTGTTTGACTGAATTGAAGGTAAATACGGAATGAAGTAGAGATAGGTTTCTTTTCCGTATGGTTGTATTTTAGACGCGTTTAAAACGGGCACGTAATGTAAGTAATTTATGTAGTCTAGCTGGCCGACAAGCAGCCACCGCGAAATGGATTACGAGTGCACGGACTGGTTGACAGGTTGATTACCATTCGTTGGCACGACTCAGACTTTACGTCTAGAACCGATGAGAGGTCGGTTCAGATTTCCTTCGGGAAATCTCGACGACGGCTTACATCTACTATTCAGCGTAAAAAATATGTATCATAATTTATGACATATTTCCATGTCGGGCTTTTATCTCCAAGCGTCGCAAATCTGCGACCCCGTTCGCCAGTTGAGAGCTTAGCAGGGACCTGCAGCTGCGGGTTCCATTGATTTTTATATTCCTCAGTTTCCCTGCAGGATGCTTCCTTTCTGCTTTACGATCTAACATTCGCCCGTGTAATCAGTGTCGCTACATCCTTTTCACATGGTCGCCCATTGCAGTTTGCCACGGGTACAGGTGAGTCGTTATACATATCATGCAACGCGTTACTATAGCGATTTCCCCACTCTCTCCAATGCATCACTGGTCTATCGATTTTTCTTACCACTCTGCTTTCGAACAGAGTTCAGGATTCACATCCATTCAGCAGCGGAAGTCTTATGAGTGGTTTGTGTATTCGAAGCCAATTTTCCCTGTGCATATATCAGGTGAATTTTTCGCCAATTCCCGCTTTTTTATGCCATTTATATCAAGATGGGCTCCTAAATGTAAAAATTTATTTACAATCTAAAGGTTATGTTGGACTAGTGTGACTTTCTATGTCTGGGCCATGGGTTTTTTTCGTATTGTTTCAGTAAGGTATCCGTAGGTGTGCCTTGAAGCTTGATATTCAGCATTTAACTTCACTTATATGAACGAATTTAGTTGGAGGGCTTGCTTGTTGAAGTCTACAAAAAGCTGGTGCACATAAATGCAATATGTATTTCGGACAGTTTCCGAGCACTTGTTTCGGTGAGAATATTTAATCAATCGTAGATCATCCACTTTGAAAATCCTGTTGATACTTTTAGATTATGATTTCGTAAATGGGTCATTCAATGATTTTGGAAATTTCCTTCGCTTTAATCATCACAGGGCAGGCTCTCCAGCTTATATGTGTAGGACATATGATACTTTTTCGACAACCGTAACTGATCCTCTGCCCATATTCTACATATCAACGGCGAAGTAGATCAAATAGATGTGTTTCACCTGATTGAAGTAGCTCGGACATCTTGTTTAGCTCCTGGAATGTTCTTAGCTTCGGAAGTTTTTTGCGGATGCCGTTAGGGTTTTTTGAAAATATTGTTACCATTTTGGTTGACTTGCTTAATACACCATGCGTATCTTTACAGAGACTCGTGCATACATAGTATGTATATATCCTTATACGTTGGAAATGCAATATTGTGATGAGCTACAGTTTGGAGGGAGGCAATTGCGACCAGAGATGGTGCTTGTTGATTTTAGGATTGACAGTATACACAGTAACCGAGGGGGGAGAAATAAGTTACTTGTTTAGCTCATGCCAAGGCGACTACAGCAGTTGTGGCTACATCGTTCTCAAAACCAAAACTATGCCTTCCACTCATCTTAGAACCCTGGCAACATGGAAAGTAGATTCGAGATTTAAATACCCGGGACTTAGGGCGTACTTTAGAGCGAAATTATCCCAGGGTTTAGTACCCCTGCCTTAAAATATCACTCCACCCTTTGGGAGATGAAAGTCATATCATACTAGGCCATACGGATCTGAAGTACAACTTATACGGCCTATTATGAAAATCACCTCTATTAGGAGCCGAAACATACTGATAGGAATATAACCAACACTAGGCTAAAGGAAATTATACAGCACGTTTCGGTCAGTAGGGCTTAAAAACTCTGGTAAGCATGCGCTAAATGAAGAAAACAATGTTTTTTTTTGTCTTGTATCAAGAGAGCTGCATACGTATCAGAGGTGGGGGAGAAACAGCCAAAGTAGAGTTTCGAAAACTCTACAATAGGGTACAACATGATATTTGCAGTTTTTGTCAATTAGAAACGTGTATGTCCTTATTACAACACGTTGTTTTTATAATTATAAAATTTTTAATAGGCTATAAAGATGAAAATGTATTCCAGCATTTTCATCTTAAATGATTTTCTTCTCAATAGCCTTATTTTGTGTACTGCAAAGGTGTCCCTTATTATCCCCAGAGATTGTGTATTTAGTGAAATTTGGTATGAACTTTTGCTCGACCTGTTCAGCATAGTTTCATTTGGACTAAACAGAATAGCAATTTAAAAATGTTTATATTTGTTTGAATGGTAGACGCATAATATTTAGCACTGGATTTCGGCCCCTACTAAGTGAGGATGTTACAGTTACAAGTGAAATATTTGTGGGGCGTAAGGCATTGGTTGTTCAAATAAAGCTCTGACGATATTACGATATTAAGCCGTCGAACACGCGTACGCTGCCATGAAGTTCAGTTATTTTTACAGCTCCCTGGCTATTTCCATCTGTTGACTAACACTAGTCTTTTTAAACCAGGATAACCGTTTCATACAACCTTTGAGCATTTCATTCTGATCAGCTCAAAGGAAAGTTTTTAATGTTCTTAGGCCTGGATTTTAGATCGCTGCGATTTTTATCTTTTGTTACATTAAGTTTCATGGGGATTGTTCACTTATATAGACTAAACACTTTTAAGTTTACAAAAACTCGATCGAAAATTATTTTGTATTTTAGAAAGCATAATTTCTTAGAACATATATTCCGTGGTACGTTTTTTGGTTCAAGAGTACGTTCATCTAGTGTGATAGTTTTTTAAGCCATTGCAAAAGTAACTTAACAAAGACCAAATAGTTTTCAATTCTACATACGTATATACGGGGTCTGTTCGAAAATTATCCAACCTGCATTCATATCTTCGCTCCAGAACGTTCGAGTAACCACAACAAACAATTTAAATGATGCTAAAGGATTTTGGAGGCGAGTGTATGGGCAAAACACTGATAAAGCGACCTTTGATGACAACAACGGATAATATTGAGCGTATTCAACTTGCAGTGAAAAATATTACCGGTTGACTTGGGTGAAACAGAAAGTGACTTGGATATCGAAAACTACTATTTGGGAAATATAGTATATACCAAAAATTTTCGGTCAAGCAGTGACTGGCTTAACCATCACGATATAGCGCCAGCGCATTCATCGACCCATGTACAGCAATTTGCACGAAATTGACGAATGGGCCAAAGGCCATTCGAAATGTGAATTCCAGTACTACTTTAGGATGTGGAAACGCTGATGGGAGCGTTTTGTTCAATCAAATGGGGACTAGTTTAAAAGATGTCACGAGCCGTATGACGAAAAATAACACCATCGGGGAGACATGAACACAGGTTAGATAATTTTCGAACAGACCTCTATATAGCACAGCATTTTTGAAGGCATTAAAAAAGTAATATGTTGTATTTGCTGCGGACAACTAGGAGAGTTACAGATCAATGAAATCATCCCTTATTATATTCTCGGGGATTATTTGATCCATTTTGCAAGGATTAAGATGTGATGGCAAAGAATATCAGTTGGACAGAGAATTTATATGGTAATATGATCTGGCAAGAAAACGTTCGATACCTCAAAATAATGACGTTAAAACAACATAAAGTTTCTGTTTATCTACTAAAGCAAGACTACATTCAAAATTTTGAATTCTCCTATCATCGGTTTACTGCAAAGATAATTTTCGTAATTGCAGGTAAATTCAGAGAAAAGCAAAGCATTTTTTGTACAGCTTGATAGGAATATATTTCGTGGTTATGAAATAAATTTGCGCCTTGTTTTCAATATATAATTAAAAAAATAAAATCAATGTTTACAGGAGCATCATTAGAAAGATGGCAAAAATACTCGCTTTCTTACTTACCTACATAAGTAAGACAAATTTATTTGCTTTCGGTAGCACGTAATGGTACTCCTTTACAGGTTACCTTAAAATGATCATAACCGATCACATATGACAATTCATAAATTCAGATGATGATTGTTGACCTAATTGCATGTTTAATGTAATGTATGCCTTCAAAAATATCTCGGCTTCACTCATTCATCAAACAGCATGCATTTTGGCTTATTTAAGCATATTTTCAAAATACAAAGCAATATAGGACAATAAGATAAAATCACAAAATAATAGCTATGAAGCGTCACCCACTGTCAAAACAATACGAGACACAAAGGCAACATTGTAAGGAAAATAAAATATATCAAAAGACAACATGGCAAAAGACATGCACAAAACATCTCGCTTTCATTATTCATCATCATTATGAGCGCATGCATTCATTATCTCTGTTACCATACATATATTAAATATCAATAATTCCGTTATATAAAATGTTAAGTAATAGCATAAATATGTATGTAAGTGTAAGTTTATGTTGTTTTTTTGATAATTGCTTTTTGCTTAAAACTTGCCCTCACCCTTAGCATTATTTCTTATATTTGTATATTTCGTCGGTCCGTCTATATTAATTTCTGTTGCAGCAAATGATAAATTTAATCTTTTTGGTGGCTCATCGTTTAAATAGCCCCAATTAAACACCTCATACATTGATGTAGATTTAAATCGTCGATCTAATATTGGAAGGGGAAGAATAGTGCGTGCAATAAAGTAAATTTATATGTTGATTTTGTTTTATGTTTAACATATAGTATATATATAGTAGTAGTAGAGAGTCCTTTAACAATAATATAAATAATAATTTTATCATTAACAACATTGAATTTTGCTTATATTATAAATATTTATATATTTATGTATGTATATGTATGAATGTATAATATTTACGAAAAATGATAAATAATATTATGAACTCTAAGAAAATTTTCTAACAACTAGCAGGGAAATAAATACATATATAAAAGAAAGACAAAGAGGAGAAAATAATTACTCTAGTGAAAACCTCAGCTAAAATTATTGTGAAAGCGAAAGGACAGTGTTGAGCGCAAAGCTTGGAAATACAAAGATAAATTACCGTCAGTTTGTCTATCTATTCCACCAGCTGATGTTGCCCGTTTTTTTGAACCATCGGCCAGCTCTCGTTCAGAGCTACGACGTGATAATGGAGCACCAGTATAAGCGACATTTGTTATTGAAGTTGATCTATTTTGAAAATAAATAATGTGAAATAGATATTTTAAACATTAATGGATGATTTTCAGCTTTTAATTGATAATGGTTAAATAAAATCTACATGATTCTTAGAATTTGAAGGAGGCTATGATGTGTTCCAATTTTCCTAGAATATTTTAAATATGCAATACCTTCTATGTCCCCAATAAGTACTTTGCGAAAGAGTACCAAGCTCTGCAGGGTCAAGTAATCGTGGTGTGGACGAGCCAAATGCATACACAGAGCTTCTCTCGTTTCGCCTTTTATTTTCTAGTTTAGATTCACGTTCCTGAAAAATATAACCATCGTATAAGTGCTGCTGTAAGTAAACAAAAGATAATGCAAACATGTTTTTGACGACATTATTTCCTTTACTTTTTTACATACGGGTTTCAACTGCTAAATGCAAGCTTCTTCAGTACAATTATAGAAGATTGCATAGAGCGGTCGAAACATGGATACACAAAAGTGCAAACGATAAAAAATTAACAAAAAGCCTCAGCGTATTATTATTTTTCAATTATAAAAGTTCGTTTCTGTTGGCGATATTATTTCCTCCAAGAATTGAATAACAGACAGACAAATGAGTACAACTTAGCCACAACTTATATAAGGTAATTACTCCCTATGAACTCCTTCAGGACATTCAACACATAATGGGGAGAAATCTAGTTCGCGGAGAACTGACTGACCATGACAATAAGCTAAGGTTAAATCACAGAAAGTCAACAGACTTAGATGTATGGAACATAAAGCCTTGGAAAAAGTGGGCTCTACAGAACTTACAAATAGTAGAAATTAAAAATTCAACTTCAGCTCATTCGGATTAGTGTTTCTCTTCTACAGGGCAGACATTTAAGTTGACAATAATCTCTCAACTCGTGAAATTCATCTTGGGCTTCCTTACTTATCACAATTCAATCAAATTCCTTGTTAGATTTAAGCTGTCGATTAGGCCCGAACAACATTACATCTTAACATGCCGCCGCCGATACTTTTGCACTTTACATATCAAGTTTACGACTCGCATGGATACACAGTTGAGGTATTTCCATGAGTGGTAAGGACGCCCAACACATTTTTTTTTGTGTTCTTCCGTTTCCCTGGCTACCCCGTTATCTATATTGCAATTTTAACAACAAATACTGAAGACCTCATCAAAATCTTTCATTTGATGCATGATTCGGCTATCTTTGATGAAAAAAATTTAAAAGGGTCACACCTCATACGGGGAGAGTCATTTGAAATTTTTTTCGACCATGAAACTTTTATTAACCAACACCTCTGAGCTGTTCACAAGATTTGATGACTTCAGTTTCTCTAGTTCCTAAGAAAACTTCCTTTATAAAACTTAAAAAAAGCCGGAGACCTCTAAGACGAGGCCTGTTTGAAATTTTTTGAGTTCCTTAGCACATTAGCAACAAAGATAAACACAAGGACTTATAAATTGATCCGCTGTTGATCAAATATATGCGTGACACAGTCTAAAGCTAATGGATAAAATCAACAACTAACAATTACTAAAACCTCACCGTTAGATCTGCCCATTTCAATGTACCGTTGACTCTTGCAGACAAGAGTAGTTCCCTAGCATTCGTTCTTTTAACCAAAACTTAACAATGGAAAGAGAAAGGGAGACTGAGAGAGTGATAAATAAATAAAATAAAACTTTTTAAAGACAAAGAAAAAGACATGTCAATACATTATCGGCAACTATACTCGAGAGCATACATTGAAATTGACTAGACGTCGATTAAAACATAAAGCAATCAGAAGCGAATATATAAAAAAATCAAAACAAAAATGGTTTTTCTAGGTGGTCTAATAGGTGAGATAGTATATTTTGGGGGGCACGTTTTGGAAACTTTGTCCCTTTATGGCATTGCCGTGGTCACATTTTGCAACCGATTTGCATTGTTTTTCTATCAATTGATAGATGAGCGTCTGAGTTTTTCAAAAAGTATAAATTTGTGGTACTTTGGAAAAGTTGAAGGGCAGTTAAGTGGCTGAAAGCCAAAAAAATTTCCAATTTTTCACGTGTCACTATCCCAAAACTTTAAATCGATTTTTCTCCCCTTAAACGTGCGAATTTCAGTTTTATAATTTTTAGTTTAAAGGCTTATCCCAAATGAGTATTTTCGTGGTCGGAAAATATTTTAGGCTAATTATCTAGCATGTAGGAGGCATATAAATTGCTGTTCCTGAAGCACGTGCGTTTTTTGTGCAGATTGTCAGCTTTGATCGCTTACTGTGGCCACAATTTTAATTTGATTGTCAAAGTTTTGATCTCATCTTGTAGCTGTGTTTATGTAGTTTCCGTCAAGTATAAATTTGTAGTATTTTCTACGAAAATACTATGCTTAATGGTGTCTAGAAGGCGTAGACATGGATTTTCCTAAAACACGTCCATTTCCGTGGCAGATCACTGGGTTTGATCGCTCACTGTGACCACAGTTTCTATCCGATTTGCAAAATGTTGGTCTCATTTTGTAGCTGTCATTCTGTTGTTTACGTCAATTACAAATTTGCAGTACTTTGCATAAGAACACTGTGCTTTATGTGGGTTGAAATAGGAATACAGTAAAAAAACTAACTTGTCTGCATAAGAAGCCATGTGTGATTTAAAAAAATTCTTTCATTATTTTTAAGTTATACATGAGTGTAAACAAACAAATCAAAATAAAAATTGTTTATTATAGCTACGAGTGGTTAAAATTCTTCGAAGTAGGCACCTTCCGCGTCAGAACATCGCCACCAGTGTTCCTTCCACGGGCGATACGGGTCCTGAAGATGACGACAGGGCTTCCTTCAAGCACCTCGTCGTAGCCTTTTGGACCGCTTAAGTTGTTTTAAGGTGCCTCTTGATCCTTGGGAATAAGAAGTCCGGTGGATCAATTCTGATCACTTTTCGTCGTTATCGGCAGATGGCGGGCGTTCAAGTTGGTCTTCGTCTTCGGCGTACTCTCTGCCCTCCTTGAACATTATGTGAAAGCGATAAATCATATTTTGAGACATATTTTCATTGCCAAAAGCCTCCCGTAGCATAGCAACAGTCTCGGCACCCGTTTTGTTGAGTAAACTACATAATTTTATTGCGAAACGCTGCTCTAAGGAACGAGGCAATTGATCACGTGTACTGTCCAAGCAATTGATCACTTGTACTGTACAACAGCTCGCAGGTGACTGGCGTGGGTATCGTCCGTTTCCCTAGACCTCCTTCAAGAATTCCCACCGCTTGGCGCGCTTCGGTAGCGCCTTGTCTTGCAGGGGAGACGGTTTTCAACTTCATTTTTGGACAGACCCTGTATGATATGCCAGAAATAGATAGAAAGATAGAAATCATGTTTAAAACGCGGAAGATTGACAATAGATGTGCTGTGAGGTGGACCTCTGGCGATCCATAAAATTGGATTATTTTTTGACCTTAAGTTGATTTCTCTGGTGGTTGGGTAAAAACGGATAAGGTCAATTTCGGGCCTAAATGAGTATAGTATACCATCTTCTTACCCACATTAAAATCTATCTCTAGGTTGTCGACGTCATTGTCATTTTAGTAAGACGGACTAATTTGGCTGGGGGACTAAAGAAAAGCATTATTTAGTACAGCACTAAAGCAAAGCATTGTTTGGGGTCCTTGGGGGTGAATATAACGAAATTGGAAAATAACAAAAATTATTGTCAAGATGTCAAAATTATGACGTTTTGGATTTTATGGAAACAGCTATTGTACCGACCCAAACCGAAGGCAACAGAAGGTTAGGGTTGTAAAAGCTTTATAAGGAATTTTTTTTTCATCTGCTTAAACCAAATTGAGGTGTGAAGCACAAGTCATCGAAGTATCGATATAGGACCAAAGGGCTAATGGCAGCAGTACCTGGAACATTTTTCAGGCCTAGTTGAAATTGACAAAAAGAAGTAAAAAGCGTTCATGATGAAATCGAAGCTTTGAATCGGAAATATCAATTTCAAGCTGCCTTCGGAAAACAAGAAACTTGAATTATAAAAATGTAATACAAAAAACATAAAATATTCATTAAGTGTACTTTCAAGCTTTATTTATAAGTTATATAATCAACTCACCTGATTTCTTCTTAAAATAAATTCACGTTTTTCCTTTTCTGCTTCCATTAGAGCTTTTTTACGTTCTTCAACTTGATGTCGTTTGTCATTCTCACGATTTCTTAATTCCTCAATACGACGTTTCCTTTCTTCTTCTTTCTGTTCACGATATTTTTGAGCTGCCTCTGCTTGAGCTTTAAGCTCTTCAATTTTTCTCTGTCTTTCTTCATTTTGACGTTCTTTGATCAGGCGTAATTTTTCATCTCTATCTCGTGATGCTACTGAAAAAAAGGATATTTATGTATTAGCTAAATTCATGATTATTATTAAAAGGAAATCACTGGTTGGTTTTAACCAGGCATATAAAAGGGAGAAAACACATTCATAATATAATGCTGATTAATAAGATCACTTTGTGTTAGATAACAGTATTAATACGTCTTTATAACACCAATGGTTTATCGCAGGCATTAAAAAATGGTATACTTTCAGATTGTAGTTGCATCTCAAATGCTTACTTTTTCCTATGTAATTTAAGTTTTTTACTTTAACATAGCATAGATCAGGGCTGAGTATATTGATGTCACTCAAATTAGGACGGGTGGACTGGAGGACCTACGCAACTGGAGGGTTTCCGAAAAATTGAAACTTTCGGACCACCAGCAGATTACGAGTACCTTTGGTATGGGAAGTCAAGAAAAGACCACACTTGTCTAGCGCAAGATGAGATCGGATTGGAATAGATTTACTGAATTTATACCGCAGTTGTAGAAATATCGAAAAATGTCACAAATTGTTGGCAGACAGCTTCGATGACGTGCATCCGACTAGGGGCAGAAAACAAAGGGAAAGATAGTGGAAAAAAGTATTAGAAGAGACTAGAAATATCATACATAGACAGTCATAGACTCACCTGCCATACAAACCGAAACATGAATTAACGGGACAGTAAGCAGAGTATCAAAGATCTTCAAGAGAAAAATGAAAATCATGTAAACTTTTGTAGTAACAAAGAAGAAACATACGATACATTGTAGCTAAGCAGGTCCTTGAAATGGGAGCAAAACATTCTCACGATGTTTCAAAGGGTTAATGAACTTAGAACAAATTGCAGAAGAGGCAAAAATAATTTGCAGAGCGGAGTCGGCAAAAGCCTGCCACATTAAACTTAGCGTACTAAGTACTTTAAAAGAAAAAGACCGTGGTCGGCGCATTTTTCTGCGCACGAAGTCAGCTGATGATCGTAAGGTTTACGCACTTCAGACGTCTACTGCGACGAGGGAGATAAAATTAACAGGTCTTCTTTCCCTAGGAGCATTGAATCTTCATTAAAAACTAATCAGTCTAACCCATTCTGGAAATACATACATTCCTTAAATCTTCCCCTAAAATTCCATCCTCTACATCTGAAGGGTCGGCACGCTTCTTCTTTTCAGGACATTTGTGAGTTTTTCAGTATCTATTTCTCTCTCTATATAAATTTTCATCTTTAGCTACCTATGTTCCATCTATTTCGGACTCTCAACTTTCTTTCCTTCCCTATATCTGGTGTTGCCCTGAGAAAGTTAACAGCTTATTGATGCTCTCGATAGTTCTATTGGTGCTGGTCCTGATGGTATTCCCGACCATTTCGTTAAGTTCTTATCTGAATCTTTTTGTATTTTATCATATGTTCTTATTAATATTTGTTTGTTGTCTGTTGGAAAAGTGCATTCATCTCGGCAATTTTTAAAAAGGAGACGTAAGTGTTGTCACTAATTATCGACTCATATGGTTATTGTCCTATTTATGTAAATTATTAGAGCACCAAAGTCTTCAATACTGTTCACCATATGTTAGTTCCAGAGCAACATGATTTCATTATAAAGGCCGTTCTAAATAGTATTTCAAATCTTTTCGAATTTAATAGTACTTTAGAAAAAAGCTTTTCAGGACAGTTTACAAAGAGAAACTTTGTACTTCGACTTCTCACAGGCTTTTGACTCCGTAAATCACACTATTCTGTTGACAACCTTGAACGATTTGGCATCACATATCTCGCCGATCGATTTTGTCAAGTAACACTCAATTGATATTTGTCCTCTCCCTTTGTTCCCTCCAGTGATATTCCCTAAGACTCGATTCTTGGTTCCCTCTTATTTTTGCTTTTTGTCAATGACCTCCGTCTGACATTAATTATTCCTGCCTTATGTACGTAGATAACGTTAACTTTTTAAAGGTTATTAAATTTTACAACGCCGTGATTTGTGGCCGGCTGATCTACAATCTTTGTCTCGTTAGTATGATACGAACCAGATTCCTCTAAATATTTCTCAGTGTACACATGCCTCTTTTTCCTTTAAATCTAACCCTTTTTTCATTAAATTCTTAATCAATAATACATCTCTCAACACTGTTACTCATATTAAAGATTTGGGTGTTACCTTTAACTTTAAGTTTGTGTTTGATATCAACATCTTTGACATGCTTTTAGTGCTTTACGGATTACTGGCTTTATGCTACGTCGCTCCAATGTATTTTCTGATACTCGTAAAGCCCCTTGTGTTATTTATAAGCTTAGTTCTCTACATCCTTGAATACCGCCCTCCTGTTTGTGATGGTAATCACACAATTCGCACCGACACGAACTTGCATATACACATACCCATAACTCTTGCATCTTTGTTCTTTTTCTCTTTACATTCGTTCCTACGATAAACTCTGACTAGTGTGGATCTTTTGCTTTAACAGAAATAATGTTTATTTTGATAAAAATGATTTCTTTTCAATTACTCTGCGCTTCCCAAAAATCCTAAAAAATTGGTCTCCCCATTTCCTTTAAGTCCTCTTTAGAATCAGCGTTTGTTTGCTCGAAGCCTTTTGTTGAAATTCTGCAGAAATAGTGTTTATTTTGATAAAAATGATTTCTTTTCAATTACTCTGCGCTTCCCAAAAATCCTAAAAAATTGGTCTCCCCATTTCCTTTAAGTCCTCTTTAGAATCAGCGTTTGTTTGCTCGAAGCCTTTTGTTGAAATTCTGCATTGCTTACTGTTACTATGATCTCGTTTATCTATCCTTAGTGGTAGTACCTCTTTGGACCACCGCGGCGTCTATCTTGATGAGTGCTTTCTATACAGACTTTGTCATGGCACATTGAACACTCGCTTGGTCAGACCTTTTGTTCGTCCCGCTATAGCTTCTTTTGATTTTGATATTCCATTTGTGCGTAGTGAAGCGTATTTCCACTCTGCTATGCTTAGGATTCTGTAGTAATATAGCAGTCAAACAGGCAAACTGCTCGAAAACCTTCCTAACCCTTATCCGAAATTTTAATTGCAAATTTAGAAAAAAAAAAGATTTAATTACTTCCATTCATAATTGTAATTTATTAAAACACTTTTTTCTTATTATTACTGTTAAATGTAATTTTATATCAATTATCCTTTAAATTAAATATAAACGTTTCCCTTTAATTATATTCTTCATGAGATTTAACTTTTACTACTATTTAAAATCTTTTTTATTTTTCTTTACTTCAGTTAATTTTTTTGAAAAATTATAAACCTGCAAGTTAAAACTTCGGACATGGGAACACTGATTTAGTGCAACCCAATGGTGTATTCCATTACCGAATGCAATCGAACTTGGTTGAGCGAGCAGCTGATTGGGTTTACCAGTGGCGATACGGGAGAAAAGAAAAAGAAGAGATTTTTGGACGAATGAATGAGTCCACGGGAGATCGTGAGGAGGAGTCGATTAAGCCTTTTGTAATTCGATGTTTTGTCGCCATTTGGTTCGGTGCCGTGTGAAGTTATTAACATCGCGTCTTAGTTAATACTTGTTGGGAAGTTTTTACCAATTATTTAAAAGTTGTTCCACTAAGGCAACTGCAGTGCAGTGAATCGTACGGTTTCAAGACAAAGAAACGACAAACGTTTCCCGGGTGCCTTCTATAGGAGTGTGTGTAAAGGTTGACCGTGGTCGCGTCAAGCTCCGTGGTTTTCGCTATTTTAAAGTTCCATCCTGCTCGCAAAGTCCCTGACGGACGGCGTTAAAACACGCAGGAACCCCAATCCATCCCGCTTCAAGTAAAGATTTAGCATAAATCTTCTGAGTTATCGCGATATGATCGATGTTCCTGGATAAAGGAAAGGAACCTTTGACGGCCAACGCACGCAAAATACGAGTATAGTCGAGCGAAATTGAGTGGAGTGAATCGTACGGTTTCACGACACAACCAACGAACAACGTTTCTCGACCGCCTACTACACGAGTGTGTGTAAATGTTGACTGTCGTGCCGTCGGTATTTATTGGAATTGTTGAGTTTGTTCTGTGACGCGAGCAGTGAAGTAACAAATCAATTCAGGGCCAAACTAGCCTTGGCGCTGAATCATTGGCTCCAGATTCCAGACGAGAGGACGGAATTGTTCCCCAGCTGACTGATAAACTTTCAAGCGTGCAAAAAATTGTGCCAAAAGTGTGTGAAAGTTTCCGAAATTTCACCAAACCTTATGTGTGGGCTCATTTGGCACCAATGCTTTTTGTTTCTTGAGCAGTTGCGGTCGGAGAGGAAATGCGTTATCCCCGTACTTTACTCCGCATCTGCTTCGTGCATTCCCAAGCTATTGCTAATCAATTTCGACCTGTAGCCTTTTGTGGACTGAAAAACTACAAGTAAAGTCAACGTGCGGTAAACAAAAATGTCGCTAGAATAGCGAGTGTATGTTGTGAGAATGACGAAAAAACGTATTAGCATTAACCGTATTTACTGGTATTAACCCTATGAATTCTCAAGTAAGTGCTTAGAAATAATTTTTTTTGGGAATGTGAGCAGGAAAATGATTGGAGGTGCGTAGGAGGAGCCAAATGCATTGAAGTAATTTTCTAACCTCGTTCATTCACAATTAATTCGCAAATATGATGTGAAATCCGAAAACCTTAGAGAATGGAAATATATGGGCGAATATTTGATGAAGGGGTTCAATTTCTACGGAGAAGTAGCCTTACTATGAATAACGTTTCGAAAGGAAATTGAAATACTTATTAAGTCAAATTTAAGAACTGATTATATTGATTAGTAGGCTAGACAAAAATTTGATATATTGGCAGTTTTTCATATCCAGGGTATATACTACTGGGAGGGTAATTAAAGAGACACAGGCTATTTGCACCAGGGAAAAATAATCAAAAAAAAAGCAAATTCACTCCTTCAGTTAGTAAAATAAATATTCTTCAAAAATTCAAGAGGCTATCAACCAAATGCTTATGCAAAATATAATCTGTGGCTTTAAAAATACAACACTTAAATTGGAAGTGAATTAGCTGATTTTAAGCAAATAAAATACATGTTTTCATCGAAAATTAAGAGGATATTGAACACAGTTTTACCAAATAACATACATAGCTGTGATTATTGTTGGAAGTGCTAAGTTATAGAGAAGTGTTAACCACGTCACATATGATCATCCAAAAATAAGTGTTTGGTTATTGCGAACTTAGTTTTCCTTCCGGTGTACAATACCAGAAAAGGTTTTTTAAAAATATAATTAATTTTCAAATACGTCAATAGGATTATTATTGTTTCGTTTTATGAATTCGTATTACACATTTAAGTCACTATCTTGCTCATGAGATTTTTGGAATCGTTCGTTGTTTCTTTCTTCTGTTCTGATAAAAGGTGAGGTGATAAAATGAGCGAGAAGTCATCTTAAGTCCGTCTGTTTTCTCCAGGCCCAGTTGGTCCTTTGAGTCAGCAATTTTCTTTGACCCTTAGTAGGTTACCTTCTTCTCGACTTCGGTCGATATTTCTTTGACCCTCGAAATTCATAGTTGCGAAGTTTTTTCGTAGTGGGTCCTTGTGCTGGGGAAAAGAACCCGGCCCACGATACCGCAACGCTAGCCTGCCAGCGCATTCACGCGTACGCGGACAAGGCCAATTTCGGCGGATCTCAACATCCTCTTTCGCCGAGGCAGCAGACCATCGCTGCAGTCCTGAACGGACAATTGTATATACCACTTTCACTACAATTCCTAGGAAGCATGATGAACTTCAGCTTGGATTTATCCACATCTGATTATCTCTTAAAAAACGCCTCACATTGTTACTATCTAATCTTGAATGAATCGTCAAAATTTTTGTACATTTTTCCTCCCCCTGGACGCCTCATGCAATTTGATAAAAAAAATTTTTAAGAGCCACCGTCATAAAAATTTTTGAAATATTAGTAAAACCTAACTTTTTGAGATACCACTTCTGACTTTTCCATAAAGTTTGAGCTTTGTAGCTGCCATTGTTTCTGAGGAAGAATGCTGTTACGCACGGATAGACGGACGGACGGATGAACAGAGAGGACAAGAAACTAGCACTTTGTCAAATTTTTCGTCTTTTAAAAAGCAAATATCAAATAGCCAAGGAGGAATTATTTTTCTGCAGGGTAATTCCGAAAGGTATCCGACCTGCTTTCAGATCTCCGTACCAGAACGTCCCAGCAACCTCTGTGGAGCATGAGTGTAACCAATAATCCCTCACAAACTCCCTGGATGGATTGCATTTGCTCGCGGCAGAGCAGGAAAATCTTCACTACGAGATCGCTCAGGACAATTGTCTAGCGTTAACGACTGAAGACGTCTTGGAATATAGACTTTATTATTGCCGAAAGTCTTCTGAAATTGAAACTTTTATCTAAGGACGAAAAACAGCAAATGAATTGTGAATAGAGTATATTACTTCTAATGCAGATCAGAAATTATACCGAATCATGAGAATTATAAAAAACTCAAGAAAACCTCTTAACAATGGAGGGTAACCACACATTTAAAGATTTTTCCACTAACAATATTTGTTTTGTTTTTTTTTTTTGTAGCCTACAGCCCCTTTTGGGCCTTCGCTGAGAGTTAGTTAAGAGTTTCTAATTATCATGACCGAATGTATCGGCACTCCACAAAGTGGTATGATCAGTATCACGGTTTGGCCTTGTGTCGTCCATCCAGCTGCGATACGTTCTGATTTTAAACCAGCACGTATCATAACCGAGCGGGCTTACATTAATGTTCGGAATACATTTAACAAGAAATTAAATATATTGTCATATGAACTTTTTGCACTTATTTGCGAATGTGCTAATGCCGTTTATAGAAAGCTCTCAACTAAATATATTTCTTTTTCGCAAATATTCTATGAATATGAACAGTACTAACAACAATTTGAATGCAGTGTTATAATCAACAAAAACATGTCGGAAGTGTTTTGTAGTAAAGCTATGATAAAGAAAAATCATTGTTACTACACTTCAACTGGCTACCAATTTGTTATAACATAAAGAATACCATTGGTTGAGTGGGATATTAAAAAAATTTATGTTACGTATTTTAGTTGAAAATCCAATCAAAACTGTAGTGTCTGGATCGATACAAAGCTCATATAATACGGCGTTTCGAGAGCAAACTATTCTCTTCATCAATGCGACCACTTCGCAGTTCACAAAATCATTTCCTATTTAGTTAAAAACAATTAAAAAAAAAAAATTTCAATTAACTTATTTTTATATAATTCATTTCACATAATTATCCTTCTCTCATTAAGTATCGTTCATTCGATTCTCATTTATATAGAGGTCTTTTGACAAGCAATTCGAATAACTTGCCGTACGCATTTTTCCATGTCCGTGCTCATTCGTTTCTCTTCCGGTATTCTTGATATCCAAAAGATTTCCGCTGTATCTAGACACTTCCATTGTGTTTTCTCATGTGATGTCGTGTCCTTCTTCGATAATGGGCTTTACTACTGAAGATATCAAATTGCCCTGTGGCAATCTTATCGCTTCTTCAAAATGTTCGTTTACTCGTGTTTTTATTAGCCTTTGCGTCTGTCGTTCATAATTCTTGGGGAAATTTGAGCAGGTGACTATATATTCTGCTTCTTCCCTCGATTTTTTTTATATATATTTCGTGGAACCTAAAATTGTCTCCAGCTTATACGGTCTAGAAGAAGTCAATGCGCGTATATATTGTCCTTTTTCAGTGTTCTTTGTAGTTTTTTGATTGCCATTGAGTTTGTGACCCCTATACTTCTAGGACTTGTGCCTTTTATATTTAATGATAGTTTTCTGAGTTGTTCTTCCATTTTGTAAATTTGTCTCCTAATTAGATACTCTTCCTATCCATTATTTTTTGCTATCCTTAGGAAAAAAAATGTGAATGGTCCCCTTTCGATATGGGGAGACCCCTTCTTAAAAACTTTTGCAAAGTTCGATACCCAAACATTTGATCTACCTACCAACCTACTGCTATAGTTTCGGAGAAAAACTGCTGTGACACAGACGGACGGACAAAACCGATTTCAATGGGGCTTTTTAAGTAGAACAAAACCCTAAAAATAATGTCGATCGTGAATGACATAAAAAAATTGCTGCAACTATATAATCACCACCGCAGAGAAATGGTTCATTGCCACACTGATATGTATGAATCATTGAATATTTTGAATATCATCATTATTATCATCATGATTTGCACCACCACCATTATCACTACCACCAGCCAAGTTCTTTTGGCTTTAGCAAGTAATATTTCTTCGATCTAAAAAATCTAAATATAGAGTGTAAGTATCTGGTGGCTTTTGCTGGCGATGACTATGACGAAGTCGATGGTGATGATGGGATATATTAACTCGCGGCAATATATTGGCGTATGTAGATTGGAGAGTATCCGATATGGAAAGAAGAATGAATATATGTATGTGCCAATGACATTAAAATCAAACACTTTTCAGGCTTCAATGAAGAATCTATAAATGCATATGAGGAAATTCAATGTGTGAATCCAACGTGTTTTATGATTCGCTTTAAGTAGGAATGCTGTGCAGATGCAGAGATTTTATGGATTAACTTGAATGTGACCGAGAGACTGTGAGATGTGAAAGTAATAAAGTTTTTACTCGTATTTATGTAAATGCGCATATTCTGTACGTATTGCAAGTTAAACTTATCGCGACAAGTGATAAGAATGCATTGTTTTCATTGAATGTGTATGCGAGTCAAATGATCCAATCGTGATTGTATAGTTTGAGGTAGCTTAAATGATAACACAGCAACTGTTGTGATAGCCAGAATATAAACGTTCTGTTTGTTATTTAATCTAATTTGCAAATCATTCGTTATTTACCTTACGCTATGAAAACTTTCATATGGCCTTGTTTTGAATTCGTCTATATATGAACTCTTTTTGGGAAATAGGAGTAATGTGATAGATATTCTGCATTGGGTTCCTAACATATTGAAAAAGTTGGGTTGACAGAACTACGCTCATGTCAAAAGGGTTTTGTATTTAACGTACAATATGTGAATAAAAATAATGATTTAATTCAAGAAAACCTTTTAATGACATGTACAACTAATATACTATATTCTTGCTTTAAAAAAACTCAATCTTAACCAGCCAACCTTTTGTTCTAATATTACTAAAATCAATGACTGACCTGAATCTTAAATTTAACTTTGTAATTCATCTTATCTGAAAATTTGGGGAATATGCAATCAAAAGTGTAGTGTCTGGTTTGTATTAGAAAAATCGTACATAATTGTTGTAATCGGTGGAAATTCAAATGGCTATCGGTAAATTTTATTAAAACGAATAAAATGATATTTTAAAGAACTACTTAAATTTTTTTTTTTTTTTTCTTTAAAAGCCGTCGGGCCTTGCTTAGTTGTGTGAGCAGACGCGTTTCGACTACTTTGAGTCATCTTCAGTGTCTAAAGGATGTGTTGAAGGGAGCGACTTTATATAGTCGTAGGATGGGTAATTAGCGAATAGGTAATTAGCGGATGGGTAATTAGCGGATGGGTAATTAGTGGATGGGTAATGAGGTCAGGAAGTAAATTACTCAATTATGCCACGTAGGGGGATATTATGTTTTTGTTTTTTTGCTTGTTGGCTGTCCGTTTGTTCTGTTTCATCTCGTTTCCGTTTTCGTCTAAGAGTGTGGTCTAGGACTGAGAAAATTGCGTCGGAATTGGTAACAAGTTGTTCGTTGATAATGTCACCGTCTGTCTTTCTATGTTTATAAATTTCAAGCCTTTCTAGGATGTCAAGTCTTGGTCCTTTGTTTTGTTTGTGTAGCAATTTCATAGAGTTTGTCATAGCATCAGGCTCATGTGCGTGGTTTTGAAGGTGCGTCGCATAATTGGAGTCTGCCTTGTTGTATAAGAAAGATCGTAGGTGCTCTTTGTATCTTGTCGTTAGTTTTCGTGTTGTCCTTCCTATATATACCATGTCGCAGTCCTTGCATGTCAGTTTGTATATGCCGCTGCCTTCGTATATCGATGTGTCATTCAGTTTTGGCTTCAGTTTGTTTCCAATGTTGTTGTTCGTTTTGAATGCAGTTTGCAATTTGTATTATACAACACTGCCAGCCAGGCAAAACTGTTGCGTTCATTCCAATACCTTACCTTAAAACTTCATCAAACAATAGCAAACATATGGTTCAACAAACAGTGCTTGAAAAACAACATTACACCAGCATTTGCAAGAATCGTGATAAAACAAAACACAATCGCTGCACGTAACACACAACGTAGCGCACAGATGCTCCGCATTAAAAACGAAATAAGAACACTGTACATAAAAAAGGACGAAATCAACCGACAACTACTACACTCACACTTACAATTAACTAACACTATACAAACTGAAAACTTTCTACAGTTTTATAATGACGTGAGACAAAACATTGATATTCAGCTCAAAACTAAATATGAGACCATGACGAAAAAACTTGACAAATTGATGAAAAAACAAAACAAAATGACCACACCAGCGAACAGAACTTTCTATCCACGGACTGTAAACCTATCAGATACGCCTTTTACGACACAAGAAATGGAGCTATTAAATAAGGGACTGAAACACAACTTACATAATACAAACCGCAACAAAGACCTAGAACAACTAGTAATCGACACTGAACTAGCCCTTAACAAACTGTCGCAGGAACAACAGACACATGCAAGACATACTGCAGTAGACATACTACAAAAAATACGCACTAGCATAAACAAAACGGATTTCCACGAAGACCATAAGATATTAAGACACATTCAGACAAAGCTAACGGATAACCTACTAACAGTGACGAAGGCTGACAAAGGACATACAACGGTGATCCTAAAAACAACGGACTATGTACAAAAAACAATAGACTTCATTAACGCCAACGGCTACAAACTGGTAAACAAAGACCCCACCAATAGGTTCCAAGCGGACTTACGTACCGCCATTATACAATCCCCACTAATTATTCCTCCTAATACTAAGCAACGCTACATAAACCCAAATCCATGCACACCACCCCTTAAAGCACAACCTAAGCTCCACAAACCCAATATTCCTATCCGTCCTGTCGTCAACTACCGCCCAGCTCCTGCATACCAATTAGCACGGTACTTGGCAACGATAATGGCTGATGTCGTGCACCTTAACGACAAATACGCATTAAAGAACAGCCGCGAGCTAGCAAATTCTACCACTTCTTTGAAATTGACTGAAAATTGTCAACTTTTATCATTAGACATCACCAACCTCTATACGTCTATCCCTGTCGATGAAACACTGGCCATACTAAAAGAAAAACTTTCATTCAACAACAGCCGACGATTCACAGATCAAATACTCAATCTCATAAAGACCACAATCAAACAGAACTATTTTAAGTTCAATAGCAACACATACATTGCCAAAGACGGTCTGGGTATGGGACATCCAATGTCCTCAATAATGTCAGAAATATTCTTACAATCTTTGGAAGAAGTCTTTATACCCAAAGTTGTCAAAAGATTCAATGTAATATTTTACAGACGATATGTGGATGACTGTTTCATTGTTATTGACTCACAAGAAAATAAACAAGACGAACTACTTGCCTATATGAATGAAATTCACCCGAATATAAAGTTCACTATGGAAAAAGAAACAAACGGACAACTCAACTATATGGACCTAACTGTGACACGTGAACAAACACGATTGGACTACAAAATATACAGAAAACCAACCACAACTGATCATACCATACATGAAACGTCTAACCACCCCGCACAACATAAGCTAGCAGCGTACAGATCAATGGTGCAGAGGCTTCACTCCATCCCCATGACTCCTACTAACTACTCCAACGAACTAAACAACATTTACAGAATAGCTAATAATAACGGATACAAACAATGCGACATTGACAAACTAGTCACACAGTACAAACAAAAACAGGAACGCCAACCGACGGAAACTCATAAGAACGACCAACAGTGGGTATCGTTAACATACGTAGGCAAAGAGACATACAAACTATCAAACTTCCTTAGGAAATACAAATTGCAAACTGCATTCAAAACGAACAACAACATTGGAAACAAACTGAAGCCAAAACTGAATGACACATCGATATACGAAGGCAGCGGCATATACAAACTGACATGCAAGGACTGCGACATGGTATATATAGGAAGGACAACACGAAAACTAACGACAAGATACAAAGAGCACCTACGATCTTTCTTATACAACAAGGCAGACTCCAATTATGCGACGCACCTTCAAAACCACGCACATGAGCCTGATGCTATGACAAACTCTATGAAATTGCTACACAAACAAAACAAAGGACCAAGACTTGACATCCTAGAAAGGCTTGAAATTTATAAACATAGAAAGACAGACGGTGACATTATCAACGAACAACTTGTTACCAATTCCGACGCAATTTTCTCAGTCCTAGACCACACTCTTAGACGAAAACGGAAACGAGATGAAACAGAACAAACGGACAGCCAACAAGCAAAAAACAAAAACATAATATCCCCCTACGTGGCATAATTGAGTAATTTACTTCCTGACCTCATTACCCATCCACTAATTACCCATCCGCTAATTACCCATCCGCTAATTACCCATCCGCTAATTACCTATTCGCTAATTACCCATCCTACGACTATATAAAGTCGCTCCCTTCAACACATCCTTTAGACACTGAAGATGACTCAAAGTAGTCGAAACGCGTCTGCTCACACAACTAAGCAAGGCCCGACGGCTTTTAAAGAAAAAAGAGGATTGGCCTGCGGATATCAAATAAACAAAGTTATTGACTACAACTACTTAAATGGCTGATTTCATCCAATTTAATGATAGATACTTAACAGTTTTACTGACGAAAATATTAAATCCTACTACTATTAGCAAAGTTCAATGAATTTAAGACTCTAAGTTATTTGTTATTGGATCTAGCTCCATGATTTTTAGGGCTTTCTGAAAGAAATTTTGCAAAAACCTACTAGCTTTGCATCCTATCTGTCGGTAAGTCTGTCCATTTGTCCGTGTATCCATGCGTCACAAGAAATTTCTTCCGAAACCATAGAAACTACAAAACTCAAACTTCGCGAAAAGGTTAGAAGTGGTGCTCTCTCAAAAATTTAGGTCATATCAAATATTTCAAATTATTTTAAGGCGATGCCCCCTTATAACGAAGTGGCCCTTGACAAATTTTTTCGTGAAATGTAGTCGAGGAGGGTATCGAATGAAAGATCTAAGTTCTTTCAGAATCTGAAAAATATGTCATTTTTTGCATTAAAAGTCAAGGGGGAGGCAAAATGCACGATCAATATTTTTGTCCTCTCATGAACCAAACACCTTTGAGCCAAAAATCTGAAAAAAATCAAGAAAGTAGGTCTTTATGAGTCCATGGGCAACAAATACCTCAGAAATCAAAATTCACTCAACTCTGTTAATAATAGTATGATTTCTAAATTTTACATTTTAACCCAAAAATCGAAACGGTGCCTTAATCTTCTTAAAGTTTTACAATTATGTACGTTGACATAAGACCCTAATACCAACGAAATTTTATGGAAATTAAATCATAATCAAGTGAGTTATCGCCATTTCGATTGTATGAAATTACAAAAGCAATAACACGTGTCGAAAGTAAATATTTATTTCAAATCGACCAAGGCATTCTTATTTTCTTCGGATTTTCATGAAAATTTAAGGAGCTCAATGAGCCGAGCTCAGAAAAATTATTTAACATGGAACAAAATCGCGGCTGTTATGTGCTTCTGAACGAAATTGCATCTTGTGGATGAATTTGAACGATTTCTTAAACAAGTATTGGGTGAACAATTCAAATCATCGATTCTTGGCATCAGAACATTTTTTTCGAACCTTAGAATGGTTATAAAGCTATTTTGTTAGGAGCTCTATCCTGCTTTCTCGACTTCAGTCATTAATTAAATTGAATCGTGTTAAAAGCATGTACCTTAAACATTGAAATTGGGGAAAAATACGCGAACTGCTCGGACATTTCCCCTGCCCCCACGGCATCATAAGGCAATTGTAAGATTTGTTTGGAGAAGATCTTATTGAGACCTTTCTAATGACACCCTAATCAATGGTGAAGAATTTTTTTTTAAAGGGTCACCTCCCTTTATGGAGAGACACTCCTTAAAACGTTTTGGAAAAATGTTCACCCTTGAACTTTCAAGAAGTTACCACTTCTGGCCTTTCAACAAAGTTTCATGGCTGTAGCTTCTATAGTTTTGGAGAAAAACTGCTGGGACATAAAGACGGACGGACACAGGTCTTGATTGCAATAGGGTTTTGTATTTTAGTATAAAACCTTAAAAAGAAAGATGATAAATATTATTGTAGTGAAGTAGGTATAAATAGATGTCCGTAATGGACTGCAGCGATGGTCTGCTGCCTCGGCGAAATAGGATGTTAAGATCCGCCGAGATTGGCCTTGTCTGGGGATGCGTGATTGCGCTGGCAGGCTAGCGTTGCGGTGTCGTGGGGCGGATTCTTTCCCTAGCACAAGGACCCACTACAAAAGAACTTCGCATCCACGAATTCCGGGGTCAAAGCAATGTCGACCAAAGTCAAAAAGGAGGTAACAAACTAAGGGACCTGGGGAAGACAGACACACTTGTCGTTACCGATGATTCTTATGGCCCACAAATAAGAGTGAGGCATCCAGATGGCAGCGATGCCCCCTTGCATTCTCCCAACCGGATCAAGACCCAAACGTAGACGTGGCCATGTATTTCCCATTTGAGTAAAAACTCATACAAAAGTACTTTGTATGTCTCTTTCTCTCATATGAGAAATACCAACGTAACCGATTTGTGCTATAGCGTTATGCAATGAAATCATATAATCCTATATCATAAAAGGGCACTCGAGCGGAAGGCCGCTCTACCCGACAAGAGCCCCTGTTAAACAAAGAAACGGAGGAGCGTGCCTGATGGCTAGCCCATGCTAGTGGAGGAGCTTGCCATCGATGCGAGTCCTATACCCTCCCAGGTCAAAAGAACTGGAGAGACCGTCGGGTAAGGTTTAACAATTCATTTTATTCTTTTAACTTCAGTATTAATTTCTTTATTTGTATTTACAACCATCGAGGCCTATGGAAGTATTTCATAATAATTAAATCAATATAAAGATTCAAGCAAATTTTATTATTTCATGACAAGCCCGAAAGCGTAATGTATTAGAAACCACTACTACACACTTCATCGGGAACCGCAGCATCACATCTTATTATCAAATTTAGATTTCAGTGGTTATTGTTGCTTATATACTCACAAAGTGATTCTTTTTTCAGATTTCGCGTCAATTGTAAATGATCCGAAAAAGGAAAATATATTGTACAATTCTAGTCGCTGCTACGAAAATTCTCATGAAGGCCGCTCATTTGAGACAATAATGGAATACTATTGACGAATCGAAAGACGAATCTTCCGAGACTTCACCATATCTGACACTTAATTTTATAACACTGAAAAGAGAAAAGTGCTATGATAAATAACCGGTCACCTGACCTGATGGACACAGTTGAGTTTTGTTGAGGTTTCGAAAAGAAAACACTTGACTTTTCTTTGAAGTAAAATAAATGTATTGTCCAGAACAATTTACAAGCGATGTTGACGGAGTGCGTGGCGAAATGCGACTAACTGGCTAAGCTTGTTTTCCAAACAGTATTGCCAAGACTTTACATTCACTTTAAATTACAACACGCCTCCTTGAATTTACAGTCTTGGCTGTTTACAATTTTATTATCGTTTCATTGCTTTATTCGAATTCATGACTTACATTTCAATTTCTTACTCCTTTCAGTTTCTCAATCCTAACATGCTTCTATTTTTTAGAAATTTTTCTTTACATAGACTTTTAGTAAGTATATCAGCCAAATTATTTTTTGAGTCAATTTTAACTATATCAATATTTCCTTTTTCATAATTTTCATTTACATAGTGGTATTGTACTTCAATATGTTTTGAATTTTTTGTAAAATTTCCAAACTTTGCTATAGCTACTGCCCCTGAGTTGTCTTCATACACACCTATGGGCTTATCAAAGTTTATTTTAAATGTTTCATTCAATAGATTCTTTATAAATAATATTTCTGTTGTAGCTTCTGATAATGCTGTGTACTCTGCAAATGTAGAACATTTAGTTACATTATTTTGCTTGCGTGTCTTCCAAAAAATTAAATTATTATACATTCTTATAACAAATCCTGTTGTGGACTTTCTATCAATATTGTCACCAGCATAATCAGAGTCTACCATACAATCTAATATCTCATTTGTTTTATCTCTATTATATATAAGTTTCAAATCTTTTGTTTTATACAAGTATTTTAATATTCGCATTGCATATTTATAATGTGATTCATCGTAACAGTTTTGAAATCTACTTAGATAATTTACACAATATGTTACATCTGGCCTTGTGCCTGTACTGATATATAAGAGTTCTCCTATTAAATTTCGATATTTAATATTTTCATTACAGTTTTCCGCTCTTTCTAATTTTAAATTAGACTCCATAGGAGTTTCGTATAGTTTTGCTTGTTCTAGATTATATTTTTGAGCCAGTGATTCAATATAATTTTGCTGACTTAATGTTATAATATTTTCACTTTTATTGTATTCTATATCAATGCCAATATAATTTTTAACATTACCTAAATCTTTCATTACAAATTGTTTCATTAATTTAGTTTTGACTTTGCTTATTTTTTCTACGCTTTTGCTGCATATTAATAAATCATCTACAAATATCAAAATAAATACAGGATCTCTGCTTTCATTATTTGCGTATAAACAATAATCATAATTACTTCTTACAAAACCTTGTTTTTTGATATAATTATCAAATGTTTCATACCAAGCTCTTGGGCTTTCCCTTAAACCATATAAAGCCTTTTGCAATTTGTAAACTATGTTATCGCCAGTTTCATAACCTTGTGGCTCATTAATATAGACTTCAGATTTTATTCTACCATTGAGGAATGCTGCTTCAACATCCATTTGTTCAATAAATAAATTATTCACGCAGCTGTAATTTAATAAGATTTTTAATGTTTGCATTTTACCGACTGGCGAGTAGACATTTTCCAAATACTCCTTTTGTTGAAAACCTCGTACAACTAATCTAGCTTTATATGAATTATTGCTTTTTCTTCTATAAATCCATTTCACATCAATTATTTTCTTACTTTTTGGTTTATCAACAGCTATCCAAGTTTTATTTTTCCTTAAACATTCCAATTCTCTATCCATAGCTTTCTGCCATTCTTTTGATTCGGTTGAGTTTAATGCCTCTTCATATGTATCCGGTACATTTGCATTTACATAATTAACATAAATAAAATGCGTTACAGGATTACCATATCTATTTACAGGGCTTCTCTTTCTTTCGGACTTTCTTTCTTCTTTTAAATATTCAGTTCTATAGTTGTCATTTAGACTAAATTCATTTTCTTCTTGAACATTTTCACTACATTCACTTTCAATGTCAATTTTTTCATCATCTTCATATTCGCTCTTAACATCTTTTATACTTTCAGTTTCCTCAGAATTATCATTATCTTTTAAGCAAATTAATTTAATATTATCTTCGACCACTTGTACATGTCTAGCATTTATAATTTTATTATTCACCAAAACTCTGTAGCTATTCTCATTATAGCCTACTAATACCCCTAAATTTGCTTTATCGGCCCATTTATTATTTCTCTTAACTTCTGGTGTTCTTACAAAAACTCGACTTCCATAAATTTTTAAATATTTTACATTTGGCTTGATTCCCATCAATATTTCATACGGAGTTTTATTTTCACTAGTATTAGCAATAGTTCTGTTTTTTAAATATGCTACGGTTTTCATTATTTCGGGCCAATACCTTTTATTTATGTTCGCTTCTCTTAATAAGCATCTACCCATATCCATTGCCGATCGATTATATCTTTCCGCTACGCCGTTAAGTTCATGTACATAGGGTGGACACGGTACTAATTCTATACCTTTGTATTTTATAAATTTATAAATCTCTTTGTTCAGGTATTCTTTTCCATTATCGCATTGGACCTTTTTTACGGTTTTTCCAAATTTATTTTCTACTAAGCTTATGTAATCAATAAAACATTCTGCCGTTTCTGATTTATTTTTTATGCAATAAATTTTTGCACATTTGCTATACTCATCTATAAAAGTTAAAAAATATTTTTCGCCGCCATAACCCGTTGTACTATGTGGTCCATTTAAGTCCGTGTGAATAACATCTAATATTTCTTTTGCCTTGCTTCTATTATTTTCAAATGGAACATTTGACATTTTGCTCTGAATACAATTGGCGCATTTCATTTCGATATTTTCAAGTTTGTCTGGGATACCATCTAGCATTTTATTTGTAACTAATTTATTTAGATATTGGAAATTTACATGACCTAACGCTCTATGCCATTTTTCTTTTTCTGTTATTTTTTCACTTTTATTCTTAGCATTCATTTTATTTACGTTATTCGACATATCTCGCGAGAAATGCTGAATATCTTGATTGTTAACACTATTTGCAAACTTTCCGTTCTTATCGTTTCCCTTGAGGTAACTTTTCACGTGATATAAACTTCCTACTACTTTAGCTGTTGCTACCAATTCGTAAGTAGCTTTATTGTATATTTTCGCAGAATCATTAACTGCTACTATTTTACATGTTTTGGCTATTCTTGAAAGACTCAGTAAATTTCTCTCAATATTTTCGACATAATAAACGTTATTGAGTTCTACTTTAGATTTATTTTGATTTGTGAGGAAATATAAATTCATTTTTCCTAATTTAGATGCTTTGACCTTTTCACCATTTGGTAGACTTACTCTTACTGGGTTCTTCAAAATAATAAATTCTTCAAAATATCTATCTGTATTTATAATATGATCAGTACTACCGCTATCTAACAACCAATTCAACGTATTTTCGGTGTCGCAATTATTTATTTCGTTTACCTTATCTTCTGCATGCAATACTTGCGTAGTCCAAGTTGCCGTTAAATGTTTATCTTCGCTTGATTTATTTTGAACTCTGCCTCGTCCACTGCCTTTGCTGTTGCCGCTAGCTTGTCCTCTTCCTCTGCCTCGTTGCATATTCCTAGCCTGAGTGTGCTGCCCTTCTTGCTCGTGTTTGCTCGACTGACCATGCCAACAATCTTTTGCCATATGCCCAGTTTTTCCACAGGTATAACATTGGCCTTTGATTCTTGCAGAGAAAGTACTAGAACTATTTTTCTTCTCACTTTCTGATTTCGATAGATTCTTTTCCTTTATTTTTGATTTAACATAATCTACAGTCCTATGTTCTTCAGGAATCACATCGATAAAATCCCCAATATAACTGTAACTTGATGGTAGTGCTTTGAGTATGTATCTCATTTTTTCAGCTTCTTCTAGCGTTCCGCCTGCTGATTTATAATCATTTACCGCTTTTTCGAAATGTATGAAAAATTCTTCCACTGTGTCGTAATTTTTTAGCTTTATTTCTTCTATTTTACTTCTCTTAAGTATTTGTAATGCAGTGGATTTTGTATCGTATATTTTTCCAAATTTCTGTATCATCTGATACGCCGTTTCGCACTCACTTATATACTCTAACTGTTTGTTTGACACTGTACTTACAAGAATTGTTCTTGCTTTTAAATCGCTTTTCTTCCAAGCTCCTATGTCATCTTTTTCTGATGCTTCTCTAATTGCTGGTTCTTTACAATCTTTGTACTCCAGCAGCATCAACAATCTGAATTTCCAGCTTTTAAAATCTTCTCCATCGAATACTGGAATTGTCACTTCGTCAATTTTTGCTTGTTGCGTCGCCATCTTTGTCTTCGCGATAACTTTTTATTTGATTTCTCGATATGAACACTTTTCACGTGTTTCGCACAAAACTTTTCCTCAATTATTTCGCGTTTTATTCACCAAAGGATTGAATAACTACGCTCTGCTACCATGTTGAGGTTTCGAAAAGAAAACACTTGACTTTTCTTTGAAGTAAAATAAATGTATTGTCCAGAACAATTTACAAGCGATGTTGACGGAGTGCGTGGCGAAATGCGACTAACTGGCTAAGCTTGTTTTCCAAACAGTATTGCCAAGACTTTACATTCACTTTAAATTACAACAAGTTTTAAATAAGGTTTTCATTCGTTACAAGACTTTAAACAGGACTCAATGTCTTACAAACAAGATAATTAGAATAGAACATAGAAAAAGAAGTAGTTCAGCAAAAAAAAAAATTAAGAGAATTTGGATGAAATTTTAAATTGGTAGAATTATACGTATCGCTTAGATTACTTAAATTTTAATCCCAACATAACGAATTTTTTATGCATTTAAGCAACATATAGTAAAAGCTTACATGCTTACTAATATACAAAGGAATCTGAAAGGAAAGAAGCTATTGCATCTAGGCTTAAAAAATTATGATTTGATCAATTGCTTTCAACCTTATGATAAATTAAATTACTTTCATAGGCAAATGAAGAATATTATAAGTTCAATCTGTAAAGAACGGACAAATATTTTGTAACCTGATCAAACAAAACAAGGAACGTTAATTTACGTAATCTTGCGAACATAAGCAAATGTACTCGTATATCCTATTTTTGCTTGTTTTATCTTTCTAACGCATGCAATTGTTTTGAAGTGGAATTGTTAAATATTCTTTCTTTGAAATATTTTAGTCAATTACTTAATACTTTAATTGTTGCTTACTCCTACTAATTAAGCTAAAACTACTTTTTGTGTGAACAAAATTCGCAAAATTCTCGAGATTAATACTCAAGTCTATAGTAATCTACTTGCAGCTATATATTTTTCCCGCCAAGTAACCAGACGGGTTATCGCCTATTGATAGCATATAATATATCCGTTATCACCACGCCTTCTTCATCAATGAACGGATATTGTCCCAGATGTAAGTTGCTAAATTTTTGTGTTGTACTAGCAGTGTCATTGAAAAATTGGACGTCCTTGTCCAGATTCTTGTGGTGCAAGCTCTTGAAAATCACTTCCTCCATGTGATGCTTCAATCCCACGGTATTCATATGACCATGCCGCTCTTTGGACAAACCGGTCCCCGTACGCGGTAGCTTCTACGATGTAATTATGTCCGTGACCATTCTCCCAATTGCATTTTCCATATATTTCGCGATTGTCATCGTCACTTAAATGTTTACTATGTAAACGATGTGCCACACTGAAATGCTCTTTTCGTGTGAGATAAACAATTATTCACTAAGACGTGATGTTAATCCACTTCACACGGCACCGAATCAAATGGCCACAAAACTTATCGAATTGCAAAAACGTTCCATCGAACAAAATTTCGACAATTCGTTCATGGTTCTTCACGATCTCCCGTCCAAACAAATACAATTTTCCTTGGGAACAATATTCAGCAGGGGAATGGTAATGTATTGGAGTTAAAAGGGTGAAAGGCCCGAAATGGTTTTCAATTTACACTTTTGAACTTAATACCCGGTCTTCAAATGATTTTGACGGCACTTTTACCAACACTTTTCATACCGCACGTATTTTGCACCGCGGCCGTGTGCCCAACCCGTCTTTCTCGAGTAGTGGCTGTAAGTCGTATCCCTCATCCGTCCCAGAAATTCCCGACTTTTCTTCTTTCCATTACCATGTACACGGTAAATTGCATCAGCCGCTCACTCAGCCGCGTGCGATTGCCTTCGGTAATGTAACCGTTGAGGTGCACTAAATCAGTGTTCCCATGATCAAAAGTTTAATTGGCAGATTTAAAATGTTTTAAAGAAAAATTAACTGAAGTAAAGAAAAACGAAAAATATTATAAAAAGTAATAAAAGTTAAATCTTATGAAGAATATAATTAAAGGGAAACGTATAAAGGAAAATTGATATAAAATTACATTTAATAATAATAAGAAAGAAAACTATTTTACAATTTACGACTATGAATGGAAGTAATTAAATATTTTACTAAATCTGCCATTAAAATTTTGAATTGGAAATAGGAAGGTTTTCGAGCAGTTTGCTTGTGTGACTGCTCGATTACTACATTATTTATTACCATTCTTATTAAATTATAAAGAATAAATAATCTGCACACAAAGGTAAAGTAATCTGTATTCAACGTAACATCTTTGAAATTGGGCTTATCTAAGGATTATTACCGAACTGCAAATATGCTAACTTTTCTATTATTTAGTGAAATTCAAATTTTAAACTAAGAAGCATTAAAAATCATTAAAATTTATCCCTGCTAAATAATAATGTAGTCTGAAAGTTGGCATTGCTCTGTATCCAGTCAAACGAATTTCTAGTTTTGAAGAAAATTCTCAAACGTATTGAGGCGATAATGGGATTTGATTTGAGTGATTCTTCATTATAAACTTTAAAATTATATATAATCCAATATTTTTAATTTTTTAGCGTTTTGTATTAAAATACAAACCCCTATTGAAATCGGTACCTGTGTCCGTCTGTCTGTATGTCATAGCAGTTTTTCTCAGAAGCTATCGAAGCTACAGCCTTGAAATTTTGTGGAAATGTCGGAAGTTATGACTTCTAGAAAGTTTTGGGGTAAAAAAATTTTTCAAAGAGTTTTAAGTGGGTCCCCCCATATAGAGGAGTGACCCTCAAAAAAAGATGTTTCATCAAAGGTGGTCATATCATGGTATCATATGAAAGGCCTTGATGAGATATTTTCAAAACAGGTCTTAAAATTACTTTATTCGTATCGAGGGAGGAGGAGAAGAGGAAATGCAAGAAATTTAGGCGTACCCCCCTCGCGATGGAAACCTTTCATTCGAAAAATCTGAAAAAGATCATGAGTGCAGACCTTTGTGAGCACTACTGATGTATTTGTTCATCAGAAGTCGAAGTTAGTGCTAGTAATAGTATGATTGATCAGTTTTACACTTTCTTGAATAAAATCGTAAGGGCACCGTCAAATTCAATAAAATTCAATATGATCGAATCGTATTTTACTGAGTTATGGGGGCTTAAATTTTGTTGTATTAAAACAGCAACTATACATGGCTATGGGACAATATGCACTTCCAATTAACTTAGATACTATAGATTTGCTAGGATTTGCATGAAAGTGTCAGGAATTATATTCATGGTGAATATCTTTGAGAATTTATTCAACGGGTGATATTCGTAATCGTAAAACGAAATGGCGGCGATTTAAAATCAGAATATTGCATAAAATTGTGTTGTTTTTCGCGAATTTCAACGTTTAAGGTATATGCTATTAACAATTGATTGAATCTATTTTTGAATAGCTGAAGATGAGCAGCTAAAAATAATCGATGTAAAAATTATGAAGGTAGATCCAATAACAAATAACTTGATGGTTGAAATTCGTTCAACTTTGTTAATAATAGTAGGATCTGTAAATTAAAATTTTTCGCCACCAAAACTGTATTAGTATGATTAAATTGGATGAAAGTAGATGTTTAAGTGTCCTTTCAAAGGACTTTATACTCTATGAGTTTTAATAGACTGTACAGAAGTTATTGCCGTTGGAATTTTCTCCAACTACAACAATCAAACACGGTTTTTTTACTACATGGGCTTTTCATCAAACCATGCACTACACTTTTGATTGTATTTTCTCCAAATATATAATTTAACCAAAAGACATTTAAGATTTGGCTTAGTCAATTATTTGAGCAATATTGCAAAAAAAAATTTGGCCAGTTAAAATGGAGTAGAACTGGTTTTTCTTTTAAAAGAAAAATATATTTGTTGTGAATGCTATTAAAGTTTTTCTTGAATTAAATCATTCTATACTCGTATGTCTGCATATCGTATGTTAAGTACAAAACCCTTCAGACACGAGCGTAGTTCTGTCTAGCCAACTTTTTAAAATCTGTTTAAGCTTTCTTGTGAATCTATGTTACATTGGATTTATTTATATAGGATATCCCAACAAACAACTCATTTCCAGATTAATTGATCCTCCGATTTTTGATGTTCCGTAATAATTATTATGCATTAAATTAATTGAGCTGATCACAAAATTATAGAAACGTCAGAATTATTGCTTAAACTAAACAATATACTGACCCTACGACCTTTTTCTCATTCACTCTCTACTCACTAACAATACAATACCCAAAATAACTTGCAATGTTCAAAGCTTATTCTTTCCTCCTCCTATAATCGGAGCTAACTATTATACTATATGCTTCGAATGAAACACATTAACAACTATCAGTCATATGTGAATGTACGTAATCTAAAATGCGGTCATATATAATAATCGATGGCAATATGAACCTTCAAGGTCGCAAATGTTGTACAATACTCGTAAATCTGCAATTATTATCAAACTCGCAAAAAACTAGCTAATATATACTCGTACATGTTATCCACAAATCAACATGCATGCGTTACCCTAGTTGCTAATCTCTACGTACGTACATTTGAATTAAAAGGAAAATGCGCAATAGAATTCATTTATGAGCCCCAATTAGATGCATCTTACCAAATTTATAGTTTATTGTGATTATTTTTATTGATGGATGAATTAACTTTCACCCGTCAAACACATACTCGTATGCACGAGCTTCGACGGGTATGCGGAGTCTATTCAAAATATTTAGCACTAGATTGCGGCAAGCAATACACAACAAAAAGGAACAGTATTTATAAATACGATAATTATAAGTTATTGTTGCCGTTAAATTAAATTGTATCTATAGGCAGACAGACAGGCATCATCATATGTGTGTACGATTTCAGTATGTTAGATACAGTTAAATTTGATTTTTTATGGTATAAATCATAGAAAAAGAAGTGAATGAGAAATATGAAGGTACACTTTAGGTGAAAATGATGGTTTGGGACTACGAGTACATTGAAAGCTCACGAATGAATTTTTTCATATTTTCATTGTTTGTTTCAGCCTCTTTTAAAGGTGCCATTAGATTTAAATATATATTAAGCTTTATATATTTAACAGGTTAGAGGAATAGGCTTCATTCTAGCGTAGTATCATCAGCATTTGGATAGTTGGCGACATTAGACGGTAGAGCAGAATAATGCAACCACTAGAGCTAACTTATAGTATGTAAAAGACTTTATTCAAGAACATGCATCGACATGCGATACGCTACGAAAAGTATCCAACCTTTAGCGTTAAAAATGGAATAAAACTTTAGGTTGCATGTCCTCAGCTATTTATCCTATACAAGCCAATCAATATGGTAGATGCTAGTCCTGACCTGGACGGAAAATTTAAAGTAAATTCCTCCACTGCTCAATTCGATGAGGGAATTTCTCGTATTAATTCAACTCGATATACAATCATCCAAAGATCGATATAACGAAATCAAACAACAACAAATTCCCTTTATCGAGATTTACCAGACGACATCATGGATCTTCGTCGTAGCCGCCCTAGAAAGCTATACTCACAAGAATATACCACCTCAATTTGTAAATGGTAGACTGAGAAAATCAATGGATTCACCTTGTTATTCTCTTTCTCTTTCAATGGAAAGATCTATCTCGGGAAGAACTACAACCTTTGAGAAATTCAAACAGACCTTGGAAAACATCAAATCAGGTCCTTGCATGTTACTTTAAATAAATTGAATTCTTGACAGAAAACGGTCGCCAAGAGTCCTCACATTTAACGGATTCATGATTATGCATGAAGTATCTGTAGCTAATTCTATCTCAAAGCTTTTTGTGAGTGTTCTTCAGGGGGAGAAAACTAGTGAGGTCGACTTGGTTACTTTATTGGTAATAAACACCACAATGAATTTCGACAAGGACCAGGAGATATTGAGCTTAACAAGGTTTTCTGGTTTGGATTCCTTTGACGTACCATTTGGCCATGGATTCTTCATTAGTCTTAAGAAGGTCAATTTTTTGGCACATGAGAAAAACTCGAAAATGTCATAAGGGACCGATTGAGTATCAACGTTCATTATGCGAATTTTCTGTCTGTGTTTTAAGAAAATTTATAAATTAATTAAAGCAGTTTATTTTTCCTTTATTTCGTAAACTTTATTATTACATTAAATTTACCCGGTATTTCGAGTACCAGTTGTACTCTTCATCATTGTCAAATACAAACGACTCAAACTAATTTATTTACTAACTGGTGTTACAAGTAACTGGGGCAAAGCCAGAGCCTCGCACTATTTTGGGAACAAAAATTAAATTTGTAGTGCTCCAAAATTGAGTATTTGATATCCCGAGCCAAGGAAGTAAAAATTGGAAACTAGAGTAATCTCCTTGCGGACCCAAATATAGAGGAAGCCGTCGTGACTGAACCAGACCTGGAGCACGCGAAAAGGGGCTCATTTAATCAAGAGCTTGATTTTACCTTGAAGTATGCTATGAAATTGAAGAAGTAGCAACTCCTGGCCATACCCATGGATGCAGGTCATATCGTCAGTGAAAACTTCAAAAAATTTGATGGAAGAAATCAAAAAATCAATTGAAAAAAATGTGTAAATACTTGAAACGCTCACATTTAGATTTATCAAACAAATTCAAAAAATGACCGCCAGTACACAATGAACACAACGGCAGGCCCCATGGATCAAGGAATTGCTGATGAAATGAATCGAATATCATTAAGTCACCAACCCCAATCAGTATATGATATATCAACGGAAAATCATTTAATAACAGCGGAGAATGATTTAAAATTAATATTATACATGTATGAAGCCCGTACAAGGAGAGGCCTACCCGCGGATAGCAACAGCACTGGAAAATATAAAGGAGTAAAAAAACCTACATATTGTGATACGAACCTAGCAAACAAACGAATTACAATTTGCCAAAATCTTGGGCAGCTAATTTGAGATATTCTTGCTTATATTCTAATTGTTGGAAATATATCAGATCGTTTGGATGATCGTATCGGTTGGAACGAATATAAATTTTGTTTTAAACTGCAACGAGTCAAATAAATGGTATTAGTAAATTATTGGATCGTAAACCGGTATTACACGGCCCCATAAGTCATCTATGCAACTTAGCTCAAAAAGATGAATTCATTAAATCATTGATCGAGCTTGGGCTTTTGGAATCTACCAACATAATCCAAAATGATACAAAAACGAATTCGTTCAATTACGAAACCGTCAAAATTGAATCACTTCAAAAGTTTATGCGAACCGCCTCATTGTAGCCAACAGTAGCTTGCCAAGGCATTTTTTTTAACGTCTATTGCATTCTAGTCTGCTGCATTACCTACTCCAATAATGCCAACCAAGTGGCAAGCGGAATGCGATGCATGAACGCCACCACTGGAAGTGATGGAGCCACTTTGAGAACCACTGATGGAACGCGCGTGTGGCAATCAAAGTCGAATCGCACGAGGGAGTAAAAAAAACCGAAAAAAAATATCGGGAGTTAGAACAACGGCGAAGTGAAAGCTGGATGAGGTGTTCAAGCTCTCTTTCGGCGTGTAGACATCGACGAGGAAGGGTCTCCCGGAGCAAAGGAAAAGGGAAAAATCGAAGCAAGTTAGAAGGAAGAAACAGGCGGCTGGTAACGACAAGCAATTTAAAAGCTTACTCAACCGAAGAAACAGAAGGTGGGCAACAACAAACAATCAAATTTTAAGCTGATTCAACCGGAGAAACAGGCGGAAAGCCAGGGCGATTCAGATTCAGATCAGATAAGCCTAGCAAGAAAGGTAGAATCTTAAGAAGGAATTGTAAGTTTTTAATTGGAGTTACTTTGAAAATATAGCGTTCAATAAATTCATTTTTTTCATAAAGTAACGGAAGGTGTATTTTATGAAGAAGCACGATTGCCGAATTTTTGAGGTGGTCAATTGTAACCTTGGCTCCTCCCAGGGCGGGGCTGATCTGGTAATTCAAAGGGGTGCAACTGCTATTGTTGGATTGTCGTCCCCGATTCTAGTAAAACCGACGGAGACTGGCGTTCCCGCGATACCCGAATCGTTTAGTAAAAATACTAGGACAGGAACTTGCTCCAAAACCTAGTGACTTTGTGATTGTTCGATAGCAAGATCAACTCATTGCTGCGAGCCTCAACCCTGGAGGTATACTCAGGTACCACGTGCGGCTGATGAGCCCCCATCTTCGGATGGTCATTCTGATTGGTTGCGGCCCTTCGGGGAGTATCGTGGTGGCTATTGGTTAAAAACAAAGGTTGGCGTTGACCTTATAGCGTCACAGACAGCTGTGTCTTGTATCTACCAGTATGAAAGTTGAAAGTTTGGCGCTTAAACCAATCGCAGTCTAATGGTGACCTTAAAAGGCAGGTACTCACGCAAATCAAATTCGACTATGTAACCTTGGCTCGGATGTGATGCGGTAAGTTAGTAACCTTGTTTTTCTTTTTTTGCTCATTGGTGAAATAGACTTAGTTTCCAATAGTGCGAAGGCTCTGGTGGATTGTAGGGCTAGTGAGTGTTTGGTGAAATTTTAGAAGAGGTTAGGAAGTCCTCAGCTGCGGCGAGTCGGTTGGCTAACTCGACATTTCTTGGTGCGTTGGATCGCAGTCCGCCCTGGTTTCGTTGATTTTTCAGGTTTTTCATTTCGGTTTGTAGTGAACTATTTGCAAGTTTGCAGATAAGCGAGCGGCAAGAGCAATTTTTGAGGTTGTGGCGACTCGTAGTCTCGCTCGACGACTCTGCCTCCGACGAGCAACCCGGCACCGAAAAGCCCCCGCCTTGCGGAACCATTCCGTGGTGAGAATTTCCTGGCGGTCATATAAACTCATTTCGTGGCTAACATTAGTTTGACCTAATTATGGTTTGAAAAAGAATAGTGTTATTGTCCTAATTTTACAAATTTTTTAATCGTATTGCCTTAATTGTATAATGCTTTGAAGAGGTTGGAATAAGCGTTTCTTAGGTCATGGTTCATATTTGTTTCCTCAGGTGTCTTCTAGATTTCCAGGCTTTCGATTACGTCGAGTTTTCTAAAGTCTTGCAGCTCCTTGATGATCTGTATGTTGTGTCCGGCCTTGATGTGTTTCGCTACTGATGACTTGGCCTCTTGCACGGCGAATTTTGACTTCTAAGATATCTGTTGTTGTTGTACTCATAAACACCTACCTCCATATGTTTTTTCAGACTTTTCAGGTCACAGGTGTCCAATTGCGAGGGGGAACACAAATTTTTGGCTGATCGCGGTTGCGAGAGACAGGCATCGACGCCATCATAGTGGTCGGTGGTGCCGGAGTTGCCTGCATCGGCTCGTCGGTGTGCGTCAGAGCGGTGACTGTCGTTTGTTGAGTTTTCGTTGCGTTGAGCTTCGTGAGCATCGATATAGTGGCGGTCATGTAGTTTCAAATTTGGTCCGCTGCCTCGCATGTTATGGGGTTTGACGACTCTGGCGAAAAGCTTTCTTCCTCGATTTCATCGTCCAATTCGTCGAGTCCCAACTCCTCCTTGAGTCGCGCGACTAGATAAGCCCTAGTGCCCGAAATTGAGCGCTTCAGTTCTTCAAACTTTGCCCGAAATTGTTTTGGGGACGGTTCGTCGATCTTTACTACCGGCATATTTACAATCGTTAACGCATAAATTCGGTTATTTTCTAATTATCTATCGGCTTGCTCAGTGACTGTTCTTCGCGACAGCTAACGAACAATTGCCCGTGTTCTCATATCTCTCTTTCTCCATGCATCTGGACTCCAATGGCGTATGGTGATAAAAATATACACTTTCTCGTATGCGACCGTGGTATCATAGCAAAATGGTATCAGCACCTGAACATGTTTGGCGTTGCTCTTGTCTAATCCTTCAAACTGACAGTGCCAGTAGACTGCGACGAAGTGATCACTTTGAACATCTAACCCCCTTGAGTCATTATCTCTTCGTGGCATTCAGAAGAAGAATTTTTGGCAGTCAGCAAGCAGCCTTCCTCATCTTAAACAACGTTACTCCCATTCAAGATTCATCAGAATTTAAGAACATACTCGTGATCTGTTAGTTACACCTGTGTTGTAGTAATCTAGCAGTCACCCAAGCTAACTGCCCAAAAACCACATAACACTGTTCCGAAATTTCAATTGCAGATTTGAAAAATTTAGTTGCTCAAATTTAAATTTTTGTAAATTATAAAATTTGGAAAGAAAAGAAAAATTAAATTGTTTATTATAAATATAAATTTATATTGTTTTTTTTTATACATTAATCGTAAATTTTTTCTTTGCATTGATATTCTTTATAATATTTACCTTTTATTATGATTTAAAATTTTAATATATTATTTTTTTTTATTAACTTAACTACGCAAATCTGCAAATTGAAATTTCGGACATGAGAACACTGATTTAGTGCATCACATCCATGTATTGCATTGGCGAATGTAATTTAACTCGGCTGAGCTAGTAGCGTATTTGGATTTACAGGTGCGGCAGATCGCCAACCAGCGAGGACGCCGCGAGAGATAGAGGGAAAGATATCGGTAAAAAAGGAATGCGATTTTTAAATATCAGTAATACGCAATGGAGTCGAAAGACCGTGGAAGAAACAGGCGGCGTCGGGAGCGCATGCGTTACAAGATACGACCGTAACGCTGACTACGCATGCGCGAAATGCTTTTGATTCGCATAAGAGTGGCGGATTTGTCTTCAACAATATCTTTTATTGCTGGCTGTGTGTTTTGTATCACCGTTTAAGCGCATAGTGACTACGCGTGCGCGAAGTTCTTTTGATTCGCATAAGAGTGGCGGATTTGTCTTCAACAATATCTTTTATCGCTGGCTGTGTGTTTTGTATCACCGTTTAAGCGCATACTGATTACGCGTGCGCGAAATTCTTTTGATTCGATTAAGAGTGGCGGATTGGTCTTCAACAATATCTTTTATTGCTGGTTGTGTGTTTTGTATCACCGTTTAAGCGCATACTGACTACGCGTGCGGGAAGTTCTTTTGATTCGCATAAGAGTGGCGGATTTGTCTTCAACAATATCTTCTATTGCTGGCTGTGTGTTTTGTATCACCGTTTAAGCGCATACTGATTACGCGTGCGCGAAATTCTTTTGATTCGCATAAGAGTGGCGGATTGGTCTTCAACAATATCTTTTATCGCTGGTTGAGTGTTTTGTCACCGTTTAAGCGCATACTGACTGCGCGTGCGCGAGGTTCTTTTGATTCGCATAAGAGTAGCGCATTTTTGGCAATTGTTTTTTTGTTCGTGGATATTCGAATAAATTTGTGCTGCAAGCAAATCAGGTACTGCGGTGGGTCCTTGTGGAGCGCCTATTGCTCGGGTGAATTGTGAAGGTGGATAAATTTGTAGACTGTGGATTACTTGATTAATTGAGAAGATAATTGTCTTGAATTGTAGTTGATCAAAAGAGACCGGTTTCAGAAAATAGTTTCCAAATGATGATAATCACTTTAAAGTTGCATTGGATTTATTTAAAGCGAAAACGATGATGAAACAACTAATAATTACGACAGGATAAAACGCGAACCCGCCGTCTCATGTCGACAAATACCAAGTTTACAAATGACGCGCCATTGAATCACACTAAGGATTAATTATTAATCAACAAAGTAAAGTATAAACATACCGGGAAAGCCAAAACGAAAAGTTTTAGCTTTGCATGCTCGGGGAAGTAAATTGTCTGGACGGTGCTGCAAGAGATGGGACAAATAGACTAGTAGAGAAACTCAATGCCCGGATTTTAAAATTTTTTGGAATCGCGCGTCTTTAAGCCTTTTCCTACTCAATTAAAAATTAATCGCAAATCGAAGTAGAAAAGAAATTTCCCAAGAAAAACGTTTTAATTTGCATGAATTCCCTTACCAAGTACGCGTTTTACGATTTACAAATTTAAAAAAAATCTATACATGTGCCTACTTTGTTAATGTAAAAATTAAAGTCGATAACCATTGTAATAGGTTCGCCCACCCCGTCTACGAACGCTCGTTAGGAGGTTGGGTAAGTACCCATTTGTTTTCTTTTTTTTTAAATGTTCTTTACATATTTATTTATATTTATATCCATATTTTTTTGTATATCTGGTTTTAAATTAACATCGAAAGTGATACTAGAGGCATGCATTCTGTTGTAGGTAGAAATTTCCTTCGTAAAGGGTCACGTGTTGCCGCATTCATATCGTTGGGTTTGTCAACTTTAATTGTAGTATCTCGAACCGGGACCGATCCGATAATTCAGATTTTTTATGAACTGAGACAATATCATTTATAAATTGTTGTGCTATTTGATCTGATATGTACAAATAAGTAGATTTATTTTTGTTGGTAAATATCAAGTTACAATTTAATGGAAGTACCTTAGACAGAATGATGTACGATAATAGATTTTGAATTAACTACAGAAAATCGAGTAATAACTAGCTAAGTTTAAAAATAATTCGAAAGTACATAAATGTTCGAATCTGAAATAGTTTGTTTGGGAAAAATAAGATAACGTAGGAAGTATAAATAAAACGGGATGAATTAAACAGAGAGCTCGGTCTTTCTGTTCGTTAAACCTGACCGGGTATGGGACCCGCAACGATGGCAGGTCCCTCCACTGAAATGAGCTAGCCATCGGGCGAGCTCTCCCCTTTTGATGCGTTTCAGGTGCTCTTGTCCGGGTAGAGTGGCCTTCTGCTCGCGTGCCATTTTATGGTATAGTATTATGTGATTCGTCCCAGGTTCAAATCTCGTTGGGAGCAACGTGATTTAGTTCAGGGGATTTTTCGGACAGACTATGAGTGTTCACTCAGTGGTGATATGTACTGATTTAATCAGATCATATCATAGCTGAGCAGGCACACGGGAACATGGTACTGACCAAACCAACTTCCGAGCAAATCAATACGGTCATGAAAATGAGATACTCTAACTATCTCTAAGCGAAGGCCCGAGAGGGGCTGTAGTGTTACAAAGAAGAAGAAGAAGAAGATTATGTGATTCCATCACATAAATTGACCACGTTTATATTTCTCATTTAATGGAAAAATTCATTAAAATTGTGTTTGTATGAGTTTTTCGCTTAAATGGGAAATATATAGCCACGTCTACATTTGGACCTTGATCCGGTTGGGAGGGTGCGAGGGGGCACCGCTTCCACCTGGACGAAGTCCTCTTAAGTCCGTCCGTTTTCTACAGGTCCGATTTGTCCTCTGAAGCAATAATCCTTTTGACCCTTAGTAGGTTACCTCGTTCTCGACATTGGTCGATATTTTTTGAACCCTTTTCCGAAATTCGTGGATGTGAAAAATATTTTTGTAGTGGGTCTTGTCATGGGGAAAAGAACCCGCCCCACGACACCGCAACGCTAGCCTGCCAGCGCATTCACGCGTCCCTAGACAAGGCAAAATCTCGGCGAATCCTACCATCCTCTTTCGACGAGGCAGTAGACCATCGCTGCAGTCCTTCACGGACATTTATATCTTACCCAGTCCACTACAGTGTCCAAAGGTGTAACAAGCCGAAGTAGCAGGGGAGCGCTCCTGCCACAAGCGTTTTGTAACGAATTAGCAGCTTAAAGAACGTCATCTGAATATCAGAACTTGAGTCATATAAATGAGTCTGTGGCGAACCACCAACGCACCCAGCGTGCATACGTGTGCGCCCTGGGTTAGGCAACATCAATCGCGAAGTCCGTTGCGGTGCTGTCAACATGCGCGACTATGTTGCGCTTGATTGAAATATTGCTGACTGGGAAATTCCGCGATCCCATGTCCACGCGATAAATGGGTGCAACTATGTTGCGCCGGATAGCGTTGCGCTGACGATATGCGACGATGGAACGGATGCTCGTCAGCAGATATTGTAACCAACGCGATAAGCAATTGTGGAGCTGTCGTTGGCGATGCCGTATTAGATATTTCAAGGAATATAAGCGAACAACACACAGCAATCTCTCTCAGTCTCAAATCGTCACATTAAGTCGAAGCGATCAACACAATCCAATCTATTTCCGCGATTCCAAAATAACTTGTTATTATTTTTATCATTCTAGAGAATAAAGAATATTTACAGGAGGACCAAGTTTCATTCCAACCCACCAACCTCCATAAGTCCATAAATTGTGTTCGAAAAACTAAAATATGGTCAGTCCGCATTTAAATGAGCCGCCATTTTGTTCTAAGAGTGTTGATTTCATTGTTTGCGTGGTCATGATAACATATCAATCTTATAATCCATCGCTAAAATTGTGTGGTGTGTAGATCATTTACAAACGTGTATCTCCACAGTGTCCCGTGTTGTTGTAATTGTTAAATACACAATCGGCTATAACTTAGCTGTTTATAGCTCGATTGTTGTGAAATTTTCAGGACAGTACACTACTACTGGTAAATCTCAAATTTAAAGGGTGCATTTTTGATTTTATAGGCAAAAACAAAAATTACAAAAAATCATCTATTATTCAAGAAGTTGATTGAATTTCGACCTCTGAGGTTTTTGTTGGACTTGTACTTGTGAAGACCTACTTTCATGTTTTTTTCGTTCAAAGATGTACATTCCCCTCCCCCTGCATCCCTCGAAGCGAGTGTCAATTTAAGGCTTGTTTTGGAAGGTTCTGAACAAGAACTTTAATGTCCATGGTAAACAGTTTTTCATAAGAATCAGTCTCCTATATGGCGAGACTCCCATTAAACACCTTACAATTTTTGTGTAGTGAAACATTGAAGAGGGCGCCACTTTCGACATACAAAATTTCATGTTACTGGTTAATGTGGCTTGCGAGAAAACTTGCTGTGGCGCATGGACGGACCGACAGACAGACGGACAGGTCGCGATTTCAGTAGGGTTTTGTAAAAAATATTTGCAAATCCCTAAAAATTCGCAAACTGCAATGAGCAGGCAAAGTTGAACTAGTAGATGAACACTGGCTACTCTGAAGGATAGAGCAGAAGAGAGGCGTCCGTTGGAAAGCCAAGAAAGCGACGGGAAGCTTCAGTTGGAGCTGAAGGTAGATATCTGCTCTGACTAACATCAGAATCAGAATGGGGGCGAATATTTCAGGAGGTCAAGGCCCGAAGCGAGCTGTCGAGCCACAATGAGGTCACTTGAGATAGGTGAACATAAAGGAGAACGGAGAGCATCGTTAATATCAAGACAAAATACCAGTGAATGTTTTATCATATTGCGGAGCAATAACTCACAATACTCGTAAATCTGTAAAAGCTGAAGTGCAGCATACCCAGTCAAATACAATGTTACATTTACAGCAATTTCGAACTCAATTGCAGCAATATAAATATAGAGAACTGTAGCAAAAGACCATGAATGATGTATCCAGTTGGTAGATAAATCTATCAATAAAATTTTTTTCAACGCAGATTTCTGAATTTAGATGGCCTTAAAATAAAATCCAGAGTATTTCGAAATTTAGGCATTCAACTTCGGCTGTAGAATTTCAGAGCACTTATTTTTATCAAACTTCATACACAAATATTTGGCGTTGAAAATTTTTAAATTCAGATACAGTGTATAAATTGCAACTTTTGATAGGCATATGCAAACATTGCATTGTTAATCGTTAAAAATATAAGTTAATCACGGATGTGAATGTATGTTTCCACATTTGAGAAAATCATCACTGATATGCCTAATATACTACGGATGCGGTTATTCATATTTTGTATATATCTTAGTTAATGAATCAAGACGCAACTGAATAGTATTCAATCAAATTAAATCTCATGCTATCGTTCTGCTTCATAGTGTATATTATTTCGGTTAGACTATCGCAATTGTGTTAAAAAAAATCGCACATGCAACACATGAAAGAGTGGGAGTTATTGAACCCGGAATACCTGGAGCTGAATCGCGATCATCACCAATTTGTGCGAACCAATGGATTGTATCATTAGATTGATGATGGTCCATGAGTAGTGCTAATTGTTACAAAAATATGAATATTTTATCTAAATTATATTTTTATATTAGCGGTGTTGCATTGATGAAAGTGCGTATTTTTTTAAATCTCTTATGAAACCTTCATGTCAATAATCTTCAACAAGTTTAATTTTTGAATAGAAATTTGACATAAATTTGAAGTCCTACATTAAAATGATATTTTACACTAAATAGATAAAAATCAATTTGAATATTTTATCAATATATTTTCATAAGAAAGCTCCAAAGAAAATCCTTCAATAGCCGCGAAATAAAAAATAAATAATCATTGCATGACTTACATTTTCTCTCTACACTGGACGGACGACTGTTAGTAGTTTTTTGTGGTGTGGAATCTGAAATGATTCAAGAGAAGAAAGAAAAAATTGGTATGAAAAAGATTATTAAAGACGATAAAATTTTGAGAAAAAGTTTTAGAAAGTCATTTAAGATTGCAGTGTGCAATGCAGTCAGCGGTCAATGCTTGACGAAATGTTTGTTTGGTAAGCATTTGGCTACAGGGAAATAAGAAATAACATGAATATTTCGACAGAGCAATTTCAGACAGCTGGCAATAATTCTGTTTATTGCTCTAGTTTGGAATTTTATCTTGATATGGTTTGATTACTCTAGATAGGTTTTCAAACAGCATGAAAGAGATTGAATGGTTAAGTATACGATATCACGCAAAAATAGGATTTAAGTTAAATGATTGGTGGCATATATAGGTTTCATATAATTCAATTGGTTCTGAATGTGTCTATGAATTGAGATTAAACTCAACATAATTATGTTACTTATCGAAAATTCAAATCTAAGGTGAGGAATTCCAAACTAAATTTTAAATTATTAAGATATTAACATAGTATATTCTTTGAAGTATTTTTCTACATGCAAAATCTAACACTTGAACAACAAACTGCGGAAATTGAATCCGCACATAGTTGTGGTAAGGAAGAAGTTTTATTTAGTTTTTAAAAGTCATGTTTCAATTTGCTTTCACTATAACAATTGATTTGCACGAAAACTCTAACCAGGCATGAAATCTTCCCTACACGCACGGAAATCGTTAACTGCTTTCAAACGAATTGTAGCTTTGCATCTTTTCAATGGTAGAGTGATTGCCCTGAATAGTAGATTACAAGCCGCGAAATTTCGGGCGAATTAGTTAATTATTTCGGGTTAAAGATTATTCAATGGAAGTTTATTTATCAGAAAGTTTGAGGCCATCAGAAAGCCGACTAGCAAATTTAAGTTGAAGGTCATGTTGTATCAAGTTTATGGAAAAGCTTGCGAATGAAAACAGAACTTGCGTTACTTGGTAGGTTGGAAATGCTAACGTGACTTTTCAATTGAAACACATTTCAATTGAAAAGACATTGCATAACATTTAGGGGTATTTACATTGAGCTTATTTGTTTCAAATTAGTTATTTAACGTGATTAAGGAGTTATTATAACTGCGACTATCAACTACTCTACCGATTTGTCTAAATAAGTTCAGATAAATTGTATGGATAACGTTCATTTGGGCGTGAGAATCGAAAGGTAGAGCGATATTTGGAACTCTGATCGATTAGTGGTAATCGACCTGGACGGAAGAAAAACTATTTTGGAATTAGCAATAAAATATGATTTTCCTTATTCAAGCTGAATATGTTTTATTCGAATTAGACAGCTTCGAGACCGATCTGACCCCTTCTTCAGTGTTTTATCTACTCGTGGATCGGTCTTGAAACACCAGCAAAGGAATTAGCTTGGATTGTAAATCTCTCAAATATTTTGAGAAAATATGAGAGGTGAATATTGGTCGATTGATTGAAACGTCACGCCGTCGGATGGCTTACTCACCATCAAATGCGAATAATATAGGCAATTATCGAACATTTAGGAATTATTAATTAACAAGATAAGCTTAAAGTGAAAAGAAAAGAGAAAAGACAGAATACTGGAAAGTAATTGGACCAAGCAGGAAATTCCATTCAGAGCAGGATTAACTCATCCATGTAGATTGTGTATAATTGATTCAATTTCAGGACAGAAATATTATTTCAAATTTTGAGGTGGAAATATGCTTCTGGTCATCTTAAAATATAGTACGATAGCACTGCTTAGGAGATAACTTTTTTGGCAGCAGCTCGGAGTTGACAGTATAGTGTGCTCCTGAAGGCCAAAACCCAATTTTGATAACGCCGAAAGTGAGACAATACTGCACTACATTGTCTCTTATGGCATCACTAGACCATTGGGTCATAAGGCTAACGTTTAAGGATACGTTACAGGCTTGGTTTAGTTGAATGATTTGTTTCGGCTTTTAATTCGCATCCTACCTACCTTTTTTTGTTGGTTGGCTATTTATGGGGATTCCTGACGCGCAAGCCGTTGGAATTATCCGCTAAAAACTTCCCCTGTAAACCTGAGAACCCAGGTTGAAACCGTTTGACACATTACCTCGGGCGTAGCCTAGTTTTGCTACGCCGGGGGGTCCCTCAAGATTGGGGATCTCTCCTCTAGCGAAGGGGGAGGGAGGAAGAGGGGTTGCCACAAAAGTGATTCCCGAACCCCGACGTCTCTGGCTGCTGTGAGCACTTTTTATATTTTGGGACTGCCCGAACATAATGTACCCCATAATTCCATTTGTCAATCGATCCAAGCATCTCCCCAATTAGACTATCCCGGCGCAGCTTGTTCCATTTTTTGCACAAAATACAATGTAGCAGGCATCGTCTTCTTCTCCAGCGTAAAACTTACAGTCGGGGGGAGCACGATTTACCAGTCTTGTGGAAGAAAACTGAAAACACCCATCCCCGCTCGAAAGCTGGGTTAGGTCGAAGTCAGTCTTACCGTGCGTTCGATTCAGCCACGCAGTCTATCTTCCCTTCGTGCTGTTTACCAAGGACTGCAGCCAATATTTGAGTGAGCGTTGTTTTTTCTCGCGGGCAACTGTCTCCACCGTGTCTTTGTTTCGATGCAGTACAGCGCTCTCTGGCAAGGAGGACGATGAGTATCATGCCTGCGGAGACAAGCACCGCCGAATCAGAGACTGTCGGATATCAAGAAGCAATCGTCAGTGCTCCTCTTCCCTCTGTACCTGTGACGAGTGTTTTCGGTACAGCTTCTTGTTGAGAGTGTCGACCCATATTTCTGTTCCGTAGTGTAGCATCTATGCCATTCATCAAAAGTCGCCTTTATGATGGGTTGGGCTCCCCTACGTTGGTCATTAGTCGACTCAGAGCCGATACGCCTGAAGCAACTTTATCAGTTTTTACCCTGATTTGCTCAGAGAAATTCATCTTCGAGTCGGTCAGCAACCACAGGTTCTTTACTGAGGGTTTCAATTCAACAAATGGTTCTCCAATACTGATCGTCCTTATTCTGGGTATTCTCCTTTTTATCAGCATGACCACTTCGGTTTTCTCCAGTGCTAGACTTAACCCGCTAGCAATCATAAAATCTCTCACCTGGCGTATTCGCATACCTAGTCTAAGTTGCACCTGTTCGATGGTGCCTCCAGCAACTAGCGCCAAAACATTATCCGTAAAGCCGATCAGGCGCGCCTCATCCGGCAGTTCTAGTCTCGGTAGCACGTCGTACGATATGTTCCACAAGTCTGGACCAAGGATAGATCCTTGAGCAAAACCCGATGTAACTTGCACCCTTTCCGCAGGCAAGCATTGAACGTAGTGAGCAACAAGTCAGGACAATGGTTATAAACGAGGTGCAACTCCTCAACTGGGACGCCGTCTGGACCCCGAGCCTACTTTTGTTTCAATGATAGGACTGCCTCTTCCAGTTTCAGCCGCGTGAAGAGTGGGCGTTTGACTACGAAGGCATTTCCTGGCCATCTTATATGCTGCTAACCAGGTGCATACCTCGTCCCGGTTTCATACCCGTTGAGCTTAACGTCGTAGCTATTAATATTTTTTTTGCTTTTCAGCGATTTCAGTCGACCGCCAGCACACTGGAGGCTTGTCGTTTCATGGTCCCCGACGGAGTATAGAAGCGCTGCAAGCAGACGTGATGATGCTCATAGTTGAGTTCACCACGTCTTGAGCTTCTTGCCCTTCAGTTCTTTACGAATCTTCCAGCAGCAGCGCACCTGTCGTGAGCACCACGATGAACCTCTCGGCATTTAATCTCCCACCAAATCGTGGAAGGGCGGGAGAACGGGCGTTGAGAGACAGCATCACGGATCTCAAGCAGAATGTACTGATTATCACTTGCTGAGTAATCCTCTAATACTCTTTAATTGCCCTATCTATCTTGGGGGTGATTTTTGGGACGCTTTCAACATCGTATTCTTCCGCTGCCTTTGTCTGCAGATACTTTCTAATCCACTCCGACCCCCTTAAGTCTACCTTCCTGTGTGTTCGTTTGGAATTGTCGACTACCACCTTACTAACATCAATAAGATATAACTAAGCAAATCATTCTGAGCTCCAAACGTGCTTACTCGGGCACTGCTCAAACCACAGTCAAGGCTCGTTGCAGCGGTAAAATCATACTGCTAGATGGATACTCGTACTGTGATTCGGATGAAGTATAGTATTATCCACCCGGTAAAGTGATTTAAGTGACTCTGGGGCTAGCCCATTGCATAACGAGAATCCAAATATAGTAGTTCCATGTTCTATCGACTAGGATTTGTTTATTGTATGAGTCACCCGAACCATTCTTATGCTTGGCTCATTGAGACTCTCATGTTCTGAGTTGTTGCGAACATTTATATCTTATATTTAAATTATTACCCATTAACCAAGAATTGGAGGCGCTATCTGCAGGAAGCGAAAGCCCGAGAGGGGCTGTATTGCTACGAAGAAGAAGGACCAGTATTTGGTTTGAGTGGCGCGAACATCTGTTGGGAATTAGCAACAGTGGGGGAACACAAAATCTTGATTAAATTCTTAGCAGTGAGCCTTCAGCTGATCTGAATAAATTTGAAGTTCAGGGACGAGTCAGTTTGCTCAAAAATGAGGCTTTGATATCAGTTGATGCTGGAAAGTCGATTGGCGATCGAGGACAAATTCATTATTGGACCCAAAAGCAGTCGGGAAGTGTATTTAGAAGAAAATTAGCTACACAAAAGTGTTAAAGTTAACTAAAAAAGAAGGTATTTAGCGATCGATTTTTTCATTAGGACGGGCGTTTATAAAGTGAGCGTTGGTGCTGAGTCCGTGCAAATGATTGTGTTCAATGACGAATTTACGTTGAAAGCGGAAAAGATTCTAAAGAGCGTGTGAAGTTCAGCGAAATTTAGAGTGACTGAGAATTGCCCAGAGCATGGAAAAACGCGCTAAATCTTTGAAAACTTGCCAACAAATACCTGAAAACTCCTAGCCCCTTTACGACTAGTGTATCAGGTTTTCACAAGTTTTGTTGCAAGTGTGAATTTTTTGGCGCCTACAGAAAGTCCCACAAAAACTTTCAGTCGGCAGGTAAAACGGTTTGTTGTCATAAATTTAATTGAAGGGTTATCAACAAAATTGGATATTTGGTATCAATATGTAAACATAATATTTACGGAAATAAAGCGGATGACGTGGAAATTATTACATAATGCAGGTAAACATTCAAGATTCGCGAATACATATAGCTAACTAAATGCAATTTCTCGACTTGAATAGTGTGTTGAGTTCCTGACACCCCTGAGCGCCCATCATGGCCTGACCCCATCAACATCAACGCTTCAATCAACTTATATAGTTATTTAAGGTTAATTAGCACTGTAATAATTAGCCCATTCGTAATTAATTTGATTTATTTGATTGATTTATCCATTGATCGATGAATTCAATTCACCAAATTCAATTCGCCACAAAGCGAAAATACTTTAAGTTTCGAATACCATATTTTCATATTTGTCAATCGAGTAACCCATTTTTCATTCATTTTTTAATTCGTCAAAACTTTGAAAGAAATAATTCAACGCAATCAGTGCGATAATATCAGTTGAAAACAGTAACTTACTGCACAACCTGTGCCCCGTATCTAGCTACAAAATGTGTACAGGTTCTAGCACAAGAGAACCAGCAGAAGGGTCCCCTGGGCAGCAGCGCGTTGGAGAAGGATTGCTATATCGACGACGTCATGACCGAGGCAGACAGCTTAGAGGAGGCACTTCGCAAACAGGCGGAGTTATGACCCATACTCTCGAGGGCAGGTATGCAATTTCGCAAATGGTGTGCCAACCATCCTCTATTGTTGAAGCAGATTAAATCTGAGGACCAACAGGTCCAGCTGGACTTCTGGCGTCCGAAGACTGACGAGTTCCAAATCCAAATCAACCTGGATCCAACCGATGCGAAGTTTTCCAAGAGGACGATGGCATCTGATATAGCCAGAATGTTTGATCTATTGGGCATTCTGACTCTTATGATAGTGGCAGCCAAACTATTTTTGCAGCATTACCGGTGGGGATCCATACCCAGTGGTCCGATTTCCGCAGTGGTCTGCCATCATTGCAGCAGGCCCGATTTTCTCGTCACATCAGTACAGGCGAGAAACCCGTGCAAGTACAGTTGCACACCTTTTGTGATGCCTCTGAGAAAGCATATGGCGCAGCGGTATACATGCAGTCAACCCTAAGGAGCGATCAAGTCGTCGTCAGGTTACTGTCCGTCAAGTCAAGAGTGGCCCTGATCAAGGCACTTACTGTTCCGCGCTTGGAGTTGTGTGCGGTGAAACTAGGCGCTGAGCCACAAGACGAGTTAAGACAGCGATCAATCTGCAGGAGGTTTTCAGGTATTCTGGACCGATGCCGAGATTGTCTTGGCGTGGATCAACTCTACTATATCATCATACAATACTCTTGTGGCGAAAAGGATCTCGGCCATACAGATCCTCTCAAGGCCGGACCGATGGCGACACGTAAGGTCTGAAGACAACCCAGCTGACATCCTGTCATGTGGGATGGCGCTGGCTGAATTGAGCCGCTGTAGTATGTGGTTGCAAGGGCCACCATTTTTCCGAGTATCGGAGTGGGGGCCCTTGCGACTTAGAGACGAAACGGACCAAGATCGCTATGGTAGCGGCAGAGGCTCTTGAAACACATTGGATTCAGCAGATCCAATACGGCAATTTATTCAAGAGGTTGCAGCGCATAGTGGCCTACATGATGCGGTTCATCTGTGGTCTCAAGCCGGCAGTCAAGCAATCTCAACTGACAAATCAAGCGTCCACGGACATGAGAAGGCTGTGCGCAAAATGGGTGCCGCGTTTGCTCACAATAGAGCACAAACAGTAACGTGAGGATGTTCCCATCGAGTGTTTGACAATGTATCGCAGCAATAAAGCCGAGTATTTGCGTCGATTCATAACCATGGAGGAAACATGGGTCCATCATTTTACACCTGAGACCAAGGAGCAGTCAAAACAGTGGACTGAAAAGGAAGAACCGGCTCCAAAGAAAGTAAAGACACTTCAGTCAGCTGGCCATGACGTTGCCAGCTGACTGAACGTGTAGTAATCGAGGAGTACATATGAACGTCCAGCAACCGAGCGTAAGCTAGTCAAGCGAGGCATTTAGGACCCCATTTAGGCAGAGGTCGGATGAATAACCAAGCCAACTTTCAAAGTAAAAGCTGAAAAAACGTAAGATTGCTCCTCCCAGATTAACTTCACCGCTCAATGAAAAAACCAAAGAATATCTGAAAAGGGCTGTCATATAAATAAGTATAAACAACAGAATTATCTCAAGAGGAAACTTATTTGTGCAGAAAGCGCTTCTGGCTGGCTTCAGCCAGCCTCATAGCCGAGGAAGGCTGATCATGATGAGCGTTCTGCGGATCTATGCAAACTAACAGTGTATAAGCTGACCGAGGCCAGAGGATAAATCGTGGGTCGTGTAAAAGCATAGAATTCACAAGCAAGTCAAGATCTAGAGCATGGGTACCAACCAAGCTTTTATCACCTGAAAAAATCCGGCAGTTAATAAATCACGTAACTATGAACGTCCATCAAATGAGCGTAAGGTAGTCAAGCGAGGCATTTAGGACCCCTTCCAATTTTTAAAGACCGTTACTACCACCTTGACTAGGGGTAGGATTTTACAATACTAAATGTTTAGTCCCTGTTTAGCAGTGGATTATGGCACACTCCGCTTGAGCAGCAGGTCCCAAGTTCAAGCATCGAGTTTGAGCTACTGATGCTGCTGCCGGACTATCAGCCCACCCAGCTGTGATGGGTATCAATTGAAAAATTAGGTAATAATCACATGGTTGAGTGTGATATTGACCATATCACCTCGAATTTTGTTACGATCATGGAATGAAAAACCTTAACAATAAACCCCAACACCAAGGTTCAGATTTCGACTGTTATGCGATGGATTATCATTATTAAATGTCTATTTTTCGGACGGATTATCAGAACGGATCACCAGCTCAAAGCGTTTTACTAACCATATCACCTCCTCGAGTGCCGATATATTCGATCAAGATAATGAGATCCTCTAACTATTTCTAAGCTATGGCCCGAAAGGGGCTGCAATACTAAATAAAAAAATGTATATAGAGGTGACCTGCAGATCTCCAGAGAATCCAGTTTCTAGCGATGTCATCGCCGAAGAAGCAGCGTTCTGATCCTTCTGAAGTAGGCTCAAAAGCAATTACTTCGGGGGATTAAAGTAGTGCTGTCACGACTTCTAGGCTAGATAGCTGCCTTGATCTTCTAGATTTGACATCAATGAGGATGACATGAAATCTGACCAGATTTCTAGGATGTGGACAGTGCTATCAGCTCAAATAATGGTGAAGGTTCTCCAATTTAATCCTCAACATCCTAAGACAGTATCTTCTACTTTTCTGTTCCATCGGTCTAAGAACGGAGAGGAGAGTTCTCTAGTCCTAGAGCCATGGGTGGTCCAAGACCGAAACTTTGATTAGCACATTTATGGATACGGGAATGTACCACCTGAACCCTTAGGCAAACAAAGAGCCTGCATCCTTATTAGAAACACCATAGAGGCCCTTTTCCTCATAAACTTTAATGACAAGGACAATGTATTAATTGTTACCGGGGCGCATCACTTCGTACTAGTGGACGATGAAAATTCAACGCTTTCTAATGATACTATCAGGAAGCTAGTGGCAGTCGCAAAAACTCATCAGATTCCACTAATTTCGGTGCGGACGTCATGGCTCATTATCAGATGTCAGAGATTAATCCTTGTATGCCAAAGCAAATATTGGCAATCCACTTTTCAAGTCTGCAACAGAAGAGACGTGTTATACATTACAACAAGAAGCGAGCATGCAGCATACCTTCTCAAAAGATGGAAGATCCTGCAGGACATTTTGCTATCTGACCAATGTATAGTATGTGGTAAAACTAAAAGAAGCAATTCCGGACTCAAGCAGGAAAAGAACAAATTCGGAGAAGTTTGGGCCAACTATTCACAATAAACTGGACCACGTCGTTTTAGCCTTGAACATCCAAGAAAATGTGGATGAAGCAGTAAACTCTTTTGCAACATTCAAGTGCTTTGAACTCCTGCGACTGAACTGAATGTAGAGGGAAATCCTCAAGGGCAGTCAGATTACGATTCTTCAAAGTGAATGCAGAAAGGAGTTTAACCAAGCTGAAAGGGGGTCAATGATTGGGCAATTTTCAAAGCACAGCTAAGGCTATTCAAAAATTCGTTCGTACGGCAAAAAGGCCTTAATGGAAATTTTGTGCAAACATTGAAGATGCCAAGGAGGCCAGTCGCCTCCAAAAAATTCTATGTGGAAGACCTATTGTGGCAGGCTGCATATACAAAAGTCCGATGGAGGCTGAACTCAGATCAGTACAGATGCACTACAATCTTGATTGATACTCATTTTCCTAGGAGTGAGGGAACATCTCTTGTTATACGAGGACCTATCATTTCAAGCTTGCAAATCAGATGGATCGAAATATTGCAGAATACAATGCCCCAAGCATGCGTATACTAAAATTAACTGGCGGGGAACAAGAGTTGTTTTCATGTCCAACGCAGGGAAAGCTTCGCACGCCAAGTCTAAGGATTTCAGCCCAAATACGCTTGAGCTCCGTTCTTTTAAAGACCTTGAAGGGAGTTCGAGGGTACTGGATAACTAACTTGATGGGCTCTAAGTTGCCACAAACGAGCTTTGAACCGGACTACCGCCTCTGCATCACATGGACTAACATTTTATAAACATTATTTTTAATTAACCTAATTTCGAATAGAACCCCTGGAAGCTTTCAATTACTGCATATTTTTTCTGATACTATTGTTCAATTTCGTCTGTAAAGCAAATTTAAATCAATTCCTTTTTAATTACAAACTTCGGCTACATTTATCCAAACTTTTTGAATTACTCATTCATTAAAAAATACAAAGTGCCATAAAAAGTTCATTCATCCGCCACTTGCCAATGATCACTTTTCACCAATTAGTGCTATAATTTCATTAATTTTTTCCAATCAAACAAATACGGAGTGATACGTGAAGTAAATATACTCGTATGTTATTCTATATCACAACCAACTCAGACCATCATATGAGTAATCATTCACGGACGGACACAAGGTGCGCATTGCATTAAATGAGGTATTTGGATCATCCGAATGAGTACGAATGAAAACATTTGATTGTGTTGTACAAATCTAAATTTGCATGGGGTTAGTGAAATGCGATTTTTAAAAGGCAACTTGCCGGCTAAGTAATTATCTAGTAAATGTGACTGACGACTGAATGACTGACTGGTTTACTCTAACAAAATGAATGACATCATTGAGGTCGTTTAAAACCATGGTCAAGTGGCGAATTCTGTTATAGCACGTTTCGCCAGTGGCAGTGATCTTCCGGCAGCGTTGCGGAAAACAAAACCAGAATGTAACAGGTTATTAGCTGAATGCATGAACTTAATCCAAAACAGTAGATAAGTTCTTTGAATTCCTGAGATATTTGATTGATAGTCAGGGATTGAAATTATTTAGAGAATTAGCTCAACCTTTCCTTCTCAATGAGAAGCAAATATTAAGCATACATTTTTTTGTTGGGAGTTTCGTGAACAATCTGAAGATCATACTTGAAATAGATGTTTAAAAAAATTTTCAAGGCAGAGATTCTTGCATTCTGATAGTGTGTAGTTATTTTTTATGACCTTCGTTAATCCTGAATGATCTCATTTTGGTGTGTGTGTTATTTTAACACAACTGTAGCTATAAAAACAAAAATGATTAACAGTTAGCGTTGAAATTTTTGCTGCTAACTTTAATTGGACTTTTGAAACACCATAACCATAGAAGTAACGATGTTTTCTTTTATGAGGCACTTTTCGACATCAACTGGATGCCATCTTCATCAATGTGGCGCATTGGCTACACAATAGAAAGAGGGAAAGTGCAATTATTTTGTGTGACTAGCCAAGATAGTTTTCATTACATAACACTTACATGATATTGATAATTATTACAAAAGCATCTACCGAAGAAATTTGTGGAATTTCAAATCAAAATAGGAGCATTAAAAAGAATTGAAAATACGAAAAATAGGAGCGTGACTAACCGAGAGGAAAATTAAGTAGAAAAAAGTATAAACTGTAAGATCACGATAATGAGTTCCTACAGCCGTGGTAATCAATGTGCAAGCGTTAAGTCATTCACGTAAAATAATAGTAATGAGGGCCCTAATGGGAAATATCACGCGAAAGAAGATACAGATAAAGGTATCGCAGAGGTTTTGCTCGCTTTGTCATATATGATCCACTCATTGGGTTGTTGTAATGTTGCTTATACAAGTCAACATACTTAAACCGGAAAACGGTATGTGATTTTGTTGTAACGTGTATGCATGAGCTGTAATTAACGAGTTAAACAGCATATAGCTTTTTTGATAAATTATGACTAAGCCAATGATATTATCACACTCTGAGCGGTCAAATCATTTAATTTGCTGAATATGAGTTCATGTAGGCGGTAAGCAATTTTTAAAGAAGGGAATTTTTGCAATTTTTTATATGAAATTATTGCCTTTGTTTTCTTGTTGAGGCTGATTGCATTTGTCATTCGATTTGGACATAAAACAAGTACTGCAGTTGTGTGGGAGTATCAGTGGGTGAACGAAATTAAACGTAAAATATTTTATTTGTCCAAAAATAAAGCTTCTCAAAATATAGTGAAAAGTGCAACGATGGCAATAATTACGTACATTTACTTGTTCATATAAGGAATGTCAGTAATTTCAGAATTGTCATGCGATCAAATTATTGAAGTGTCTTAAGTAAACTGAAGACAATTAAAAACAAGAAAATTCCATATCTATGATTCAGTTGAATCAATGAAAGCTTTTAGAATTGTAATATTGCCAATATCCATACATTGACAGTTGCAATCCAACTAACATATCATCAACCATGCGTACTTTTTGTTGAACGCGCACACAATTGTGATGATCTCAATTTCAGACATTCTCTTCAATTTGAGCTACTGCAATATTGAAAATAATTGAAGAAAAAGTTATTGACCGACTGTTATGAATATTTATGTAATAAGCTTGCAATAAGATGTTTAAGCAAGTGAAGTCTTAATAATTAATAATTAAATAGGCGTACTTTAATTTACGTGTGCTTTGAGTACATGGGAACAATGAATGTGGGAAAGCTTAATTAATCATTTCAGTTTTGATTTGAGAGTGTTCAAATCTGTTTGCTAAATGTTTTCATGATTTACTATCATTGCTAACATGCATTTTCGCAAATGTTATGATTCATGTCAGACTTTTTTCTAACTTTCCAGGAATAGATTTGAGCAAAGATGTACCTGAGACAATAAATTATTTGATTATATTTACTTTAGGCTATAACTTAAAGGGCTAAAGAATAGATAAATTTTTAAATTTCATTTATCATTTTCATGACAAAGATTATGCTTAATTTTTTTCAAGTGGATAGCTTGTCAAACAGATCTCTACTTTGGGAAGAATTTTAATGGTTTGCTCTTATTAAAGCCTAGCGGCTAGCTAAAATTTTATCATCGAAACCTTAGCCTATGGTCTAGAAATCTAACAAGTAAAACTTTTGTTAATCATGTTAGAAATAGGAATCTGAGACTCATTTACCAATAAAGCTGTAATATGCTGGAGATATGCAGCCACACAGTACAAACGACCGAAATGTGTGAAATGTGAGCGAGATCTGACTTTTTTTATACTCGACCTGGCTGATGAATATAGGTAATTTAAAAAAAACAGTTACTGCGATTGACAATACCACCTTTCAACAACTTAATGTGAAAAATTCAACGGTACGTTTATTATTATTTTTTACAGACATCCAAAGTGAACTCTCTCAGTGAATTTGTAAATATGGAAAAAATCGGGCATCGTTATGTGGTACAATACTTTCATTTGAAAGGTCTAAGTCCAACCAATATCAAAGCCGACTTGGATTCTACTCTGGGGAAGTCAGCTCCTTCGTTTACAACGGTCAAATATTGGGTAGCTGAGTTTAAGTGAGGTCGTTCGAGCTGCCAAAATGAACACCGTAGTGGTCGACCAAGTGAGGTCACTACGTCAGAAAATGCGAAAAAAATCCACAAAATGGTATTGGATGACCGTCGACTAAAAGCGCGCGAGATAGCAGACATGGCAGGCATTTCAAAAAGTGCTGTGCATCGCATTTTGACCGAAAATTTGGACATGAGAAAGCTGTGCGCAAGATGGGTGCCGCGTTTGGTTAAAATGGAGCACAAACAGCAACGTGTGGATGTTTCCATCGAGTGTTTGACAATGTTTCGTAGCAATAAAGCCGAGTTTTTCCGTCGATTCATGACCATGGGCGACACATGGGTCCATCATTTTACAGATGAGACCAAGGAGCAGTCAAAGCAGTGGACTGAAAAGGGAGAACCGGCTCCAAAGAAAGCAAAGACAGTTCAGTCAGCTGGCAAGGTAATGGCATCCGTTTCTGAGATGCGTGTAGAATAATATTTATTGATTATCTCGAAAAAGGAAAAACAATCAACGGCGCATATTATGCAGCCTTATCGCAGCGTTTGAGTGATGAAATCAAGAAAAAACGGTCCCATCTGACGAAAAAGAAAGTGTTGTTTCATCACGACAACGCACCAGTCCATACGTGCGTCATTGCGATCGCTAAAATCAATGAGTTGAAGTTCGAATTGCTTCTTCACGCACCCTATTCGCCACCTTTGGCTCCCTCGGATTATTTTCTTTTTCCGAATTTGAAAAGATGGCTCGGCGGCAAAAGATTTGCCAACAATGAAGAGGTAGAGTCTGCGGTTAATAACTATTGTGAGGAACTTGACGGTTCCAACTATAAAGCTGGTATCGAAGCTATTGAACATAATTAGGAAAAGTGTATCGAGCTGAAAGGAGAATATGTTGAAAAATAAAAAACATTTTCGCAATTTGTTTTTTTGTCGGGTCGGGTACTTTTGGGACCGCCCGCGTACCTCCATGCTTTTTTCAGATGACGAGTCTCCAATCGTGGCAGTGTACACAGATTTTCGTACATTAATAGCGCAGTTTTTAGAACTGTTTTAAAAAGCCCTCATTAAGACCTTTGATTTGACACCCATCAGAATCACCTTTGGTGAAAAAGATTTTCAGGGTCCGCTCATTATACGGAGAGCCTATCCCTAAGAATTTTTTTTAACATCCAAAATTTCACCTGCTTATGTTGACCGATTTTTTCTAGATCACTGTCTCACAAGCTGGCCACGTGTCCAACATGTCGATGTTATCACAGTCTGCTCCATGAGATTTTGACCCCCTACCTTGACCAGTTTAGAATTTTCTGGATGTGCTGTACAATGAATTTCCACATTGTTTAGCCTTCCAAACGTGTTTAGGTTTAGTTAAGAACGACATTAGTTTCCAACAAAGTGAAAAATGAGTGGGTGCATGCATAATACCGTTTTTTTATGGATTTTAAAAGGTGTTTTAATTATTTGGTATGTAATAAATCATTTATGTATTGGCCGTAAATACGAGTAGTAGTAGAATGTTTTTATGGGAAGTGATGGCCCAGGAGAGACCGCAGCAAGTTAAATTAAACTTCAGTATAAAAAAGGCAATTCTTGACGTAGTTGATACAGGAAAAGGTTTTTTTTTTTTAGCGAAAATGTTGCAAGGCTCCAAAACAACGATTGCCAATACTCCATTAAAAAACAAAAAAAAAAATTTAACAGCATTTGAGGGAAGTGCTAACTCAGGTTGAAAATTTAAATTACAAAACCCTCTTTTAAGCCAATAAACAAAAAACCTTGGATTTTTTTTCAAAAATTTTCTAAGAACATTCTCATCACTGGTTTGTAGCTTCAAGAAAAAGCGCTAAAGATTTCCAAATCATTGGGAATAAACAATTTTCATGCGAATAATGGATGGCTTGAGGCATTAAGATTGCGAAATAACATTAATTTAGAGTCAATTGTTTTGTTTAACGGCTATCGTTACATTAAAGATGACTCAAAGGAGTCGAAACGCGTCTGCTCACACCATAAAGAAAGGCCCGACGGCTTTACAAAAAAACGATCAGAGCTTTATCTGGCGTTGATTTCAAAGCTGCCGAAGACTAGTTAAAATTACCCGAAATTTTAAAAGGCTTCGCTTTCCCAAACCAGTTTAATGCAGGCGAAACAGGCTTGTTTTTTTAGACAGCTTCTGATTAGAAGCCTTGAAATTAAAGGAGACCAATGTAAAGGTGTGCAAATGGTCAAAAAGAGATTAAGCATCCTGCTTTCATGCAGTGCAACAAGAGAGAAACTTAAACCATTGGTCATCGGTAATGCTACTTATCCATGCAAGCCGAATTCTATTAAACTGGAACAGCTTCGGGTCAATTGACAACGCTACTAGTCATAAGACGAATATTGCACTTGCAAATGTCGGGATCAAGTTCCTACCTCCCAATTTTTCATCCGAACTTCAGCCGCTAGATCAGGGAATAGTTAAAACTTTGAAGCAACACTATCGAAAAAATCGTCTTTTGCAACTTATTTCAATAATAGATTCCAGTTGAAATTGCAAAAAAGTTTATGTTCTAGGTGCAATACGATGGCGTCGCTCAGAATGGCAAGTAGTTCTAATAGACACGATAAAAAAGTGTTTCTATCGAGCAGATTTCAACTTTTTACATGAAGCTAAATTAATCGAATCTGCTGAAACAGATTTCGGTAACATAATTACAATTTTCCGATTTTCATAATTTTTTGCAGAATCAACTTGGCTTCTAGACGACCACAAAAAGTCCCATATTTGATCCACCGCCATTTTGAATTTGTACCTGAAAGATCATGCAACTAACAAGATCATTAACATCTACTTTAACATCAAGTTTCATGTAAATTGAATAAAAATTGTTAGTTTTACAAGCATTTGAAATTCCCAACTTTGACTAGCCGGCATTTTGAAATTTAAGACCTGATCTTCAAATTTTTTGTATTGTTCTCTAGACACATAGTTTCTATCAATTTTCATTAAAACCAATTGAAGGTTTCGTCACAATTATAAAAACAATTTTTTGCACGTTTTTCGACCTTTGAGGAGCCGTTATTTTGTTTCAGACCGTTCGCCTTTCGATTTTTTTCTGAGCTTCATTGCACAGTTTAATGAACCTTTATACTTTGCTCAGAACAGAAGTCAGAATTTTCGTCTAAAATGGCCGCTATTTTGTTTTCGCTCGGCCGATTTGGCTTTTTAACGAACTTAGCGAAGATATTTACCCAATAAATCTTTGCCGAAAATTCAATTAAAGTTGAAGCGAAATTGAGTCTTCGCGTGGTCACAAATTTCTTTGTATCCCATGTATATATAAAATCTTGCAACGTGTTCTTTTCGAATGGGTAAATTTCCCTCGAGAAATTTACCTAAAAGGGGATCGACACTGTTGCCAAAATTATAGATTTATTTCATTACTGTGCACGTTCTATAAAGTTCTCACGAAAATGACCGAACGTCGACTTAAAACTACGTTGAAAACATAGAAGGATAGATACTAAGGTGGCTTAGAATCCAGGCGATCGACTTTTGATCAGATCTTCGCAGGGAAACAAATTTCGGAGAAATGCTGGAAATAGAACATAAACTTTTTGTAGATTTCTTACAAGCATATGACAGCATGGATCGAAACGCCCTTTATAATATACTCCTCAGAAAATGACAATACCGAGCGCAAAGTTGAAATACAAAAGGAGCTTACCGAAACTTCCCCTCGGAAAAAGGGTTAAACAGAGAGCCGATTTAGCGGTAACTCTTTAAACCTGACCCTTGAACAGCCGTGGGGAAAATCTCGGCCATAGAAGCAAACGGTATGATGATTGTAAGATCTGCGCAATTGGTGGTCAGAATCTTTTGCCGTTTGCAAGAAGTATTCCAAGAGGTAGTTCAATCAGCGAATTATGTTGGATTAACAGTCAACGAAGATAAAAATAAACTCATGGCTCATAAAAAGAAACATACCACAACAACAAAACGTCAAATTTAGTGACTTTAAAAGTTTGAGCATGTACGTAGTAATCGAGCAATCCGTCTAGGCAAACTGCTGCAGGAGCAGTCACGAAAAGGACAAGAGGAGGAGCTACTATTCGCAATTATTAGATAGTTCCCTCCACTTCAACACCTCATGCTACGCACAAGAATCTCTTCCTGATTTGCTGGCCGCGTCAATCCCGCAATATAATCGTCAGCTAGAAGAGATTAGTTTACCTGTTCGATATTTCAGCAATCCAAGTCACAATATGAACGTAAAGGTCTCGAATGTGTTCGTCACGATCAAGTCGCATGGGACCGGTCAAAATCTATGGGGATGACGCAGCCAATGCAAAACTACGGCGGTTATAGTTAACGCCATAGTATACTCATATAGTATCCACGCAATAGACTCCGGAAAAAACTGAACACAAGCCGTAGAGCGAACCATAAATCTTCGGTAGCAGTTAGGCAGGTAAATGCTGCCACGTGGGTTGGCGTGAATATAAACATATGCTTCCATGAGAGATTTCACGATTACCATCTCAAAATATCAATAACTTTGCGGAAAAACAAATTCATTCTATGCAATCTTTTAGTTTTTTATTAGGATCTGGCAGCACTCCCATGTTCTGAAATGCGTTAAAGAACACGTGCGTCGGAGATTTTATTTAGTTTTTTTGTATACGACAGGCCTCGGCTTAGCTGACCGGCCTCTGGAAAAATTCCCAAAGTGTGCAACATAGGGTAAATGGAAAGTGTGGATATTATGTGAATGTACTATGGTTAACGCCATCAACACGCACTTTATTAGGCGAGCCGTGCCTCTTACGCAAGTGCAGTCAGCAGTTTGTCGTATTCGCATCGATTGAATGTGCCATTCTACGGAGCGCCGTGTTCAGCATCTTCATCTGGATCTGGCCCAGCATCTGCGCATTATGCTCCATCTGAACGATCGGATTCATCGATGCCGACTAACAGTAGGTCAAGCAGTGAAAGCAACGCAAGTTCAGTGAGTAGTGGCGCCAGTGAACAGATCAATCAGCCTGTTAAATTGCAGATTAATAATTTCGATTGTTCTTTGAATAAGCACAGTTTGAGACATTTCCTCTTGAGCCAACTAAAACCCATTCCCCTATTGCGGCGTTGGCTCTTGAGGGAACTTTTCATGCAAAAGTATCTGTTCTGAACGAAACAGGTCGTCTCGAATTTGCATCGAAAAATGGATTGGTTATCGGCCAATGGGCACGACTTTTTGACTTCGGTCACCTTTTTATCGTGAATGCAAAAATAATTTCTAGTGGGCCTTCGCGCTGTGGGAAAAGAACCTGCCCCATGATACCGCTACGCTAACTTGCCAGCGCATTCACGCGTCCCCAGGCGAAGCCAATCCAGCTGAGCACTGATTCTGCTTGCTGAGGCATTAGAACACCACTGCGGTCTTGAACGGACATCTTTCATACCAGTAACATCACTACACATAGTAGATCGTTTTATCTACCTCGGATCACAGCTCCCAAAGTATGGCAAATTATGGTAGTCAGAAAGACGAGATCTAACGGCGGATATCTATATCGAGTAAAACTAATTTTATAGTCTTCTCTCTCTCATGCGATCTAAGAAGCTGTATCAAAATGTAAAATTTAGAAAATCCTGATAAGACGCATACTTCGCAGTGAGTCCGAAATGTGGACGTTGACAAAAATATAGGAAAAACGAAAAGAGGCTTTCGAACGAGTACTCCAAAAATATTTAACACCATTAAGCAAAGAGAATTCTGGCGAATCCGTTACAATAACGAGTTGCATAGCCCTTTTATCGAGCCACAAGCCTCTATCAACATTAAACTGTAAGAATTTCAATTGAGCGGGCATGTAGAGTGTATGCTCAAATCTAGAATATCTAGAAAGCTACCAAAAGGATAATTTTGGAAAGCAAAGTAAAGTTGGGAGGACTCGAATGACGCAAACAGTAGAACGTTGCTAAGAATGTCAAACTGGAGGACGCGGTCAATAGATCGAGGAAGCTGGGCGAGATGAATCCGAAAAACAAAGGTCCGATCATGACTGTAGCGCTATCTAAGAAGAAGAATGATTGCACACTGAATTTGTCGATAGGTTGCATTTATGCGGCGCCGCAGCGATGCTGTACAAACATTTGTTATTGCAAACGTATACATCAGCAATTGCGAGGGGAGGTCAAAAAGATCCTGAATAGACAGGGAAGGGGGTTGAAATGAAACTATTTTTCCTCTTTAATATACTCTCCTTTAACGCTAATAAAAACTTCATATATATCAAAAAATTTGCTAATAAAAAAAGTTATTTGTCTTGGTTGTCCAAATAGGCAAAATTACCGACTTGACCACCGACGGAAATAATTTTTTTTTCTTTGCGGCTCTTTTTTATCTTTGGAAATGAATAATCGTCGCTGGCAGCCAGATCTGGACTGCAGGGTGAGCGACAGAGTTGTTCAAAACGGCATTGGTAAATGACAGCTGTATTCATAAAGCTATTCACAAAGTTCTTCAGCACATTTGGAAAGAAGGACATTTGCCGAAAGATTGGAGAAAATCAATTATATTCCCTATTTACAAAAAAGGTAACAGGCTACAGTGCATATCACTACTTTGTACGGCGTACAAAATATTTTTAAAGATCTTAGAAAATAAAATTGGATCATATGCTAACATCAAGGTGGTTTTAGAGCAGGTAGATCGACCAAAGACCAATTGTTCACTGTTAAGCAGGTACTTGAAAAATGCTGGGAGTTCAACATAGACGTGCACCAAATTTTCGTTGAATTTAAGCAAGCAAACGACAGTATTGATGGTAACGTACTGTACCAAATAATGCTTTGCTTTGGCATCTCAGCCAAATTAGCCCGTCTTACCACAATGACAATGACGTCGACGACCTCCCAAGTCCGTATCAATAACCAACCCCCCGATGCCTTTGACACAAATATCGGACTAAAGCAGGGAGATGGGCTGGCCCCATTGCTATTCAATTTGGATCCGGAGTACGTCATAAGGAAGCTATCTGTCGATACGCGAGGTACATTACTATACAAGTCGAGCCAAGAAGTAGCCTATGGGGACGACATCAACATTTTGTCACGGTCATTAACAACTGTCAAAGAACTTTTCCTGAAACTCGACAGCGAAGCAAAACTAGTAGGGCTACAGATCAATGAAAATAAAATAAAGCTCGTGACGCAGTCGAGGAAAAATACCTCAAATACACAAAATATCACACTTGGCGAATACAGTATCAAAAATGAGAGCGAATTTGTGTATTTAGGCGGCAAAATAACGAAAGCGGATAATGAAAGAGACGAAATACGCCGAGAAATACAGCTCGCAAATAAAATATTTTATTCAGTTTTGAAGATCTTGAAGACCAGGAGAACAAAGCTCCAGATATACAAATCTGTGATGTCCTGTGTTACGCTATGGGTGTGAAACATGGACTCTAACCCAAGCATCCGCAAATATATTGAACGCCTTTGAGCAACGGGTCCTGAGGCGAATAATCGGAGCGAAGCTAGACGGGGCCCAATGGCGAATTCAATACAACCATAAGCTGTATGAAATTTTTGGCGAGCCTGAGGCCTCAATTGGCTGGACACATGAATCGTATGGACGAACAACGGATATCTAAAAAGGTATTCGTAGGGAGAACTGAAGGGCGGAGACCAATGGGGAACCGAGGAAACGCTGGTCTGACTTGGTCGATGAAGACAGTTCATCCCTGCTCGGATTCAGGAATTGGAGGACGCGGTCCATGCACCGAGACAGTTGGAGGCACTATTTGGAGGAAGCGATGGCCCGAGAGGGGCTGAAGTGGTATGAAGAAGAAAGAAGAAACGGCAGCCGCCGCAATATGTTTGTGTGCATGGGAGCGTTATCGTGCAAGAGAGTTACACCTTTTGTCAACTTTCCTCGCCTTTTATTCTTGATTATTTCTTTTAATCGATCGAGTAAAGAAGCTTATTGCATTCCTGTTATGAACACACCACCATATCCATATCTCAAAAAATGGGCGCCATGTTCTTTCCGGCCGATTGAAACACTGAACTTTTTAGAAGGGGTTGTGAGTTTTTTATGCCACTGCATCGACTCTTGCTTTGACTCAGGATCAAAAAGGTGAATCTAATTTTCATGACCAGTACCAATCCGAACCATAATTCGTCCTTGTGCTCTCCATAGCGGCATAAAAACTCACGGTGTAAGCATTCTCGGGACCCATCTTGCACAAACTTTAGCCATCCCAAGATGTTGATGTAGGATATTTAGAAACGTTGATTTAGATACTCCAATTAATGCTGCAACTTTTTTCTTCTTTAGCCGGCCATCTTCGAATACAAGTTTTTCTACTTTTTCGATGATCTCTGGCGTCCTAGACTCTACTGGCCGTCCAGGCCGAGGACCATATTCAATTGAGTCCCTCCCTTGCTTGAAAAGGCGGTGCCAATTATAAACCATAGTTTTACAAGAAACACTGTCCCGTAAAAAGCTAATATTGTCCGTGTCGTTTCTTGTTTGGCGAGGAACTTTATCACTGGCCAATATTCAATTTTGTGCTCGTTGAAAACTCAAATGTAAACAACCGGATTAGGATGAAACATGATTCATGTTATATATATATATATTTATATATATATATATATATATATATATATATATATATATATATATATATATATATATATATATTAATTGATGCCTTCCTGGATGACTAATCTCACCAGTCGGCAACCCCGCATGTGAACGTTTTGATCTTCTTACGTAATAGCTCCGTCTTGTTGGCGAATGAAAATGAAAAAAAAGCGTAGGTAAGAATCACGTCGTGGTCACCAAAAATAAATGTACAAAAAGAACACGTTTTCATTCAAGCACATCTACTTGATGAAGGCGATGAAATTGATTCACTATATAACTGACTTTTGAATCGAAAGTTTCCGCCAAAAAAATGATAAACTTCCGCAATTACTCAAGATAAACAAAGCGTCTTATTACTCAATCCAGATTAATATTGCGATGAGACTCCACATTCGCAAATTTCCGTTCGTGTGCAATAAAACACATTACCCTTTTTGCATGACTCACATATTCTTATTAGTGCTCAAACTTCCGCACATCTAAGAATAAAAGTACATACCGGAAGTAATCAAACTCTCATGCACAATTCTCCAATTGGGATAAAATACCTAATACCTACTTCATTCTTTAAATATTACCTACAGTTTCACTTCTCCAGCTGTTTCGCATTCATTAATCACATTTATCTCATATTTCCTCCATTCAAATCGAATCTTTTTCGCATCAAGGTCGTATTTAATTTAAGACAAATTTAAATGCTACGTTCATAGTTGATAAATTTATTCAACCTGATCTAATGATTGGGTTAAGTAATTTCTACACAGAGATCGTCGTTGATTGATAAAATCAACATAGATATGGTTATTTAGCGATAAAAGATGGGCTGACTAATCGTGCTACCAGTCCAGATACATAAATAGGTGATGACGTATTGACTAAGTTATGCAAATTTCACTTTATCATTTTTGTTTTTTATTTATCTTTGACTTTTGCCTGCAAATAAATGATATTGATATTTGTTGTTAGGTATGCAGATAAGTTTTGTTCCATTTAAAATTTCCATCAGTTTTCTGCCTCACGTGAATAATTCATTCAAGACGGGTTGCAGGAATTCTTCTGATGCTTTGCATTTTACATAACTGATGACCAATTTTATTTGCAAAAATATCCACCAACACCCACCTAATGGCTAATTCTCTTCTAGACAAATTCACACTATCGTATTGTTGTCAATTACACGTCCACATTCCGGCGATTTATCTAGAGGATGAATAGCGATATACGAGTAACATATGTTAGTTCCCATCATTTACTAAGTTTTAGGTATGCGCTACGCATAATAGTACCGGCTTGATTTGTTTGGATAATTGTGTGTCTACGTAATTTATAAACCTTAATATTTTATGCTGCTTTGAAGAAAATTTGTAATAGCTAAAAATATTAGAGAGTACATGATCAAGTCAACAAGTTTAGTCATACTAAGTGTTGTTGGCTTTTGTATGTCTCTTCGAGTCTTTGGGTACAAGTATTATTGCATTTAAGACGATGAGATGGCATGAAGATGTGTGCTTGCTTACTTTATTAATGCCTTGTAGTAGCTCTTGCTAAATGACTCAATAGATGCGATGTTTATCTTTGAGAGCTGCTTCCTCGGTATGCAGAGATGAATTCAGCTGATTTGAGTACTATACTTACGGATGACTATTATGGATTGCATATATGAGCAACGTATGAATACATGAAAAATTACATAGAAGAGACTAAATGATTTTTTGCTTTTTCGTCGTTTGCCAAATAATATTTTTAAAATTTACATTAAGATTTTGTCGTGGCTGCATATCACTTCAAAATCCATTTCCGGAATTTTTGCCTGCATCTGGACCCTCTAACGCACAAATTGACTTTTTCTAAAAGTTCTAATCAAGGCCTTTCATTTGATACCTCACTAGACTACCTTTAATAAAAAGTTCGGTTCTGAGGAAGCACGTGGAGGTATTGACAAGTTAGTCCCTTGGTTAACCGAAGAAATTTCGATGAAATTAATCAGAATTTAATGTAAGGAAAATGAGCTTGCTCTGAACGAGAGATTTTGATTCCACTCAAGATTGCAACTCCTGGAGGATGTATAGCAAGCGATCGGTCCAGAAAAAATGCACGACGACTCAAAGTAGTCGAAATGCGTTTGCTCACCCAAAGAAGCAAGGCCCGACGGCTTTTAAAGAAAAAATATAATTGGCTTGCGGATATTAAATAAACAAAAAAAAGGACTACAAGTTCCATTTTAACGCCCCAAAAAAACTATGCAAGCAACGGTGTCAGCGACACAGTAGAGGAAAAAACACACGAAGTGAACTTTGGAATAACTTCACGAAATCGAGAACTTTGTCACAGAAAATTTTGCGCAGTCTCTAAAGACTGTCCTCGTTGCGGAATCGCAAAATTTTTCTTTAAAACTAGATGATTTTCCAAGTATTCACGTGCGATTTCCCAAGTAATTCCGTGCGATAAACACCATGTGACGATCACAGAAATCGTTATCTATCTCCAGAGGAGACCAATACTTGTATGGGTTATCCATTTTACGCTTGGGAAAGTAAAGCTAAAGAAAACACATAAAATATTCAGATGGAAACAAAACTTTTTATTCAATATAAAGATTGAACCTTGCCATTATACGTGAAATACAACATCATTCAAATGTTCTCCACGGGACCTCTTACAGGCCTCAAACCTTTTGAGGTAATTTTCAATGACTTTTCGGCACATTTCCGGCAATATCTCGGCCATAACTTCACGAATATTGGTTTTCAATTGCTCAAGATTTTGAGGATTGTTCGCGTAAACACGATCTTTCGCAAAGCCCCATAAAAAGAAATCCAAAGGTGTTAAGTCGCAGGATCTTGCAGGCCAATTGACATTACTCCATCTCGAAATTACGCGTCCTGGAAATTTCTCTTGCAAAAGTCCTCAATTAGCATGTATTGTGTGGCTTGTGGCTCCGTCCTGTTGGAACCACATGTTCTCCAGATCATAATCTTCAATTTCTCTCCAAAAATAATCGGTTAACATCCGTCCATAGCGGTCGAAATTGACTGTAATGGCTCTTCCTTGATCGTTTTCAAAAAAAAATACGGGCCAATAACACCACCAGACCATAATGCACACCAAACGGTCACTTTTTCCGGATGCAAAGGCCTTTCTGCGATCACCTGAGGATTTTGAGAGCCCCATATGCGACAATTCTGTTTATTAACGTAACTTTTGAGCGAAAAATGAGCCTCATCACTAAAGAAAATTTTGTTCGAAAAATCGTTATCTATGGCTTGTTGTTCAATCACCCAATTCGCATACATTCTGCGTTGTGTATGGTCTTGAGGCCTAAGTTCTTGAATGAGTTGGGTTTTGTACGGATGGAGATGCAAATCAAAATGCAAAATTCGCCACAATGAGCCGTAAGATAAGCCCAAATGTTGAGCACGTCGAGGAATCGACAAATTCGGGTCTTCCTCTACACTTTGAGCAACGACAGCGATATTTTCAGCAGAACGAATGTTGCGATGATGAACAGGCCTTGCAATATCAATAACCGACCCAGTCTCTTCAAATTTTCTCACTGTGTTCGAAATTGTTTGCTGTGTAGGTCGATTATGTCGACCGTAATAGGCTAGTAAAGCCCTAAATGTTGGTACAGGAAATCACCATTTTTGTAATAAAATTTAATAATTTTAACGCATTTTTCGACTGTTAAACGATCCATATTTCTAAATGGCAACCCATCAACTAAAAGAAACGCGCTTTGGATGACATTTAATTCTGACAGATGTCAAATGGCAGGGTTATACTTTCCCAAACACGAAATGGATAACCCTGTAATTAGATGAAGGCAGCACACCAATCAATCAAAGATGAAGAGGGATCGAGAGCACCGAATAAAAAAGCTAACACTTCAACAAGCATGCAAACGTGATGACTTCCAGTATTAGCTTTCTAATTGTCACCAAATTACTAATCAGCCAACTTATTTAGTGGAACATAGGTTGGTATGCCAGTTAAAAAAGGTTATTTGCATATCAATTGGTTAAAATAAGCATCAAACTCATCCGAAATCCAAATCTGAAAACCACATGTCATAGCATTTCATCGGTATCATCCAAAATTCGTTAAAAAGCATCAATCGGAACGTGCACGCGATTTGACGCAAAACTATAAAATCCCCGTTGGTACTACCAGCCGGAAAGGCAAATTTCTCGTAGGGATTATTAGTTTTAATAGGTAAATACTAATTTAATTTTTCACGACTTTGAAAGCCAAACACTCTTTAAAGAAAAGCTGTCAGTGTCACTGAAGCTGTCTCAAAGTAGTCGAAACGCGTCTGCTCACACAAAAAAGCAAGGCCCGACGGCTTTTGAAGATAAAAGAGAATTGAATATTAAATAAACAAAATAAATAATTTTTCTAACTTATAATTGCTTCTAAAATAAGCCATTTGACAAAATTCGTTAAGAAACATGACCGCTAGAGGGGCACGAAAATCGGAAAAAACGCATACTTGAACCATCACTATTTTAAAACCAACAGCTAGATGATCACCAAAATGTCATGATCGTTAGATCTTATCAGTGCCTACCTAAATACCAAGTTTCGTGAAAGCCCAATAAAAACTGTAAATTTAGATTTCGAAATTCGACTAGTGCTCATTCTTAAATTTGAGACCTGAACCGAAAATGTTCTCTATTGTTCACTAGATATTCATAGCTTCAACCGCACTGCCAAGTTTCATCAACATCGGTTGCAGGGTTTGGTGACAGCACGTCTTTCGATCTTTGAACGGCCACTATTTTGTTTCCGATGGTTCAAACATGGATTTTTTATTTTGAGCTTCATCATACTGTTCAATGAACCTTGATACCAAATTTCACTCAAATTGGAGCTATACCTAAATACGAGGATATGTAAGATACCCTCCGCAATAGGTAAATTTCTCTCGAGAAATTTACACAAAACAAAACTAACGTTTGCCAATTTTTATCTCCAGATGAAATGGATAGGTTAAAAGCGATTATGTATGACCATTGGTATATAGCGACAATTGAAACAAAATAAAAGCCAAACAAAAGTGAACAAATACTGCAGAGTGTCATACTTTCTTACAGTAATCATTAATATTGATAATCGATCACTCTACAATTCAAATTGAGCCTGTGTGGGGAGATATAATAAAGAGTTTTAATTAGTGACCGTAATGGTATTCTAGAAGGTGATATGGTCCGCTCGCTTGACCTGATTGTAAATCAATGATGATTGCGTTCAAAATTCAACTGAAAAATAAAATTTCGTTGCCACCATCACTCGAATTATAGCTCTCATTACTGCATTGCTGGGTGGCTTCAACTAGGTTGATTAAGATTTGTCCAAAGATACCCATAACTTTTTTGAACTTGAATAGTCTGATTGCCAGAAGGAATTCTTTGAGTGGCAACAAAATGCTATCAGTAAATGATATGGACATAAAATTATGGACTTTGACTCTGTTTGGCAGTCAGCAGGTTGCTGGCACAGGTATTCGCCTTTCTTCAAACATTGGCATGGGTCACTGGAGAAAGGAGGAGTGGCATGTGAATAACTAACTAATGCAATAGTCAAACCGCACTCGTGGCTCTATGCAAATTTTTCACCACCTTAAAGCTAGTGCTTGCATATAAGCTTAGCTAAGCTCTGCTGTGAAGCATCGGAAGCTCCAGCTTACGCAGGTGCTGGGCAACTGTGGTAACGTGGGAAATGAATTGACCGACGTCATCTTATGCTTTTTCCGGGCCAGAGCCGCCACTCGTTATATGAAAGGCCATCCACCATAGCATAGAAGAAGCGCTTGAGTTCAAGGCATGTGCATCTGTTGTAGGAAAACATCTCAGCAGCATTTTGCTGCAACCATCAACAAAATTGGAGTAATTTCTCATTCGCTAATGAGGAACGCTCCTAGGGCACAATCCCAGTGATCTACACTTTCGAACAAGAAGCATCGCTGAACCCATCTGTACTGCTTGCCTTGCAAACGATTTGAACTTCTAACATTTCTTGTGTGCTTTTTCATGGCAACTGCCAAAGTATACGGTGTTAACGTCACTTCATCCCAAAAGGTGCAGGAGTCTCAATATACCACTTGAGGCATCTTCATCTCGCAAAGAGATTTTATAAGGCTGGGGCAAGTGACTATAATTGGTCGGTTTACTTAAGTATTTAACGTCTAAATATGAAACACCTAAATATATACGTCTGGAATACGGCATAAAAAAGCTAGATACCTGTCGATACAAGAGATGCGTTATCATACAAGTCGAGCCAAGTGGTAACTTATGCGGACATCAACATTTTGTCGTGATTGTCAACAACCGCTAAAGAATTTTTCCAGAAACTCAACAGCAAAATAAAACTAGTAGAGCTACAAATCAGTCAAGGAAAAATACCTCAAAATAGCACGCTTGGCGAGTATACATCGGAAATGTGAGCAAATTTGTATATTTAGGCGCCAAAGTAACGAGAACCGCTAATGAAAGAGACGAAATACGCCGAAGAATACAGCTCGCAAATAAAATATTTTATTCACTTTTGACGATCTCGAAACACAGGAAAACAAAACTTGAAGTATATAAATCCGTGATAAGACCTGTGCTTGCTATGAGTGTGAAACAGGGACCCTAACCCAAGCATTCGCAAACATATTGAACACCTTCGAGAGACGGATCCTGAGGCAAATAATCGGAGAGAAGCTAGACGGTGAGTAATGGCGAATTCGATACAACCATGAGCTGTATGAAATTTTTTTGACGAGCCGGAGGTCTCAACGATTGTAAAATTGCGGAAGCTGCAATGGGCTGGCCACATGAATCGTAAAGACGAACAACGGATATCCAAAAAGGTATTCGTTAGGAGAACTAAAGGGCGGAGAGTAGTGGGGAAACCCAGGAAACGCTGGTTAGACTTGGTCGACGAAGACCGTTCATCGCTGCTCAGATTTCGTAATTGGAGGACGCGTTCATTGGACCGAGACAAATCGAGGCGCTTTTTGTAGGAAGCGAAGGTCTGAGGGTGCTGTAGCGCTACGAAGAAGAAATAAGTCTATTGCAGGATTTTCTCAACAATCTTCGAACTACCATAAAAACATACCTTCAGAATGAAAAATTTACAGCTTAAAAATAAATTTTCTTTAGAGATGTTTTAACGAATTTTTACTATTTTGATCTACCATAGCATGTTTTGGAAGAATGTCCAATTAAATATCATCCGACGACTACACGGTATCTACAAATCTATTTAAGAAACTGTTGTCGATAGGTTGCTTTTACTTATTAAACAACTCTAACCTTTAAAAGTTATTAAACCACCGATATCTTCTGAATGCTAATGAGCTCAAAGTTAATTTCTTAAGACGATTTAAGACATTACGAGTATAACGAACCACTTAATTGAAATTTATAGAAAAGGTAATGCTTCACATGATAACCATAAAACCTATATAATTGTAAACGTTAAGAAATTCACACCGAAAGTAAGTTAAAGTGAAGCATGAAATTGGTTTTTATGTTGGAAACGTTGCGATTTATTTCTCTACCTAATCTCCTCTTGGCTAGATAGACTTGACTAAGTGATACTCCAATTTCTTTATCCCGTCTGAAAAATGTGTTTTCTCAGTGTCTGCAAAGTAGGCCTCCATGGTGGCGATGATCTCCTCATTCGACTCAAATTTCTGCACGGCGAGTAACTTTTTCAAGTTTGGAAGCAAAATGAAGTCGCACAGGGCCAAATCTGGAGAATACGATAGATACGGTAGCAGTCCGTAGCCCAATTTGGCCGTGGCGACGATGGAGGTGCGAGCCGGTGCGCTGTCATGGGGGAAGAGCAAATGAGCCCTTTTTTCCACAATTCGGCGTCGAATCGGCCCATTAATTCGGCATAGGAGAGCCCTGTGACCGTTTTGTCCTTCTCCAGGTAGCCGATACAGATCACACCTTGTGAATCCCAAAAAACGGTGACCATCACTTTTCCGGCAGATTGGACAGTCTTTGCCTTCTTCGGAGCATGTTCGCCTTGTGACGTCCACTGTTTCTCCTTGGTATCTGGTGTGTACCAGTGGAGCCATGTTCCGTCGACGGTCACGAAATGACGCAGAAACTCTTTCGGATTGTGCTTAAGCAGCGTCAAACACGGCTCTAAAGTGGTCTCACGATTACGCTTGTTGTCCGGAGGGACCACACGCGGCAACCATCGCGCTGACAGCTTTCTCATGCTCAAAATTTCAGGCAGAATATGACACACGCGGTCTTTTGAGATGCCGTCTATGTCAGCTATCTCTCGCATTTTTTTTTATGATAGAGGTGAATGCTATTTATGCACAGAGTGTGGGACTCCCATGCGTGACTGAACTACCCACTAAACACCTCCTCTGTCAACCTGAGAACCCAGCCTGGAACCGTTTGACATATTACTTCGGGCCAGGTCTCGTTTTGTTACGCCGTGGGGCGCCTTCAAGCTGGGGAGTCCCTTTCCTAGCGGGAGGGGAGAAGGGAAGAGGAAATGCCAGAAGAGCGATCCCCCAGCCCCAGCGCCCCCAGCTGCTGTGAGTCCCTTTTATATCTTAGGACTGCCCGAGCATAATGTGCCACCTGGTTCCATTTGTCAACCGATTCGAGCATCACCGCAACTATATTATCCGGGGTGAGCTCTCCCGTCTCCCTGTAGAGTTCCCTTCGCAGCCTGACGCATTTGGTACACCCAAAAAATGTGTGACAGGCATTGTCCTCCTCTCCTAGGCAAAACCGACAATCGGGGGACCGTGACTTACCGATCTTATGAAGGTAAGACTGAAAACACCCGTGCCCGCTCAAAAGCTGGGTCAGATAGAAGTCAGTCTCACCATGCCTTCGATTTAGCCACGGTCTCACATCCGGGATGAGGCGCGCAGTCCACTTTCCCTTCGTGCAATTCCTCCAAGACTGCTGCCAATCGTTGAGCGAGCGTTGTCTCTCCTCGCGGACAACCATCTCCCTCGCATCCTCGTTTCGGCGCAGGTAAATAGCGCGGCGCTCTCTAGCAAGGAGGGCGACAGGTATCACGTCTGCAATAACTCTCACCGCCGAGTCGGAGACTGTTGGATACGAAGATGCAATTCTCAGTGCTCCTCTTCTCTGTACCTGTACCAAACGTTTTCGGTATACCTCCTTGCTGAGAGTGTCGCCCCATACCTCTGCTCCGTACAGTAGCACTGACCCTACAGCACTCATCAAGAGGTGTCTTCTTGATGGGCTGGGTCCCCCTACGTTGGCCATAAGTCGACTCAGAGCCGATATTCCCGAAGAAGCCTTCTCAGCCGTTGCCCTGATTTGCTCAGAGAAACTCATCTTCGAGTCGATCAGTAGCCCCAGGTGCTTCCCGCTGGCTTCGATTCGATTTGTAAGTCGCCAATACTGATCATCCTTACTCTAGGGATTCTCTTGTTTGTCAAGATGACCACTTCGGTTTTCTCCAGTGCTAAACTCAGCCCGCCAGCAGTCATCCAGTCCCTCACTCGGCGCTTTAGCATACCTAGCCTAACTTGCACCTGTTCAACGGTGCTTCCAGCGACCAGAGCCGCAACATCATCCGCATAGCCGACCAAGCGCGACTCATCTGGCATCTCAAGTCTCAGTAGCCCGTCGTAAGACACGTTCCACAGGTCCGGACCAAGGATAGATCGCTGGGCAACACCCGATGTAATTTCCATCCTTCGTTGGCCCTGTGCCGTGTCGTAGAGCAGGCTTCGGTACTTTACGTAGTTCCTCAAAAGCCGCATTAGATATTCTGGAACTTGAAAAGAGTTTTCCAGCGTATCCAGAATATCCACCCATCTAGCGGAGTTGAAGGCATTCCTGACGTCGAGTGTAACCAACAGGACGATCCGTCGCTTGGTGCGACTATATGCCTCTGCCCTTTGAACCGCGTTCACCACCTCTGCAATCGCATCAATGGTAGAACGTCCCGCTCTAAAGCCGTACTGTCTAGGAGATAGGTCTTCCCTTGATGAGTTTCTCTAGCACTTTCCCAGTCGTGTCTAGCATGCATAACGCGCGGTATGCTCGCGCATCTTTAATCGTTCTGTCAATACGAGCTCGTGGATTTTTGTCACCTTATCTTCCGTGGTAGCTGTTTTCGGGGCACCTGGGCGTGGCTCATCAAAAACCGACGTGCGACCACGTTGATACTCGTTAAACCAATTTTTTTACGGTCGCCATCACAGGAGCAGAGTCACCGCACACAGCATCCAAACGCTCTTTGATTTCACTGCGCGATTTTCCTTCCAAAAACAAAAATCGAATCGAATCTTTCTCCATTTTTTTTTAAATCCGCGGACACGCCCGCTTCCACACGCAATCAAAACAAAACTACGAGTCCGATTCAGCTGAAATTTTCAAAGTAGCCGTCTACGAGAATGCACTACACGATAGTGATAGTGGCGACATCGAGCGATGAGGCTAAATGCTTATCAGACCACCCTCGTATTTTGATAGGTTGCAACATCCGAAACAAAAGATAAAAGATTCAGTGACCTATAGGGACTTAATATGAAGGGTCATACTGAAATCTTTCCAAATCTGCTCTTAAAAAATTTCAAAAAGCATTGAAGCTTTTCAGGGTTTGATTCAAATAATTTTACCAACCCCTGCTAAAATCGCGACCTGTCTGTCCGTGTGTCACTGCAAATTTTCTCGTAAACTATATATGTTCGAAACATGAAGTTTTGTGAATAGATCAAAAGTGGTACTATCATCAAAGTTTAACTATAAAAAAAAATTTATAAGGTTTTAAACGGGAGGCTTCCCAATATAGGGGGTGATCCAAAGAAAACTGAAATGTCTTGATGAAAACTTTTCAAAATAGGTCGTAAACTGACACTTTTTGCAACGAGGGATGCAGGAGAAACAGGTTGAGTAATCAGGCGACTGCTACTGCCAGAAGGGCTTTGTAGCCAGCCTGGGGTTCAAAACAAGTTTTCAGATAGCATGAATCGATGACTTGAATTATTCATCCAATATTTGGATAAGAAATCTTTCAAACTTATGCAAAATCGCAGTCTCTTTCATAAGCACATAACCGCAATTTTGTTGCAGCTTAAAGGCTTTTACTGAATGCTCGGCGAATTGAATATATTTAAATGAAACACTATTATTTAAATTCTCATGAAAATCCGAAGAAAATAAGAGCGCCTTGGTCGATTTGAAATATACATTACATCTCGCTGGATCAGGATTAGCCAACACGATCGCGAGTGGGAAACTCAACATTTTTGCACATTTTGTCTCCCTCTGGACCCCCTGATGCATAAAATGACTTTTTGTCACCGATTTTAAAAGTTCTAATCAAAACCTTTCATTTGATACCCACTCAACTAATTTTGATTTAAAAAAATGTATAAGGGCTATTTTCGTTATAAGGGGGGATTCCCTTAAACATTTTTTTTGAAGAAACTTGCTGCGACGCAAGGACAAACAGGACGCAAAATTAGTAGGTCTTAGTAAAATTCTTTTCACAAAGCGCTAAAAAAAGAAAGTACTTAAAAATTTAGGCACTCCCCTAGCGATTGGGCGCCTTTGATTCGAAAAATCTGAAAAAAATTATGGAAGTAGGTCGTTATGACATCAAGGCCAAGAAATACCTCAGAAGTCAAAATTCGATCAACTTAGTACATTAAGAATTTTACGTTTTTGCCCATAAAATCAAAGGGGATTCGTAAAATTGCCGAAAACTCATCTCAGCAGTAGGTGTACATGTCGTTAGAAATTGCATAACGCTCAAGCTATAAACAGCTAAGTTACAACCCATTGAGAATTTAATAATAACAACAATAACACGTGATACTGAGGGAAAATATATGTTTGCAACGGCCTCAGACACTACAGATAAGATTTTCATGAAAATTTTGGAAATGGTTTGTAACATCAATATGTACAATGAGATCAACACACTGAAAACTAAATGACGGCTAATTTAAATAAATAATATCTAGGCTTTAGTTTTTCGAACTCAATTTACGGAATCATGCCTACTCAAATAGTAAAGAGGTCGTCAGCACACAGTAAACCAAATTGCGACGAACCTGCATATCAGTCACCCTCTCACGATAATTAATAAATGTTTTAAAAACTTTTTTTCTTCGATAAGTGAACCGCCTCCATCAAATTTGTTCTTCCTCTGCCGCTTGAGAAAAAAATTTTGTATTGCGATTTCCGGTGTATGCTTACCATGAAGATAAAGCTTCTTTTTTTAGTATGGATAAAAAAAATTAGAATATAATTTCAGTCAATTTCTTAAAACGATCGCTGTTCGTTGCGCCTCATGCGTATCATCTTTCAGGCGTTATTCGTTTATTTCATTTCTATCGAACGATATTACAATTATTATTAGATAGTTCGCTTACCAAATCCAAAAAGTGTGTGCCTCGATTGCCATTGAGCTCGTTCTACAGCAATTCGCTTAAAAGAATTGTCAGTTCTTTAGAATGTTCTCTAAATGCAGCTGACATTGTGTCTTATATTTTCCAGTATTTCCTTCGTGCACTTTGCTCCATCACCTTTGGTGTTGCACTCGTTTAACTAATTTTAGTTTCACTGACGAAAACCAACGCATTTTCTCTTGATTTCTCTAAAACTGCTCGCTAGGATTTCTATCTATCTTCGACGACTTCTCCAAAAAACTCCCCGCTAGGATCTCCGTCTTTCTTCAACGACTTCCCAAAAAAATCTTTTTTCAACGACTTCTCAAAAAATCTAGCCGCTAGGATCTCTGTAGAATAGTTGTTTGAGTACTCGCTGCGTAAGCCGAAGGTCCTGTTGGTGACGAGATTTATTCCGTCCCATTCTTCGGGCGGACTATAAGCCCGTTCAGTTATGATACGTACTGATTTAGAATCACAATGTATCACAGCTGGCTGGACGTACATACAACCAAAGCGTGGTACTCAGCATATCACCTTCTCGAGTGCCGATACATTTGGTCAAGATAAGGAGATACTCTATCTCTAAGCGAAAGCCCGAAAGGGGCTGTGGTGCGAAGCAAGGATCTCCGTCTTTCTTCACCGATTTCTCCAAAAAAAATAACTTTCTATTTTTCTTCTCCCAGTCATAATTTTTCTAGGTTACTCGATTCATATATGTACAATAATATATCAAGGATAAACTAATAAATCTAAATTGACAATTGTAATCGCAAAAATAAAGCAAATTAAATAATGATAATAAGACATGAACTAGTGAATCTAAATAATAAATCGAGTTGTGTTAAATAATTAGATATGAACTAGTTGAATTAAAAATTTTTATACTCGTACCAATAATAAATCGAGTTGAATAATGATAATTAGATATGAACTAGATAAATAAAAATGAGGTTTACCCAAGATTGTGATGGCGTAATAACAGGCCAATTGAAAAGTCCCTGGTGTGATACACAGATGGCGGTGCTAGTATTAGATCCATATAATTTTTAGTTAGTACCAGCCTTCAAACGATACGTGTCAAAATTTGACAGCAGTAAGACCATTAGTTTGTAAGATATTGCGTTGTGAGTGTAGCTACTTTTGTTATATGAAAAATGATGGAAAAAAAAAAATTTCGTGTGCTGATAAAATATTGCTTTTTGAAGGGGAAAAAAAAGTTGAAACAAAATCTTGGCTTGATGAAGTGTCCGGGGTCTGGAACAGAAAAACCAACCATCATTGATTGGTATGCTAAGTTTAAACGTGGTGAAATGAGTACCGAAGACGGCGAACGCAGTGGCCGCCCAAAAGAGGCTGTCACCGACGAAAACATCAGAAAAGTCCACAAAATAATTTTGAATGACCGTAAAGTGAAGTTGATCGAGATAGCTGACATTGTGAAGATATCATCTGAACGTGTACATCATATCATTCACGAATATTTGTGCATGAGAATGCTGTGTGCAAAATGGGTGCCCCGCGAGCTCACAATCGATCAAAAGCAACAACGTGTTAATGATTCTGAGCAGTCTGTAACCGCAATAAACCTGAATTTTTGCGTCAATATGTGAAAATGGATGAAAAATGGCTCCATCATTTCACTCCGGAGTCCAATCGACAGTCAGCTGAGTGGACTGCACACGATGAACCGAATCCAAAGCGAGGAAAATCACAACAGTCAGCTGGCAAGGTTATGGCATCAGTATTCTGGGATGCGCAAGGTATTGTCGCGTGTTATTTGGTTCGCGGCCTATAATTTTAATGTTCCGGGAAAGTGAAAACGCAATGTCTTTTAATTTAAGTTAAAAGAGTTTATTTAATTCCAGAAAATGCACAATAATCAGTTTAACACTTTCACTAATTTTAATTGTCACTATTAAAATAAATCTAACACTTGTCCATCAATTTATTATCGCAATTGTCTTCTAAATCACTTCACTATTACGAAACACACTCCATAAATTTACTATCGCAGTTCTTATCGCGCTCGAATGAATGATCATCCCCCATTCATTCAGCTCGCCTTTATATAGGGTCTCTACCTATTCACCCATTTCTCGTTTATTGGCGAATGTTCTACCGAGAAAATTAATGAATGGAGTGACGTCACTTGCAGATGTTGATCATGCTTGTTGGGTTCTCGGGGTTTCGAGTGAATTCGTGTTCTTCATTGTTGTGAAAACAATTGCGACAGTAGCTCGCAGAATTATTTGTACATGTAACACTGCCCCCACCTCAGTTCTTTTCGCCCCGAAAAGATGTGTCGCCAGTTGTAGTCAATTCTCCCTGGGTGTAATATGGGGCAAGACGGTCCAGATGCACGATTTTCATTTTAGCTCTCGGCTTACGATGTTCCTGTATTCGGTATACGACGTCGTTGATTCGCTTTCTAACTCGGTATGGTCCCTCCCAATTATGTTGCAACTTTGGAGACCTACCCTTTCGCCGTTGCGGGTTATAAAGCCACACCAAGTCATCTTGCTGGAAGCCAGTAGAATTAGCCTTTAGATCATACCTGGTCTTCATGCGGTCAGTAGCCGATTCGAGGTGTTTTCGCACTGTCCGATGTATCTGGTTCAACCGTTGTCTTAGATCACTTGCGTACTCCGAGACCGTTTGGGGTTTCTCAGGGGGTGTTCCGAACTTTATATCGGCTGGCAAACGAATAGACTTTCCAAAAATGACTTTGGCTGGGGCTTGGCCCGTCGACGCATGTTCAGCGGCTCTATACGCCATCAAAAATAGTGGGATATGTCGGTCCCAGTCCCTTTGGTTCTCGTCAACCATTTTGGCAAGGTGTTTATTGAGCGTGCCGTTGAAACGTTCGACCATTCCATCGGATTGGGGATGCAGCGGTGTTGTCCTCGTTTTCCGTATTCCGAGCAGCTCGCACATTTCGCCAAAAACTAGTGACTCAAAGTTTCGGCCTTGATCCGAATGTAGTTCGCCAGGTACGCCGTACCTACTGACCCAATTTAACACTAGCTGTTCAGCTACAGTAGTTGCTTCCTGGTTGGGAATGGGGTAGACCTCGGGCCACTTGCTGAAATAATCGGCTACAACCAGCGTGTATCGATTTCCCCATTCAGATTCAGGAAAGGGTCCAGCGATGTCAACAGCAATCCTTTCAAACGGTACCCCTACGTTATAGGTTTGCATTTGTCCTCTCAGTCGTCGCTTTGGGCCGTTGACGGAAGCGCAAATTGTGCATCTGCGACACCAGTCCTCTACGTCTTCTCGAGCGTGGAGCCAGTAGAACCGTTCCCGCAATTTCGCTAAGGTCTTGTTAACACCAAGGTGGCCTCCCGAGGATCCTTCATGCATTTCCTTAACCACATCGTGGATTCGGCTTTTGGGAAGTATAGTTTGCATCCTATAGGAGCTACCATCCGCCGTTTCCCATTTCCGCTTGAGTACGCCACCCTCCACCTGAAGGGAGTTCCATTGTGCCCAATAGCTTTTCAGGGTTGCGCCATGCATTGAAACGTCTTTCCACTCAGGTCGCCCAGTCGTCTCCTTCCATACGAGCAATGGTCCGATGTCTTCATCGGCTAACTGGGCGTTTCGAATCTCCTCCGATGACCAACCTTCATCGAATTCCGCCGTTATCAATCGCAGATCAACGAGCGGTTCCTTTTCCTCAATCCGTCGGCAATGCTTGCAGTTAGCGGGACATGGACGGCGGGATAGGGCGTCAGCATTTCCATGAACTCCGCCCTTCCGATGAACAATTTCGTAGTCGTATGACTGCAATCTTTCGATCCATCTCGCAACTTGTCCCTCGGGGTTTTTGAAGTTGAGCAACCATCTCAGTGATGCATGGTCCGTGCGAAGAACAAATTTCTGGCCATATAGATACTTGTGGAACTGCTTGGTGGCCTCTATTATAGCCAATAGCTCCTTCCTGGTCACGCAGTAATTCCTCTCACTTTTTGAGAGAACTCGACTGTAATAAGAGAGGACTCTTTCTTCGCCATTGATCTGCTGGGAGAGTACAGCTCCAATACCGCCGTTGCTTGCATCGGTGTCAACTACAAACATTTTTCCGGGTTTCGGATACGCCAGCACGGGTGATTCACACAGCTTTTCCTTCAGGGTCTCAAAGGCTGTCTGGCATTGTTCATTCCAGACATACGGACGATTTTTCTCGGTTAGCTGATGGAGACACTTAGCTATTTTGGCAAAGTCTTTGACGAATCTTCGATAGTAGGTTGCCAGACCCAGGAAACTTCGTAGTTGGCGCTTGTTGTTTGGTGATGGCCAGCTTTTCACGGCTTCAATCTTCTCAGGGTCTGTTTTGACCCCTTCTGCTGATACGACATGTCCCAGGTATTTTACTTCAGCTGCGAAAAGAGTACACTTGTCGGGACTAAGTTTCAAATTTGCCAGTCGCAGTCTGGAGAAAACCTCTTCTAAGTTCCGCACATGCTCTTCGAACGTTCTCCCGATGACGATGATGTCATCTAGGTACACTAAGCAGGTTTTCCAGGTTAGACCACGTAGCACGTATTCCATCAAGCGTTCGAAAGTGGCTGAAGCATTGCAAAGCCCAAACGGCATCACCACAAATTGCCACAATCCGGTCCCAACTGAAAATGCGGTCTTCTCACGGTCCTTCTTGTCAATTTCTACCTGCCAGTAGCCACTCTTGAGATCGAGTGTAGAAAACCATTTTGCGTCGGCTAAAGTGTCCATGATGTCATCGATGCGTGGGAGCGGGTAACTATCTTTCTTAGTGACGTCGTTGAGCTGCCTATAGTCGACACAAAAACGAGTACTACCATCCTTTTTCTTTACTAGAACTACAGGCGCGGCCCATGGACTGACAGAAGGTTCAATAACGCCTTGTTTTTCCATGTCCGAGATCAGCGCGCTCACTTCTCCTTGTTTGGCTATAGGGAGGCGTCTGGGTGCTTGTCGAATCGGCTTGGCTCCCTGTGTATCTATGACGTGAGTTACCAGACTCGTTCGGCCTTGGTCATCCGGGCTTGCTGAGAAGATGTCACTGTACTTGGTGACTAGATCAGAGGCTCGTTTGAATAGCTGCACCGGTAATTTGACTTGCTTCAATATTGCAGACGTGGATTCCCGGGCTTTGTCTGTGTCTTGCCTCCTTTTCCAATGATGGTTGTGAGAAGCTTCCAAAAAGGTGATGGTGGAAACAGGCTGGCAGCTGCCGATGACTTCTCCCGCTTTGATGCTCGTGGTTGAGTCTGCGGTGTTAAGGACTCTAACCGGCACATATCCGTTCCTTAAAGATCTTACAAGGCTTCGTCCTACAATCAAGCTGCGCAATGCGGATGTCTTCGTTGGCTCTATCAGATAAGATCGGTGGTCTCCAGAATCACCATCAAGCTTGGCCCATACAATGCTTTCGGAGGAATTCGGTACATCAGTGTCAGTACATACCACTACATTCATCTTGGGGATTTGGACGCTAGGATCCTCCATCAGTACTTCGACATTCTGCCATTTCAACACACGTTTGCCCAAGTCTAACGTGATTCCATGTGGTCGGAGAAAATCCATTCCGAGAATGCAGTCATCCATAATGTTCGCGACCAGAAAATTATGTCGGAACACAAGGTCTCCCAACTGTATCTGGAGGTTGACCTCTCCATGAACAGGTGCAGTTTCTCCCGTAGCTGTCCGTAGTGAGAAAATTCTGCCCTTGTGAAGTTGTTGCTGTCTAACTAGGTCTGGTCGGATAATCGATCGGGTAGCACCAGTGTCGATTGTTATGGTGCAGTGTTCTCCGTCAATTTGACCCGGAAGGCATAAGTCCGCTTCTCCACGATGTAGTCTTGACACGGTGATGGTGGTGCTGGGGACTTCGATCCTCCTAGTCAACCTCTGCCCCACAAATTTGGCTCTTGCAGTTTGATGGTCCTCCATTCTAGGCTCCTGACACGGTCTGAATCTCCACCATCCTGGACAATAGCTCCATTTTCTTCGCTTCTTACAGTCTCTTTGCAGGTGCCCTTTTTCTCCACAATCCCAGCATCTAGGCGCACCATTACCCTGCGGCTCTCGCTCATTTTCCACGCGTTCACACCTGCACTCGTCTGTCACTACTTCACGAACCCGGGCAGTGGTACGAGTCACATTTTTCGCTGCCTCAAAGTTCAGACTGTAAGCCAATGCGTCCTTAACCGTTTGCTTTTGAGCTAAACGCACGGCTTGTTGCAATTCCGGGTCCTTTAGTGCGCTGATGAATGCCTCTGTCGCTGCATCATCTCGATGTTCTGGGTCGTAGGCTGGGTAAGCCAAAAGTGCTAGTCGCTCAATGTCTTGGGCTAGCTGCTGTAGGGTCTCGCCAGACTTCTGCACCCGATGCCTTAGCTGTGACCGATAAATCTGCTTTAGATGATCGTCTCCATAACGCATGTCGAGCGCATTCATTATAGCATTCGGGTTTGAGTGCAATTCATCGGGGATCGTCTGCAAAAGCTCGGCAGCTGGGCCTCTTAGAGCAAGAATCAGTGCAGTTGCTCGTTCCTGCTCATTCCAGTGATTTGCCCTTGCGGCAGCTTCAAACTGAGTCTTGTAAATACTCCAGACCGTTTGCCCATCGAATATTGGTGCTGGCACATTTCTGGATGTGCTTTGCGCTGCGGTTACAAGCGGGGCTGGTGGGGCGGTTACTACTGCCTTTGCTACTTCCAATTCTTTTTTTACTTTTTCCATCTCATGGTTCATTCTCGCTTCGACCTGGCTGATCTCATAGTTAATTTTCTCCTCAACCTGGCTGACCTTCTCCTCGACCTGGTAAACCTTTTCCTCGACGCATTTAATTTGATTGTTCAGGCTACCGAGCTCCACTTTTATTTCGGTTGACTGTTTTTGCACTTCCTTGATTACGATCGCTTGTTGGTCCAGCTTCACTGATTGTTCATTTAACTTCGCTGATTGTTCATCTAGCTTCGTCGTTAAGTTGGTTGACTGTTCATTGAGCTTCGCAGTTAAATTGGATGACTGTTGTCGCTGCTCTTGCTGCATCAGCATCAACATTTGCATCAGCGCATTTTCTGGTTCCTTTGGTTTTGGTGTGTCTACTTCTCCACCTTCTGCGCCTCTTTCCGCATCTGAGAGCTCACCCGAATCCAGATTCACGCCTTCAGACTCGATCGCGTCACGCAAGCGTGCAATCAGTATGGCCTTTGTACCTTGTGTGGCCAGATTCCGCTGTTCCAACTCCTCCTTGAGCTCCGATATGGTCAATTCATTAATTTTTAAGTTTAAGCTTCGTGGCATTTTTAATGTTTCTTTAAATTTTACTATTGTGCACTATAAAATTGTTCAAATTTTCACTTTCAAAATTTTTCTATCCCACTTCTGACACCATTGTCGCGTGTTATTTGGTTCGCGGCCTATAATTTTAATGTTCCGGGAAAGTGAAAACGCAATGTCTTTTAATTTAAGTTAAAAGAGTTTATTTAATTCCAGAAAATGCACAATAATCAGTTTAACACTTTCACTAATTTTAATTGTCACTATTAAAATAAATCTAACACTTGTCCATCAATTTATTATCGCAATTGTCTTCTAAATCACTTCACTATTACGAAACACACTCCATAAATTTACTATCGCAGTTCTTATCGCGCTCGAATGAATGATCATCCCCCATTCATTCAGCTCGCCTTTATATAGGGTCTCTACCTATTCACCCATTTCTCGTTTATTGGCGAATGTTCTACCGAGAAAATTAATGAATGGAGTGACGTCACTTGCAGATGTTGATCATGCTTGTTGGGTTCTCGGGGTTTCGAGTGAATTCGTGTTCTTCATTGTTGTGAAAACAATTGCGACAGTAGCTCGCAGAATTATTTGTACATGTAACAGTATAATATCCATTGATTACCTCCAAAAGGGCTAGACCATTAACAGCGATTATTATATAGCGTTATTGGATCGTTTAAAGCATGAGTCGTTAAAAAACGGCCCCATGTGACCGGGGACTTTAAAATTCAGATGGCTATAGGAAGAACAAATTGAGCTGTTATTGTGATTTATTAATTCTCCGTGATCACTATATAACAGATATTTGACTTGCTCATTGGTTTACCAAACCCTTGTTCATGAGAGTAAAGGCAACAACTTAGAACTCAAAATTCACTCAACTTTGTTGATAACAGTTTAATATGTGAACTTTCAATATTTCCTAATAAAATCGAACACATGCCCTCCTAAAATTGACAGGATTTAAATTCTTGTTAGCAGTCAAATATCTTAATATTTTATCCTCTAAGTTTCAAACGAATAGAAATTAATTTATTAAAAATTAATAAATTTTGACAAACACTACATACAATGAATGAAATATTCTGATTGATCAATTCTCAATGATTTTACAAATTGGAATACGACAAGTTTAATGCAAAAAGAAAAAAGTTGTAACTCGCCCAAATAGGAAACAATTAAGTTCATCAAAAGTATGTTTAATGGAAACTTTAACTATCCTAGATTAGAGTTATGAGACCCCAATAAAAATAAATCGAAATTATGAAACCAACTTTGATTTTGCTGAATTCAGTGCTAAACAGATTTATCTTCATCGGATAAAAACTCCCAATGAAATATGAGTAATTGTTACCTGTACATATTTGATGTAACCCAACTACCGTAGCAATCTATCATGAATGATCCAACGTACTTTATTTTTTCGCATGTTTTCCTCTTCTATTATACAAAAAAAAAATTACCTATCTACTCAATCGGCGCTTGAAATACACTCGTGCTTAACAACAACTAAATACAAATGAAGAATGACGTAATCCCATACAGCAATAAAAAATCCATTCAATACACCAAATTATTATGGTAATTTTCGAAACCAAGCGGGGAGGAGAGTACAAACAAAATGGCAAAATGTGAATGACAATTTTTTTCGCCTGTTTGTTGATGTAGGGGGCGGAGATCACAAGCAGGCGTCATCGTCAATGTCACAATAACAATGTACTGAAATGCGCCACGGTCACTACTCTAAGGTGGAAAAATCTCTGTTAGAAAAATTATTTTGCTTATATTTCACAGAATGAATACAATATGTTAATGGCTTTATTTTTTTTCTAAAGAATCTACACAAACTTTTGGCAACATTTCCGCTTTGCAGAATAAAAGTGAAATTTAGGTCTATTTGTGTTGTATAATCCCATGTGTGGTCATTGATGCATATGAGAATGCAATTAATTAGTTTTTTATTTTGGGAATTTCTCATTAATTCATGCGACTACAGGTGATGCAATTGTTCAATAGAACCATATAAGTTAGTTGACACTGAAGCTGTGGAAATGCTCATAAATTTTAATCAAAGTTTCGCGAATGGCATTAGGCTTTTCAAGGTGAACAGGGTTTTGACTTACAAAAATTATTCAAGCAACACCAACTTGATTTGGTAGAGATGAAATTCACATTTAAATGAGTGATCAAATTTTGGTGAATCTGATTTTTATCTGAATATATGAGATGGTTTATTTTATTATAAATTTGCAAAGAAAAAACATATACAGAACTTTATTCAGAACAATTTCTCACAAATCATCTAGTCTATCCCATTTTAATTGGCTTTATTTAAACTTCAAATAAAGGTCAATTCAACTCCATAACAGCCGCTATTTCTGATGGATGAAAGATACTTAAATCATCTATCCACTTGTTGGTGTCACTCTTTACATTTTCAATCCTGACACAATAAATTTACTCTAATTGGTCTTGGCTGGTTCAATACATTGAACGAATATTGTTCACAACTCCCACATAATAAACGCGCATACTTATATTTCACGTGGTCGATTCTGAAAGAACTGAGTACCGCAGTGAGACAAGAAGAAAGCAAATAAGACGACGGAATCAGTCTATTGAAACTGTCAGTCTATCTTTGCATTATACTTGTAACTAAGGCATTTGGATAATCGATAAAAAGGTAATGTCGCTACAAAGACGGGAGAAAAAGAATTAGAAACATGTCGACCTTGTAGGGGTACTTAGCTATAAATGCAGAATTATGGTGATATTTTTATTTTGTCGTATATTCTTTGATTAGTCATCCAACTAATGGCTCTTGACCGATATAAAGTTTGGTCTAGTCAACTCTTTAATGATTCATTCAGAAATCTCGTTTTGATTTCGTTGCCAAAATTGAAGGGGCTTGGCATAAGCTGGCATACCTTTTGTGTATGACTTGAAAATGTTTGTGTGGTGATGGATCAAGAAATGAGAAATCAATGCTATTGTAATTCAATTCAATCAGTTGATTGAAGTGAAAGTTTATCTTCTTATTACTTGTATGAAGATAGTATCATGTACAGTGTATGATGATAGCATAGTGCAGAATTTGGAATGAATTGGAGGATAAGATTGAAATATTTCAATTCTACAGTAAATTTTAGCCTCTGCATCTTCTCATAAATAGTATAAAATTAAATATTTTCTAGAATTTTTTGAAAAAAATTACACGCAGCTCCTCTTCCTTGGGGTCAGTGCTCTTCATTTATTTGAAATTAAAATTGACCAAGAGCCATTAGAGGAAGTAGCATGTGGGGTGTAAAATTCATTGAGGTTAAGGGTATCCATCCGATTTTATTCGGGAAAATGTGAATTTCAGAAATCATACTATTATTTACAAATTTGAGTGAATTTTGACTTCTAAGGTATTTGTTGTTGTTCTCATACAGTCCTACCTCCATGACTTTTTCTGATCACAGGTGTCCAATCGCGTGAGGGCTCATATTTAACGTATATTTCCTCTCTCTCTGCACTCCACGATGCTGGCTACACTATTTTAAGACCTGTTTTGGAAAGCTCTCATCAGGACCTCTCACATGACTAGCTTCAGTAAAAAATGTTTGCGGCTGCCTTTCCAACATGGGGAAGCCCCCATTAAAAATCGTTGAAAAATTTATTCAGTACGTTCAGTAAAAAAAAAAAAGTTTTGGCTCCCCTTCCGATATAGGGGGAACCCCTCCCATAAAAACCGTTGAAAACTTTATTGATACCCAAACTTTCAAGGAATCATCGTTTCTGATCTAAGTTTCAAGTTTGTTGCCCGTAACCGTTATAACTTCAGAAAAAAACTACTGTTACAGATAGACGGACGGAAAGGCAAAACTGATGGCTTTGTATTTTAGTAAAAAACCCTAAAAAGCATAATGTTTTTAAGGGGGACTCCGAATATAGGAAGGTGACCTTTCAAATTATTTTTTACCGAAGACATACAATATGGGTTCAAACGAAAGGTCTTGATGAGTGCTTTTGAAAGCAAGTTTTAAGCTAGTACCATTTGCATCGAGGGGTCCAATGGCAAGGGAGATGTACGAAAAATGTGTGCCCGTACTCACCCCCTCGCGATTATACATCTTTGATCCGAAAAATTTGAAAAAAAATCATGGAAAAGTCAAAATTCAATCAACTTTGTTAATAATAGTACATTTTATGAATTTTACTTTTTCGCGTAGCTAGATTTTTAAATTTCACAGCAATCGGGCCACGAACAACAAGGTTACAGCCAATTGAAAATTTAACGATTACAACAACACATGATAACGTTTGCAAAGCATCTGAAGACTACAGATATGTAGGAAATTTGATGAAAACATTAGAAACGGATTGTAACATTAGAAACTATGTTATCATGTCTACTCACACGATGAGGTCGACACACTGAAAACCAAATGAAGGCGAATTTGCCGCGCTTGTGGAAAACTTGCGACCTTGAAATTCCCTTCCCTTTCCCCGGCATCCTTCCCCTATCCATTGATATATTTATCATTACTCTAACTTGTTTAGTTCACCTGCTGTGTCGTGTTGAGTAGACGTGTGTTGGTGGTGCTCGTCACGAAAATGGAGAAACGAAATCAAGAGCACCGCGTCGCGATAAAATTTTGCGCCAGATTGGGCGAAACAGGTTCGGAAACGTACGCTAAAATTGCATGGTGATAGTGCTCTTAGCCGTGCCCAGGTGTTTCGATGGCATAAAGAGTTTAAGGAGGAAAGCGTGGAAGACGAGGCGCGGAGCGGGAGACCAGTCGAGGTGCGGACTGACGCGAATGCGCAGCGTGTGCGCGCCCTAATCTGTGAAGATCGGCGTTTAAAAGTTTGAATGTTGGCCTCAGAACTGGGTATGAACCGTGAAACAGTCAGACAAATTTTAACCGACGATTTTGGGATCACGACAACGCGCCGTGCCACACCGCCCTCAGCGTGTCCCAGTATTTGGCCTCTCAAGGGATCGCCGTGTTGCAACAGCCGCCTTATTCGCCCGATATGTCACCCTGTGACTTTTTTTTGTTCCCTAGAACAAAATCGGGGGTCAAAGGAACCCATTTTGAGTCGATTACGGACATCCAGGCGGCCGTGAAGAGGGTACTCGCGGACATCCCGGTCGAAACGTTCCAGAAATGTTACGAAGCATGGAAAATGCGCTGGAATCGTTGTATAGCTGCCCAAGGGGACTACTTTGAAGGGGATGGCAGAGCTGTAGAATAATTTTTAATTATACGATTTTCATGGAATCAGTGTCATTGCTTAATTGTCAAACCTAGTACATAACATCCAGGTTTTCGTTTTTCAAACTCAATTTATTGAATCATTAGTTCAGTTTTGACCTTCAGGAGATGCAGTATGGGTTACTACTGGTTTACGAAACCCTTTTGGCAGGAGCACTCTCTGGCTACTAAGACTTGTTTATTATAAAACTTCACGTATTGAACTTCACCCTGTTGCCGTTGTAGCTTGACAAAATAGCCGGTTGGGCTGTTTTTGAGCTAACAGATAATAGTCCATAGTGCCAAATATAACTCTTCAGAAATCTTTCAGACCCGGCTCTTTATTTTTGAATAACAAAGAAGATTCTCCATACAATTGAATTTAAATGAATTCCAGCTAGTTTGTCGTCTAACAAAATACCCGAACCTTATATAAGCAAGTATTGGACACTCAATGTGCATGTGCCGAATAAAAAAACTAAATTAAAATCACCTGAGTTGACTTGAGTAATTTTTTTTTCATCAGAATGATGGAAATTATGTATCAACGGACAAAATCATACATTGCTTTATGTAAATTACATGATATCAATCTAGTCCGAATAAACAAGAATATTGTGTACGTTTCATTGTGAAACTACAATTTTATATTCAATTTAACGTTGGATAAATATTTCATTCATTCAAACATTTATTCCTTCGTGGCATGTATTTGAAGGGATAAACGTTTGAGTGAATGAAATATTTATCCAACGTACAAAAATTTTAGTTTGACAATGAGTATGTGGTGCATGGTGAGAGAGAGGGTGAGTATAATTTAATTCGAAGAAGGGCCATATAATATATTCAAGATTGCCTTTTTTAGGGTTATGTGAAAACAGTTCACAATATCTTATTAAAATGTCTGTCGGTGCGTCTGTCACAGCAAGTTTTCTTAGCAACTGCAGAAGCTAGAATCATCAAACATTGCGAAAAGCTAGAATGTGGTCTCACGAAAGTTTCACAGTGAGAAAAAGAATCAAAAAGATTGTAGGGGGAGAGTACGAAAAAAAAATGCTCTCCCCCCTCGCCAAGGCAAAAGTCTGAAAAAAAATTTCTTCTATTACAATACCAATAATGTGGGGCTATTGTTACGAAATATAAAATAAAAAAAAACCCGGAGCCACTTTTGGCAGGGAAGGATTCCTTGTACTCCAACATTTTAGTCGAAATATTACCAAGGAACCACTCCCCGCGCTGAAGTACTGATAGGAAGGACTAAGGTAATGTTAGTATAAATAATGTAAATTATTAGCGTTAAGTAAGGTTAGCTATTGAGCAAATAAAAAAAAGGATAGCAGTTTTTCTTCGCCATCGAACTTCAACTCCGCTCTCACGACGAGGAATGGCAATAAAATTCGTGAAATTCTTGGCACACCCGATAATGTCGAACGTGGAGTACTACAATATGATCCATTATCATTGCAAACTGATGTATGGTCGATTGGTGTATTGGCCTATGTACTATATTATTGACTGGAGGTACACCATTTGGTGGCGACACAGAACAGGAAACATTTTTGAATAGTTCACAATGTTCGATAAAATTCCCAGATGAATTATTTAAGGAAGTTTCACATGTAGCTATTGATTTCATCAAAAGTACATTAAGAATTAAGCCAGATGATCGTCTCTCCGCATTTGAGTGTCTAGAACACATTTGGCTTAAGAATGAATCGCCAATGGGTAGTACGTTTCTGAGTGTTACACGTCACAGTGCAGATCATCATCGCCGATACGACTCAGTAGACGAAGAAGACTGCGATCCCATTGATGTGAAGAAAACGAATGGATTTGCAGATTACCGCCAAAATGATTTCAAATCGTCGCCCACAACTAAAACGACAACAACAACAATAAATGGCTGTGCTAGTGAACGTTACAGCAATCATAGATCATTCGATTATGAAATTGAAACAAATCGAAGCCATTACAAATACAATTCATCCATATTGAATCGCCACAGCAGCAGCAACGGTCTAGTGCATGATAACGATGTTGAAAATGATGAAAACGAACAAGAGAAGTTTCTAGTGAATGCAACGACAATGTCGACAAATCATATTAGACTTTCAAATTTGCAAAAATACGGACACAATCACGAAATGAATGGGAAATTGAGCGCACAATCCAAATTGCATTCAGTTGTATCAAACACCTTACTAACAACGACATCGACGAAATTGTCGAGGAGCAGCAGCGGCAAATATGTAAATATTGAAAGCTGTAATAATAGTTCGTCTCTGGAACATTACCACTCCACAACGACTGGAGTTAGCAATGGAATAAGCGAGTCGGTGGACTACGTTCGAAATTGCATCGACAAGAATCACGAATGGCGTCCGCGCAAATGATCCATACTATGATCAAGATCAGGAAGACAAAGACAATTGAAAAGATGATGAAGGCAAGAAAACGAAGGCTTGACAGCAATACGTAAAACGAGTTATAGTGCATCCGGCTTTCTACAATAAGTCTTATTTGGAAGTAATCAAAATAATGGAGGGCATGGATCAAGGTGAAGCCATCATAAGACCTTCGAGTAAAGGGGCGGATCACTTAACAGTAACGTGGAAGGTGTGCAAGGATATTGATCAACACACTGATGTGTGTGAAAAGGGCAAGGAGAATGACTTCAGTTGGAACAAAGCCTTTGGATTGAAGACGATGAATTAGAAGATCTTGATGAAATTATCGCCCGTCATGTCACACCGATGGCAGCGCAGATTTATTAAGCTGTAAGTATTATCGGGAGACTGACGGTGGTATGAAAGACAAAATGGAAGAATTACTGAAAACGAGAGTATTTGATGATCGACGAGTTCGGACTTGTCGCCCGACACACCGAAATATCCCTTCGCGGACACAATTATGGCACCGGTAACGAAAAGGACCACTGAGACCCGACAGAGCAAACCCAATACGCCACCATAAACGTGTATCATCTTTATTTTGAAATATTTCGCGATGGACGTAAATATTCGTGCACATAAACATGACATGACACTTCAACCAAAACAAATCGATATGGCTGTTATCGATAATGCAGGACTGTGCGCGAAATAAATATGACCACCAAAAAAAACTGGGTTTGCGTCCGAGGTAAACGCTGTAAGGTTGAGCAGCCGTGGTGAATTTTGTGGCCTTGAACTTGGGTTCTTCAACTCAAGACAAAGAGCCGTTGAGACAAGGTGATAAAAGAGCCAGCGACGGTGGAAGCGGTCTCTTTTACGGATACGTATACAGCGAAGAAGGAAGAACGTGTGTAATAGAGGGATCGCAACGAGCCAACAGGTGCGAATATGAGAAGGACGGAACGTCGAAGAATCTAATTAGGCAATGAGGGAAAATTTGCTCCAGACAACAAGGAAAAAATTGATTCTGACAGCGAGCGAGTTGAAGTGCGAGGATTTCGACCATCGACGATGCCCCCAACGTACGGATTAAGGAAAATTTTGTAGGTGTAAGGAATTTGAGTTTATAAATAATAACATTGCATGATACTTGCGATTATCTTTGAATTACCATTTAATTTTTTTTTATACGAAATTTTCGTATTTTGTGAAAGTATTTCAGTCAGTGTATTCGGGCGTGGAGCGCGCAGTGCTGGTGGAAGGCGTAGATTACGCCTGGAGTGCATAAGAATCCTTCCCGTCGGGGATTTCGATCTGCTCAGTCGTTTTTTTTAGTGGAAATTATTGCGAATAAGAATCCTCTCTGTCGGGGATCCCAAATTTGCGTAGTTGGTATTTTTTCCTTCAGTGAAAGTGATGATATGCGGCTCGACGAGCCGGGCAAAGGCCATCAGCGGTTATTTTAGTGAAAGGACTATTCCGGGGACCTCAAGCTCGCCAATTGGCTTCTGGGCGCAATACTAGGGATGGCGGATGGCGCTTTCCTACCCCGTCTCCACGGGCTAGCCGGGACCCCAAGACCCCCAACCGGAATTACTTGGTGTAACGTAACACTATGCAATGATATGAGCTTTAGGAATGGGAAAACCGCACCGTTTTAATCGGAAATCGGTTTTTTGGTTCGAAAAACCAGTTTTTTCCTCCCGGCTTAAACCGTTTTTTTGTTCAAATTCAAGAACCGGATAAAAACGGATACAAATGAATACAAAAACCGGAAAAGAATTTTATCGCCAGCAGTTTTAATGACCGCAGCCACCAGAGCGAAGCAAATTTCTGTGTTTGATTAGTTCTAGGCATTAGTTGTTTGTTTCGTTTCATTTCGGACGACTTCACTGGGAGTGCAAAGTGAAGCAAGCACACGATACACAATAAATGCAAAATGTGTGAGGATTAAACTAAAGGGTTTTTCACCCTTGCACTTAAATGAATGACTTAGCTTAACAGTAATTTGTCAATTTGGATTTCAATACGTTAGTCTCTTATTTTTAACACAAATATGAAATATCCTTCAATTCATTTTGATTTAAATAATTTTCTGAGTAAAAAAAACGAAAAACCATATTACTTAAAGTTAATCAATGGAAATTTTGATTCAAAATTTTTTTTATTTACTAAGAAAAATCCGGTTCTTCTAAAAACCGGGTTTTTTTGGCTGTAAATAAATCGCCCGGTTAAATCGAAAATGAAAAAAACGAAGAGCGGATTTTTACCATCCCATCCCTAATGCGCTTTCTATTGTCCCCAAGGCTAAGGTTTTGTTGGATATGTGAAAAGGGTTTGTATCATGATGATCTTTATGGATTAGATCAATCAATGATATCCGATCCGTAATTTAAAAACCACATGGCAATCACTTTAAATAGAATATGAATAAATTTGCGTAGTTTTCCCTCAATTTAGGCATACACTGAAAATTATATTAAATTGTTTTTTGGATTTATTTAAGAATGGCTAAAGATAATGGTTAACATTACGTGTATTGGATACAAAGCCCTTCTGAATAGATCATACTTCTGCCTACTCAACTTTTTTTGTTATGTTTTTCAATGTCCCGGAAATAAATATATTATTGATAAGCAATCAAGAACCGTAAGTTATCTACAAGCTGAGTACTAAATCTTGTGTTTGAATTTCTTTTTACGAATTTATTGAAAAGTAAAAAGTTATTCTGTACTGAAGATCAAAATCCCAGCTAAGCTTAAAGGATCAGAACGTACCATACCAATTTATCGAGTGTCGATACATATGATCAAGATAATGATGTACACCAATTCGGTCTAACCAAGGGCCCGAAAGAAAAAGGTATGCCACACATAGTTTGCCTCTTGTAGGGTCACAAATAATTTGCTTCTCTGACCAACTAATAAAGCTATTGGCCTGCAGTTGAAATAAAGCATACTTTCTAAAATCGAACTTTCCTAGAAATTATCGAGGAAAAATAAACTAAGCAAAAAATAAATAAATTGCAGCGTAAGCTTCCATTAAAATTTGACAATTAAAATAAAATTTGCTCTAACACTATTTATCTATTGCAATTAGCCCAAGTGAATTTTACATTTATTCTATCATAAAATAGGTGTAAAATTCACTTGCGAACATGAAACAAAAGTTTAGAAACAATTTCTTACAATCAAGCTGGACGTTGATCTCTAACTGAAAATATTCCTAGAATACGAGTATAACACAAAAACTTGCACTAATAATTGCATCATTATGCTTATTCATGCAAATAATCGAAAATATTTTTGCATTTTTTGGATACAGATTGAAATATCTAAGATAGGTTCGAATAAAAACTGGTTTCTTTCGATAAAAAAAAGACTTATCGCGTGCAAACACTAGCAGTATGCTTATGCAGAATTTGTATAAGTTTTGTGAGGCCAATTGAATAATTCTCAAAAGTCGTTCATTTTTGTTGCCACCTCGGTCATTGTCACGGTCGTTGTTTTCAATGAATTGTTAATTTTTTCAAGAATGAGTTCATTTGCAGCAGTTGATAATGGAAATTATGAATGAATGAAAAGGTTCGACACTTACTGTGAGGTTCTTAAATTATTTTCTATACAAAAAATAAGTATTTATGCTTTCGACTTTGGTATTAATTCTTGATTACTTTGTTTCCAATATTTTATGATAAAAATAATTCCTCATAATTAATTTTTATTGATATTTCGTTAACAGGAAATAAAGAACGACACTTGTGTAAAATAAAGTGACACCTAATACCATAAACCAGTGGTCAAGTTTATTGCTCACATTTGTCAGTGTTGTCGGTTCTTCCTTTGATTCTTCGATACCATCACCACAGTTTCCAATCAAATCAATATCAATTTCAAAGATCTACGAATCAAAACTGTCAACATTTGTTCTTATATGTGTCGATTTGTGATTTCCGTCATCAATTGGCTTTAAGCCAATTAATTGTTTAGATGCTCCAGAAGAACGTAGATGAAAAACGAATAGAAAACAAAGTTTTTCTTTTTCTCTCATCATCAGATTTTCAAACCCAATAGTACAAGCACGATATAGTTACAATTCTGAATATGTATATAATTCAATTAAATGCATGTTATTTTTACTTATTTAAAATTATAATTAAACACTCATACAACCTTTATGATCTGAAACGCTGAAAAGATGATTACTACGAGTATGTCGGATGTTGTCAAGAGAGGTGAATGTAATTCGTGAAAGCGAAAAAGATAGTCTTGGAATTAGTTAAAATTGCATTTTGTTCATGCTGACTAGCTCATCGTTGGTATTTCTGTTCATTTGATGAATGCGAATGGTATAAGCAACATTAAAAACAAAGAAATGTTCGTATGGAAGTTTCAACTACTCAAATGATTTATTATCACTTGGTTGAAACTGTTTATTTGATCTCGAATTTTCAAGCGTAAATAAGTAAAATGAATTTTTACATTTTTTAATTATTGATTAATTTTTTTTTAAAGAATTTAAATCACCATACAATTGTATAAGATGAATGTAATGTGCGTTTATGCTGTAACTAACTGGCAATTTCACTTGAATATATGAATGGATAATTTTATTTTGATTGTTTTGTTAGTAGGTATGGCAAAGTATCTGTCTGAACTTAGGTCAGGGCTAGAAAAATACTATAATAATTTACGTTGATGATGGGAACAAAGATACATTATCTATTGGTTCAATGTAAATTGCACCCTAATATTAATGCAAAGAAATTTTTGTACCTGCGATTCTTCTTTATCATTTTTTTTTTCTTCAAATACTCAGCTTAACTAATAGACAGGTTTTAAGACTTTAATGCAATTATGCTGGTGTTGATGCATATGTAGGTCATTCGCAACACGCATTTGTGGCATTGAACACTATAGTAGGTAATTGCATTTAAGATGTGAGCGTGTAAAGTTCTTAGGGGTCAATTTTCCAATAATAATTAAAACAACCATAAACGTTTAGTGAAGTCATGATCGAAAAATAAAAGGTTTTTTAGTATTTGCTCATTTAGATCTTGATTTTACAGACATGCATCTATTATAAAAGCACTAAGTTAGCCTTTTTTGCTGCATTTAAGAGGCCCGTGTTGGGTTTATGGGAAACAATTAAAATCAGCAAATTATACTATTATTAAAGTCGGATAGACAGTAGTATACTCTTGTCAAAAACGGTTTTGTATTCAATATATGATAAGCTGACACTAATAAAACATCTATAACATGTTTATTAACAGCGGTTTCTTCGAGGATGACGGACACTCCTCAAGAGCTGCCACAGTCCATTATCCTTGGGGCAGCTCCTGAGGGCCAGAGATAAAAGCTATCAGGGATATGATATGAGTTTTTCAATGATTTAATATTTGACCAGAATGCTTGATAAAAGTGACGCTTCTACATATTGATATAGACAACGAGAAATGGCAGCAACCTTCTTAGCTTTCACACAGTGCTTCTTGAAGTCGGCAAAATGATTTTACGTCTAGCACTCGTTGCGTGTAGACGTGTTTTAATCGCTCCTGTTATTAATTTTAAAAATTAATTAAGTCAGTCAAAAGCAAATTTTGATTTTTATTGGAAAGAACATTTATCGTCGAAGGAATCGACCCACGGAATCATATCGAATATTATTTGACTTCGATAAATCGACAAAAGCAAATAAGCCAAAGACTAACTCGGGACTGCTGTATCGAGGTGCGCGACGGCTTCCCTCCGTTGGGGGCCCCGGGGAGAGTAGCAATGCGAAATTGGCGGCAAGGGTCAATAAAAGAAGACACACCACACCATGACTCCACAGATGGCGGGCGTAAGACTCGATTAGTCGAAGACAAATAAGAAGTGATTCGACTTCTAGCTGAAAATCAGGAATTGAAAATACGACTGAAAAACTTCGAAGATATGTGCAAGAGAGGGAAGAAAACTCAAGATGCAGAGCCGTTAAAGCAAATAAATACGGAAATTAAGGCGAAGAAAGCTATCAAACAAGTCATCCGAGAAGAAATACTAAGTGCTGGAGGCGTTAACGACAGCTGAAACTAGTATGCAGTGCTAGACGGACTCCAACAAGAAATGGACGTTGACGAAAGTATTGAAGGTAATGGTATTCAAGATAACAATGATAATTTCATCCTTTACTTAAAAAATGAAAATAAGGAGAAGAAACCAGCTCGCAGTTCTGCTGGTCCTTCCCAAAAAGTTGCCAAAAATACAGAGAAAGTTCCGCCAATTAATGTGTTCGGTCAAAGCGGAACGGATACGGTTCAGCTATTGGCAGGCGAAAATAAATGAACTAATATCGTGGTTAAAAGAATCAATGCCGAAAAATTAACAATCAGAACGAAATCACTGGTTGATATCAAATCAATGCATTAAATTCTGGGGAGGTTCCACACTTCACCTATACCCCGAAATGTGAGAAAAACCAGATTTTTTTGTTGAAGGGCTTGGACTGCGGAGAAGATATCGTCGATCTTCTTCAGGTGCTCAAGGAAGCAGCACCAGAAATTGAAAGGTCGACGATAGAAAAAAATTACCGCTTTATTTGGTGCAGATTTCAGTGCTCTTCAACAAATAAGATACTTGAACTTCCGAGTGGTGAGGTGGGAACGCCTCTAGAAAAGAGAAGTAAATCAGTGCTATCGGCGTCAAAAATTTGGACATTCGGCTGCCAACCGCGCCATGCTCCCGGTGAGTGCGAATTGGCTCAGACGAAGCCAAAAGAGAATTTATACTGTGTTTTTGGTCACGCGGCATCATATCATGGATGCTGCCGATATCAAGATGCGAGAGTAATATTTGTCACAAAGCAAACACAACTACAGCGCAGTGTCTTAGCTCCGAACTTCGTCAAGCCCGGAGTATCATTTGCACTCCCCGCCGAAAATTAATTTTGTCTTTCAGCGTTTACGGCTTTCAAATGCCTCAAAATAATTTGTCATCCAGTAACATTCCCATCGATAGGATTCGTCCCATCTCGATCAACGTCAACTCCATTATTACTTTACATCGACGTGATTATCTCCTTGAATTCCTTGTTAAGCAAAAGCCTGACATCATACTTTTCACTGAAACCCACCTCAATTTATGGCACTCCATTACATTCAAGGATTTTGAATTCGTAAGAAACGATAGGGTAATAGGTGATGGGGGAGGTGGTACCGGGACATTGTTGAGAAGACCCTATCGTTTCCAAAATATTGAAAAAGTCGAATTCAAAAGCTTTGAATCTCTTGAAGTGTCCGTTATCAAAATCTCACTGCCAGGGATAACCTCTTCGTTATCTCTGCCTATGCAACTGGTGGAACTGTTCTCAAGCTCAAGGAGGAGCTCAATTCCTTGTTCGAAATACTCGAATTGAACAGGCTGCAAAGTTATTATATTCTTGCCGGTGACCTGAACGCCGAGCATACATCATGGCTGAACGCCACCAATAATCCAAAAGGTGTGTTCCTGAAATGGTGGATAACAGAGAACCAAATTGAATACAGGTGCAATTAATATAGATCGGAGTTCCCAACATACCCTAGGGCAAATTCATATTTGGACCTCTGCATTGCTGACGCAAGACTCGAATTCAACTTTAATAGTCCTCAAAGGAAACTGCAGGTGCTTCCTTATGAAAGCGACCATAACGCAATCGTAATGGAAATCAATCATCAAAGGGATGATCTCTTCCTCATTCATTCCAATTATCGGTTGAATTTCAAACAAGTTGAAGTAGCAGGAGAGTGCTCCTACGAGAAGGGTATTGTAAAACAATTAGTAAATCAAACAATATATTCTGCATATAAAAACTTGACTAATATACAGATTACATAAATTGAGCTCGAAAAATTATTATGATTATTATGATTTTAAACTCGCCACCATTTTGTTTCAAATGTTTTGACCCTGTCGCTTGATTGGTCATGACAACACATTAATATTACAAACCATTTCTACAATTTTTATCAAAATTCCTACATATTTGTATTGTCTAGGTCCGTTGTAAGCGTATATCTCCCTAGTATCACGTGTTCATGTTGTTGTAATTGTTAAATATTCAATCGGCTGTAACTTAGCTGTTTATTGTTCAATTATTGTGAAATTTTCGGAACACATACAATTACTTTAAAAAAACTTAAATTGTAGGTTTTGGGAAATTTAAGGGTCCTATCTTGATTTTATAGGCAAAAATGTAAAATTTATAAAATTTACTATTATTAACAAAGTTGATCGAATTTGGACTTCTAAAGTATTTGTTGCCTTTATACTCCTAAAGTCACACCTCCGTGATTTTTTTCAGATTTTTCGGGTCAAAAGTGTCCTATCGCGAGGGGGGGTGACAAAACATTTTGGTACATTTCCCGTTCCCCTGCACCCGTCAAAGCAAAACTTGTTAGTTTAAGACCTGTTTTGAAAAGTTCTCATTAAGACCTTACCTTTGATGCCTACATGCAATGAAAACTTTTTTTCGGGGGGGGCAACTCCCCTATATGGGGAGACCCCCATTAAAGACCTTATAAATTTCTTTTCGTGGTGAAACTTTGAAGAGGGCGCCACTTCGCACCTACTTACAATATCTTATGTTTTTAGCTTATGTAGTTTGCGAGAAAAAGTGGTGTAACACACGGACGGACAGACAGGCGATTTTAGTAGGGTATTGTAAAATAATTTTACAATACCCCAAAAAACAGACTGGGGAAAGTTTCAAAAGAAGTTTAATCGAGAGTACCCGAAGCAATGGCCTCCTTCTGATGATGGCAACTCTTGCTCTTCCTAATGACAGGAATCTAACTAACGATGAAATAGATCTCTATTTGTCGAAGTTAGAGAAGCTGACATTGGAAAAGATTGAGAAAGTAGTTCCCAAGATTAAACATCGAAACAATATGGAAGGATATGAAACACCAACCATTGCAAGGTTGAAAAGGTTGAAAAGCCTTCTTCTCACACGCGTCAACAATATTTATCGGCGATTTTTGGCCTACAATCATCCCTCGTTGGCTTTGTTGAAATTACACCTGAAGAATATCCGGAACTTAATCCGTTCATACTTCAGGAGTGAGTTCAGCAATCAATGGGCGGACAAATTGAGGGGTATTAGCCAACAGGATCCAGGTGGCGTTTATCGAAAGTGAATAGCATATTCCGTAAGAAGTCTCGAGTGAAGGCATCAAATCTTGAAGTCACTAGTGATGAGATAAATCTTCTCGATAGGGCTAGTATCGAAATTTATAGTGCGACTCCAGATAGAAATGGAAACAGGGTTATATATTTCATCTACCAAACCCTGAGAGTGGGAATGAAATATTTTCAGAAGTCGTGGAAGCAAAAGTTTCCGACTGCAAATCATGCCTGAACGGCCAATCAATTCTTCATTTCAATGAAACATTAACATCGGACCTCATACCGAGCTTGAATCTTATTGATTATTTTGTCAGCTTATGAAGACTTGTGTTTCATATTTCGCAGGATAAACAACAAGAAATCATGTGGTACTGATGGTATTCCAAATGTAGTTCTCCGACATTTGCCTGAGGTTGCTATTAGGAATTATTGCATATTGTAACCTCAGACATCTGTTGGAAACTAAATGATAGACAATGCGTTGGAGCATGTCTCATTGATATGGAGAAAGCCCTCGATACGGTGTGGTTAGATGGAGTAGTTTTTAAACTCCTTCAGAACAGGTTCCCCAGACACCTTGTCGCCATGATGTGCAATATGTTATACGGGAAATCGTTTGTTGTAACTGATGGAAATCTGACAACAATCGGCGAATTCAAGGTCTTGAATGGTCTACAACAAGGAACAGTTACTGCGCCTCTGCCCTTCTCAATATTCATTCGCAAGCTATTGAACGGCTTTGATTTTAACGCCTCGCCAACGCGATCATTGGTAGCGTTTGCTGATTATCTGATCATCTATACGGTAGACCGAAAAGCTAAATAGTTCAGAGCAATCTCCAAAAAATGTTCAATTATGTGCAGCTATGCACTAACAATTGGCGAATGAAAAACAATACGCAGAAGTGTGAAACAATTTTGTTTCGGACAACGCTACAGGGGGTCAGTTAAGGCCTGAAACGTAATTGGAAGGATTTCCACATCATAGCTGGCGAGGGTAGTTCAGAACGGGTTCCACATAAATCCTGTGTCCGATACCTCGGTGTTCTTCTCGATCAGTATCTGTACTGTACTGAACATGTCAAAATCATGCTCAGTAAGGCACAAAAAGAAGTCATGGTCCTACGAAGACTCTTCCATTCCAGATACATTGATCAAAAGGTCAAAATTATCTGTTACAAGACCCTGACATATCGATGTCAGATCTGGTACAACCAGAGTACTAGTACTATGGAAAAATTAAGAGTTTTCGAAAGGAAATGTCTTCGTGCATGTACTGGTTTGTACAGAAAGCCTGAGACGGATTGGGGGCATTATATATCGAATAGAAGAATTTATTGAAACTTCTTCGGAATCATATCACAAGATCCGTAACTGTGAACTGTGTAACTGTGAGTGAAAACTCTTAGATTTCACAGCCGTTCCACCCTACAGACGGGTATATTGCGACTTGCCTCGCTACTAGCTTCGTTCCTCCAGAAGCATTCGTCTATTTGGACATGAATCGATATGTTTCTTGATTCTGACGGCGTCCTAATCATATATCACGTATATCGACGGGCCACCGATAAGAAGATAAAATATCCTCCGAATTTGAGATCTTGAGACCAACGATTCCAATGGAGATACTCATTTGCTAGATTCATTGAAGCTGATCGAGCTGAGACGGGGCAATCTAGGTATTGGTGGCTGAATTACAATATCTAAATTATTCGTGTTTATTTTCAGTTTTTGTTTTGTTTCGTTACTTAGTTTTTGAGTTTCAGCTCATTATTGCTACATTTAGCGTTGTTGTTTATTTGTGTTAAAAATTAGGAATAGGTTAGGTATAGGTTATGTTTATTATATTAGGTTTAGAGATAAGGTTAAACGCGTAGTTTAGGAATATTGTGATAGATTTTTAAGTATAAGATAAACTTTTTTGATTGAAGCTTATAACATATTAGGTTCACTATTGTGTTAATATTATAAATAAATTAATTTGAATTTGCTTTAGTTTTTTGATAAAATGTGTTTAACTGATAACGTGAGCCATTTGGGCCATAAAGTTTTTCTATTGTTATTGTTTGAAATTTGCTTTATATTCTTTTCAAATTTATAATGATTAGTACTGCGTAAAGCGCTTTTGACTTTGACTTTGAAGTCGGCAAAACCGCTAGGAAGATCAGAGAAAAGAAATTTTCTACGGGCAGCATCCTTCAGTTTAAGTGCTTTGGCAACATCGGAATCGAACCAAGCAGCATCTTGAGGCCACCTTGAGAAAATAGCCAAGAAAGGAACACACAAAACTTATAAACAGTCGCCAAAATGAAGGGTACTGAAGAAGGAATACCAATTAACGGCATTGAGGTGCTAGAAGGAATAGCTTATAATAAATTAAAGCGGGAAGGGGGCGTATTCGTAAAAACGTTGAAGAGACAATGTAAAGCTCAATTCAGAAAGGTGGATGGTAGGAATCTGGTTTGACAAGGCGGGAAAGGGCCGCAGATGAAACAAAAAAAGAGGGCGATTACTTATTATTGGAGTCAATAATTTTGTTTATTTGATATCCGCAGGCCAATTCTCTTTTTTCTTTAAAAGCCGTCGAGCCTTGCTTTGTTGTGTGAGCAGACGCGTTTCGACTACTTCGAGTCATCTTCAGTGTCACATTGATGACTCGAAGCAGTCGAAACGCGTCTGCTCCCACAACAAAGCAGGGCCCGACGGCTTTTAAAGAAAAAAGAGAATTGGCCTGCGGATATCAAATAAACAAAATTATTGACTCCATCTGTAATATGTGGTCGGCTGGGAACAGCACAATCAAGTAGGGAGGTGTTGTTTGTTCTCCTGCTTATATGGGCAAAAGAACACAAGAATGTCAGCCAGATTTTAGATGGACAAAAAATATAATACGAGAATAGGGTAGAAGAGCATCGAAGTTCAGATTTCTTGATCCTCAAACCATGAAAATTTTGATAATAACAAGATTTTTTAATTTATCAGATTCATGATGTAGCATAGTTCGAAGCTTATGTGTTACTTCTTCTTGTACCAAATGAGAAATGCTTGAAGAGCTCTACAGGAGGACAAATTCCTTGTCTAAGACCTGATAAAGATTGGCCAGAACTATAATTTTGAGAGAAGCTTTCCAAGGATTAGTTCTCCCATCGGGAGTAAGTTTTGCGCGTAGCGAGATACTCTGATTAATATAATGATATAAGCAGTAATGCCATCTACCGGTGTGTTGTAACCAATCCTCAATAGAAATTTTTGAAGAGGTGAGAACACGAGTCGTTGTCTGAACATTTTGAGCGTAACGGTTTCAATCAAACATCCTCTGTCGATTGATATGTGAAATACGGGTCAACAGTTGTTGGAAGTTTGGAGAAGAGCAACATATGTGCTATATATAAAGCTGGACATAAAATGTTATCTCTGAAATATTCAACTCTTTCTATGAAGAATTATATAATCGGCAAGTATATTGATTTTCGAACGGGCCGGTTTACGACTCACTAAATATACTCAGAAAAACATGTATTCAAAAAGTTTTGGACAAGCTAGTGCACATCAACGTTCACTTATTTTTCGTCGACTTAAAGCAAGCATACGCCAGTGTGGGAAAAAACTTCCTGAACAAAATTTTTTTTGACTCTTGTGTCTTGTGACAAACACTGCACACGAGGTGAAAGTGAATGGAAAGCTAACTGAAAGCTTCCTAACTGAATCAGACTAACTGTAAACGGGAGTATAGGCTTTCAACAATATGTTACAACAGTAGTCTAGAACACATCCTTGAGGAGACATAAGCCGACTCTTCGATCAACTATTCAATGCTACATCTTTGACAATATATGCTAACGAGAATAATATATGGCTAGTTCAATTCAACATGTTAAAATCCCAGCTGAAGGTAAGGTGAGCTCACCTATACAGGGACAGCATCGAATTGGATATCTCCCGATGGATGGATGACTTATGCAATATTTACTGCTCCGGACTTGTTACGCTAAGTTACATGCATGTGCCCAGGAAAACTACGCTCAGCATATGGAAAACACTTATCCAAACCAATGTATAAGAGCGAAGCCAGCACGCAAACAAATTATTCTGAAAATTCCCTGATTGTGCTCAAAAAGAAGTTTTGGGGAAAGGTCCATTCACTCGATTTCCCATTCAATCTTATTAATTATATGAATAATAATAATAATAACTGTTATGATAAAATCAATTGATTACACTTAAACCCAAACTGTTGCCCGAATTAATAAATTTGTTAGTATTAAATTTCATAATCTAGCTAAACTGCAGAGGGCGAGATGATCCGCCTCACACTATCTAATTTTCAAGTTTCAGTTGGGCGGGCTATTGATTTGAACCCATGAACTCTGATACGACATCTGTCTCAAACTTCATTTCCCTATTTTCGGAAGATTTTAATGGGATCCGATCGGGCGTAGCTTAATAAAAAGTGTTAACCCTTAGTTTTCGAGGTAATGAAAGATAAAATTGGCATTTTCGTTTTCATACAAATTGCCATTTAATGTATAGTTCCTTAAAACACCACCAGATGTCGCAAATGTTACAGGGGCAAATATATATGGGCAAAAGTTGAATTTATCGGACAAACTCCCAGAACAAACATATTTTTTTACACTAAACCTAATCGAATGGCATCAAAATTTATTGAAACTAGGGAAACGAAATTGATGCCCGGACTTTTTTATTCGATTTCATAAAAAAAGACAAACTTCATATTTTAAATTGGACAAGAAGGACATGCAAAAGTAATTTAGAATATTAATTTTTTAAGCAATTATATTGCCTGCATTCATCACATCATTAAGTTCCGAGTTTTTGTAGTCTAGCGAGATAATAAACCAAATCTGAACATTTCTTATGACTGATTCGATTCAAAGCTGAAGACTTCCATGGTTTCTTTGATGGACCTATAGTATATTATTTATCTCAACACATTTCAACGCAAGCACTCAAATAATAAATTTACTTAAATCCATAAATAAAAAAATTGTTCATTTCATAACGCTACGCTTTTTATCCAATCTCGAGACGCCACTTTATCAAAAGTCCATTGGAAATTGCTACTTTGCTCAACAACACATCACATTGCCGGCTTGAAATCAATACCAATTGCATATTTCTCATGTAGCCAACATTAAGCTGTCATTACTGTGATGAATCACCGCGAAGAAACCACCTCGACGACAGAACTTCATTGCAAAACAACAAAAACAAACCAAAACGCACAAGTTCACATATCTTAGACAACAGACTCCGTAGTCCGTGCAAGAACAAGTTTTCGGTGTCATTATGGTCGGCAGTCGGATCGTCTCGAGTATATCGTAATCTTGCTATCAGCTGCTGTTTTGTAGTTGCGAGTACGAAAAATGGAAATTGGAATTTCTCGATAGCGAGCAATAAACTAGAGCCCGGACGTCTTGGAACGAGTCCAGGATAGTTCCTGAGTTCTAATAGAATCGCATCTATTAAATAGAGCAATGACATTGGCACGGAGAAATGTTATCAAAGTGGCAATAGATGCGCATCTCTGCATGCAGCATTTTCCACTTTACTATCCAATTGAGTAGCCTATGGCAAATTTTAAATTTAATTGGTTTTTTTGGAAAATTTCGCAATCTAAACAAAAGATAAGTGTCGTAGTGTCAACATACTGGCAGCGGTCATCTTCCGGGTTCCCAGCTGACGAAAAAGTTCGTGCCAGGTCCTGAGGCAGCTATGAAGCACTTAGGACACGCGAGTCGCGGACCACGGTTAATCGCTCGAGATTAGCACACCTCTCTGTCCGCGTTCGATGCACTCAAAACTTTATTATAATTTTAATCTCGGAGTGAATGCGAAATTCACGAGTGAATTTAACGGATTTCGATAGCGGCTACTCCGTCTTTTGGAGCTGGTAGAGTGCTACTGCCAGACCACTGCTCGCTCGATGGCTGCGTACAAGAAATACTGTTTCCCCGTTCGTATTGATTGGACCGTAACGAATATTTTTGCTACTTGCATATTATGCCTGAATCATGACGACTCCACTCGAAACTATCGAATATGAGTAGCTGACGTGCCAATGTGCCGCGGGGGGATCGAAGGAGTAAAACAATAATTGGGACTGAGGTCGTCGATTGAGACATGTGGTCGTAACATCGACCGAATGCGGTTGCGATGGATTAGCTCTGCTTTGCAGGTGAATTTTTGCGCGAAAGGTAAGACAATGTGCGTGAGGCTTAGTGGAAAGTTGTGAGGGTGTCCTCAGCCGGGGGTTCGATTGATTGCCGCATGTTTTGCAAAATCTAAAAGATACAATAGCAGGGCAAAATGCTTGAAGACAAAGTGATTGTTTCCTCAATTATTGAGGAATTTTGTTGTAGATCAGTGCCGTTCCAAAGCATTTGTGTCGGCTGCTAACATGCAATCTAACATCAGCAGTCGCTGCGTATGTGCATTTGCGCAACAATCCATATTTGACGCCTCTGCGGGATCTCTGAAACATTTCAATGATATATTTTGCTTTTTATGATGATGACAGGACGCCGCGGAACGGGCGGTCCGCGGAGACTTTCGTAGATGCATTCCACTCCATTCAATAGTGAGACCGAGCGCCATCGGGCATCCGGAATTCCGTTTGATTTACGCTTCTTAGTTCATCAGATACAAAGCGGCAAGGGACAAAAATAGAACCATCACACAGAATGAAAGACATACGTTTCGAGACTAGACACAAGTTGGGAATGGGAATGAGCGCAACCGTAAGTTGGCCAGCGCAGCATCTTGCATGCGAGGTGCATTTGGGAAGAAGCTGCTGATCGAGTCGGGAACGAGGTAATATCCAAAAACCGTAGGAAATTTGAAACGTTTCAGATTTTGAGGTTTATGCCCCGACACGAACAGACCTGGCCGCGGTCGTAATTGGCTCGTAAAGACGTGACTTTCGACAATGCCGACTAGCGAAATCGTTTCACTCCAGCGAGTATTGGATGTGCATGCTGTAACGGCCGCGGCCAGGCGGCGACCGCCTCAGAAGCGCCAGATGATTAGTGAAAGTGCATGCAATTCGGCCAGCAATTACAGATCAGCCCGATCGCTCCGAGCTGCAGCATCTTCGCCTCGGAGAAATTGGACCAATCACTAATCTATTGTCTAATTGCGTTTCGGATCAAGGTTCAAGAGTATGAGTGTCTCGCATCAGGTGCCTCCAACTATAGCCTCAATGAACTTTTATAATTTACTGTATCTCTTCTACAAATCCACACTGCACGAGCCTTCCATGAATTCCATGCGAAATTCGCCATCGCCCAAATAATTTCCAATCTTACTGTCCGGCCAGAAGTTAATCAATTACTTTTCAGAATGAATAGCAATTTTCAGTAGAGGAATTCCTGTCATGCAGCTGGACAGGCCGCAGCGGAAAATTCCACCATCGAGCGCTTTTCCTTGGAATTATCACATCCTTACTAATTCCTCCCGAGAAAACAATCAAAGGCGAATGCCATCCAGACATTCGATCGCCGCAATCATGCAAAAAAATGCACGGAGAAATTCCTATGACGTCGACGACTTAGCAAGGTGAAGCAGCACAGCAGCAGACGGCATTCAAGACGATCCAACCATTTTCCTCCCGTTCTTGTCAGTTTCATACGACCGATTTTCACGGCGTTTTTCCACCGGGGGCCGTAGGTGAGCAACCGCGACAACATTCAGCACAGTCGTAAAGTCGAAGTTTTCGCCCCCTAAGAGACGGCTCGGGACAAACTCCCAAACAAATAGACAAGTAAAAATCTCGAGTAGCTGTCAAGGTTGTTCTACGAACGTTCTCGTCACCCGAACGAAAATTTTCACTGCACTTTGAGATACTCGCGTCACTGACACTTTCACATTTACCGCATTGCACTTATAGTAATTGATCAATTTTAAGTAAATTAACTAATCTAGAACGGTACCTTGTAGATCTTTTGTTGAAATTATCTGTTCGCCCCCAAGGCTCGCCATATTTTCACTTAACATCAGTCACTCGGTTTTTTTAGAACAATATGACGGGATCGAAATCAGCAGTGCAACACCCGTGTTCTAAAAAGAGTATGGAAATGGTAGACGACAGCGGGGCAGATTGAGTCTTCGCGTGACATCTATTGTCGAGTAATGTAATATAGGGAGGTACTAATTTTGAATTTGATTTGAATAAATGAATTTACTTGCTTGCAATTATTTTCTTTAATATGAGAATATATAATAATGAAGACATTAGAATGAAAAAATGTATAATAATTACTGTGGACTATATAATCAAAAATGGATGTCGATGAAATGCGAATGTAATTAAGATGAAACATTACGCGCGTAGAAATAACTCAAAGTCAAAGTCAAAAGCGCCTTATTCAACATTAATCGTTATAAATTTCAAAAGGATATAAAGCAAATTCCAAACAATAACAATAAAATAACAATGGCCCAAGTGGCTTTCTAAATTTATACGTTATCAGCCAAACACATTTTATAAAAAATCTATAGCAAATTCAAATGGATAAAGATTATTACATATTTTATGATTTGATTGGAAAAAGGAGAAAAAACCAACCAGCACTATTCCAAAATGATTTATAATTTTAACACAACAGTGAACTTTGATCCTACATCTGATATGGTATAACCATGTTCTAATTACTATGCAGCGCTGGACGGACTCAAACAAGAAATGGACGTTGACGAAAGTATTGAAGGTAATATTAGCCAAGATAATGATAATTTTATCCTTTATTTAAAAAATAAAAATAAGGAGCAGAAGCCAGCCCGTAGTTCTGCTGGTCCTCCTCAAAAAGTTGCCAAGAATACAAAGAAAGCTCCGCCAATTAATGTGTTCGGTCAAAGCAGAAAGGACATGGTTCGGCTATTGGCAGCCGAAAATAAATTAACTAATTTCGAGATTAAAAGAATCAATACCGAAAAGTTAACAATTAGAACGAAATGTGGTTTAAAAGTTACTTGGAGGGAAGATCGCAAATATGGTTTAAGAGTTACTTGGAGAGAAGATCGCAGAGAACTTTAATCAACAACGTCCTGAGAGATCAAGCATCTACGAAAACAGAAGTTCCCAGGGCTTTATACTTGGCTATCCAGGCTGCTGACCAAAGCATATAAAAACATTCTGAAGCTGCCAATGCTTACTCAAACTAGTTTGGCAAAATCATTCACCTTTAGTCAAATCATTATAATGGAGAAAGCTGTTTATCTACAAAAATTTAAAAACTAATGGATCGGAACGAACACCATTAATTAAGGCATCACAGATCCACCCATATAATGCAAGGAAGTCAGATCAATTCGTAATACCTTTTGCCAGAACGGATCGTCTAAAGAACGATGCAACGAATAATGCTCTGCGTACATCTAACAATCTACCAGAAATTGTTAAGAAAGCAAACTCACTTTTGGTATTTATGAAAAGACAAAGGGAGCATTTAATGAGCACTGATGGAAGCGTGGACCTGTAATTCTGCTTTTATGAGCCCAGTATCTTAGGGCGTTTTTTGACCCTATTGGTGAGATACTGAAGTGACAGTTACTCAGAGTTTTTTTTTTTTTTGAATGCACCGTATTATATTGAATGTTTTTTTATCTGAATTAATTTTTCGCAAAAGTCAGTTTCAAACAATTGCAATATTTTTTTTACGAGCCAGTCAAAAGCAAATTTTGATTTTATTGGGAAAACCATCACCGTCGAATTATTCGAGCATTTATCGAATACCTGAAATTCATTTCCTGAAGAAATATCAAAAGTGGAAATACGTTCAAGGGAAGTCCCGGTCTGAGAACATTCCCTCTAGTCTCGCTGCGAAAGCAACGAGATGGAGGAGCCCGATGGCTTCAGCCATCAATCAGAAGGATCATGCCCATCGCCAATGATGACGGGCGAAAAAAAGCTTAAAAGAAGTTACGAGAATAAAACAGAAAAACCGGCAATCCTATCGGTTATTGAAATCGAGCAGCTGATCCAAGAAAAAGAGAAAGCTGAAAAAATCGAAAAAGAAAATGAAGAACTCAAGCTTCGAGTTAAATCGTTAGAAGCACTTGTTGGAACGTTAACGTTCAACAAAGATAAAGAGACCAAGAAAGGCCGACAAGCAAACTCAACATCTGAAGACAAGAAAACTAAAAAGCCACAGGAAGAAGCTAATCAAGAAGATGTCCTCAGCGCAGGAGGCGCAAACGACAGCAGAAATTATTATGCAGCGCTAGCTGGTCTAGAAGAAACGATGAACATTGAAGAGGATACAGGTAAAACGTCTAAGTTAGATAATGATTTCATTGAATACCTTAAAATTAAAAATCGGGAGAAAAAACCAAAAGGTTTGTCTGCTGGTCCGTCCGTTAAGATTAATGAAAAAAAAGAAAAAGTCCCACCAATCTATGTATTTGGGCAAACGGGCAAAGATATGGTTCGGCTTTTGGCAGCCGAAAATAAGCTAAAAGATTTTCAGATAAAAAGAGTCAATGCCGATAAATTGACAATAAGGACTAAGTCGCTGGTTGATTTCCAGGCAACAAAAAATGCCTTAAATTCTGGAGATTCTCCGCATTTCACGTACACCCCAAAAAGTGAAAAGAACCAAACCTTTTCATTGAAGGGTCTGGACTGTGGTGAGTACGCAGTCGATCTCCTTCAGGTGCTCCAAGAAGCTGCACAAGAAATACAATTTATTTCAGTTAAAAACTTTGCAACGAGAAGATCGATTGTGGAGCGCAAAAACTTGCCTCACTACTTAGTCCAGATTTCCAGCAAAAGTAGTTCGAGTGCCCTGCAGAAAATACGGTACTTGAACTTCCGCGTGGTGAAGTGGAAACGCCTCCAGAAAAGTGAGGTCAACCAGTGCTACAGGTGTCAAAGATTCGGGCATTCGGCTACCAATCGCACCATGAAATATAGGTGTGTTAAATGCAAAGACATTCATGCTCCCGGCGAGTGCAAATTGGCTCAGGCGGAGCCAAAAGAAAAACTATATTGTGTGAACTGCGGTGCCTTTGGTCATCCAGCATCATATCGAGGATGCCCCCGGTATCAAGATGCAAAGGTTAAAGTCACTCCAAAACAAAGTCAAGCACACCGCAGTGTGATACCTACCAACTTCGTCAAGCCCGGGGTGTCATTTGCACTTGCTGCAAGAGGACCAGCAGACAACGTAAATAAAATAAATAATGTAAGTGGCAATAATGAGCTGCTCCTTAAAATTTATCAGCAATTAAATTCCTTATCGGAGCGAATTGATCGACAAGATTCGAAAATTAACATTGTTTTTCAGCGTTTAGCGCTTTCAAATGCCTCAAAATAAGTTGTCATCCAGCCACATTCCCACGGATAGGATTCATCTCATCTCGATCAACGTCAACTCCATTGTTACTTTACATCGGCGTGATTATCTCCTTGAATTCATTGCCAGACAAAGGCCTGATATCGTGCTTCTCACCGAAAACCACTCCATCAGATTCGAGGATTTTGAGTTCGTAAGAAACGATAGGGTAACAGGTGATGGGGGAGGTGGCACCGGGATATTGGTGAGAAGACCCTATCGTTTCCAAAATATTGAAAAAGTCGAATTCAAAAGCGTTCAATCTCTTGAAGTGTCCGTTATCAAAATCTCACTGCCAGGTGGGTATAACCTCTTCGTTATCTCTGCCTATGCAACTGGTGGAACTGTTCTCAAGCTCAAGGAGGAGCTCAATTCCTTGTTCGAAATACTCGAATTGAACAGGCTGCATAACTATTATATTCTTGCTGGTGACCTGAACGCCAAGCATACATCATGGCTGAACGCCACCAATAACCCAAGAGGTGTATTCCTGAAATCGTGGATAACAGAGAACCAAATTGAATGCAGGTGCAATCTATATGGGTCGGAGTTCCCAACATACCCTAGGACAAATTCATATTTGGACCTTTGCATTGCTGACGCAAGACTTGAATTCAGCTTTAATAGTCCTCAACGGAAACTGCAGCTGCTTCCTTATGATAGCGACCATAACGCAATCGTAATGGAAATCAATCATCACAGGGATGATTTCTTCCTCATTCCAGTTCAACATGAAAATCATCGGTTGAATTTCAAAAAAACAGACTGGGGAAAGTTTCAAAAGAAGTTTAATCGGGAGTACCTGAAGCAATGTCCCCTTTCTGATGGTGGCAACTCTTGCTCAATGGTTCCTAATGACAGGAATCTAACTAACGATGAAATAGATGTCTATTTGTCGAAGTTAGAGAAGCTGACGTTGGAAACGATTGAGAAAGTAGTTCCCAAGATAAAACATCGAAACAATATGAAGGATATGAAACACCAACCATTGCAACGTTGAAAAGATTGAAAAGTCTTCTTCTCACAAGCGTCAACAATATTTATCGACGATTTTTGGACTATAACCATCCCTCATTGGCTTTGTTGAAATTACATCTGAAGAATGTCCGGAACTTAATCCGGTCATACTTCAGGAGTGAGGTCAGCAATCAATGGGCTGAAAAATTGAGGGGTATTAGCCCACAGGACCCAGACGGCGTGTTTGCGAAAGTGAATAGCATATTCTGCAAGAAGTCTCGAGTGAAGGTATCGAATCTTGAAGTCACTAGTGATGAGATAAATCTTCTCGATAGGGCTGGTATCGAAATTGATAGTACGACTCCGGATGGAAATGGAAACAGGATTATTTGTGAAGGATTGGATAAACTTGCCCTGATTGAAACACATTTTGAATTGGTTCATCTACCAAACCCTGAGAGAGGGAATGAAATATTTTCAGAGGTCGTTGAAGCAAAAGTTTCCGACTTCAAATCAAGCCTGAACGGCCAATCAATTCTTCATTTCAATGAAACATTAACATCTGACCTCATACCGAGCTTGAATCTTATTGATTATTTTGTCAGCTATGAAGACTTGTGTTTCATATTTCGCAAGATAAACAACAAGAAATCATGTGGTACTGATGGTATTCCAAATGTAGTTCTCCGACATTTGCCAGAGGTTGCTATTAGAAATTATTGCATATGATTCAACAAGATGTTGAGCAATTCATATTTCCCAAATGAGTGGAAAAAAGCTAAGGTATTTCCGATCTTGAAGAAAGGAAAAAAATCTTCATGCCCGAAAAGCTATCGCCCAATCAGCTTGCTGCCTAACATCAGCATGGTGTTTGAAGTGATACTCAACAGAGCATTAAACGTCCACATTGAGGAAAATGAGTTGATGCCGAATTGCCAATTTGGTTTTCGTGCCAGGCATTCGACCACACATGCAATAACGAAAGTAACCTCAGACATCTGTTGGTATCTAAATGATAGACAATGTGTTGGAGCATGTCCTGTGTTCGATACCTCAGTGTTTATCTCGATCAGTATCTGTACTATACTGAACATGTGAAAATCATGCTCAGTAAGGCACTAAAAGTAGTCATGGCCCTTCGAAAGCTCTTTCATTCCAGATACATTGATCAAAAGGTTAAAATTATCTGTTACAAGACACTGGTAAGACCAGTTTTGACATATGGATGTCAGATCTGGTACAACCAGAGCGCTAGTACTATGGAAAAATTAAGAGTTTTCGAAAGGAAATGTCTTCGTGCATGTACTGGTTTGTACAGAAAGCCTGAGATGGATTGGAAACATTATATATCGAATAGAAGAATTTATCAAACTGCTGAAGTGACGAGAGTCGATATCTTCATATTGAAGCTTCTTCGGAATCATATCGCAAGATCTGTGACTGTCAGTGAAAACCCTTGGATTTCACAGCCGTTCCACCCTAGAGACGGGTATATAGCGACTTGCCTCGCTACTGGCTTCATTCCTCCAGAAGCATTCGTGTATTTGGACATGAATCGATATGTTTTTGATTCTGACGACGTCCCAATCATATATCACATATATCGACGGGCCACCGATAAGAAGATAAAATATCCTCCGAATTTGAGTTCACGAGACCAACTGTTCCAATGGAGATACTCATTTGCTAGATTCGTTGAAGCTGATCGAGTTGAGACGGGGCAATCTTGATATTGGTGGCTGAATGACAATGTCTAAATTATTCGTGTTTATTTTCAGTTTCGGTGTTTTTCGTTATTTAGTTTTTGAGTTTCAGCTAATTATTGCTACATTTAGTGTTATTGTTTATTTTTTTTAAAAATTAGGTATAGGTTAGGATTATATTATGCTTATTATATTAGGTTAGAGATAAGGTTAAACGCTTAGGTTAAGAACATTGTTATAGATTTTTTAAGTATAAGATAAAGTTTTTGATTGCATTTATTAGAATTAAGTTAAGACATATTAGGTGTAGGATCAAAGTTCACTGTGGTGTTAAGATGATAAATAATTTTAGAATAGTGTTGGTTGGTTTTTTCTCCTTTTTCCAATTGAATTGTAAAAATATGTAATAATCTTCATCGATTGGAATTTGCTATAGTTTTTTTTTTAATGTGTTTAATGATAACGTACAAATTTAGAGAGCCATTTGAGCCATTAAGTTTTTTATTGTTATTGTTTGGATTTTGCTTTATATTCTTTTAAAATTTATAACGATTAGTATTAAATAAAGCGCTTTTGACTTTGACTTTATGTTTTTTTATCTCTCTTTTTAGACTAGATGTTCATGAAAAGGACTAGTTCACATTATATGGTGTGCCCCCTTATACCGATGTATTAAACATTGTCTGGGTGGCACAAAGGACCAAGCGACGTAATGTGAATGCAGATCGCACGAGTGTTGTGTGACGAAGAAAGTGTGATGGAGAGAGTGGTAGGGTAGGTATTTAAAAAAAAACTGGTTGATTTCAAATCAGCTAAAAATGTACTAAATTCTTGGGAGGTTCCACACCACCTATACCCCAAAAGATGGGAAGAATCAGACCTTTTTGTTGAAAGGCTTCGACTGCGGAGAAGATACCGTCGACCTTCTTCAGGTGCTCAAGAAATCAGCTCCAGAAATTGAATTTATTTCCGTTAAAAAATTCGCGACAAGAAGGTCGACGGTAAAAAAAAATTACCACTTTATTTGGTGCAGATTTCAAATAAGACTAGTCCAAGTGCTCTTCAACAAATCAGATACTTGAACTTCCAAGTGGTGAGGTGGGAACGCCTCCAGAAAAGAGAAGTCAGGGTTATCAGTGCCAAAGATTTGGACATTTGGCTGCTAACTGCGGCATGCATTATCGGTGTATCGAATGCAAGGACGTTCATGCTTCCGGTGAGTACAAATTGGCTCAGACGGAGCCAAAAGAAAAATTATACTGTGTTAACTGTGGTGTTTTTGGTCACCCGGCATCATACCCCGGTATCAGCTCCGAACTTTGTCAATTCAGGAGTATCATTTGCATTCGCCGCTAGAGGACCAGCAGAAAATGTGGTAAATAATGTTAACAATGTTAGTGGCAATATTGAGCTGCTTCACAAAATTTACCAGCAACTAAATTCTTTATCGGAGAGAATCGACAAGATACAAAAATTTATCTTGTCTGTCAGCGCTCAGGGCTTTCAAATGCCGCAAAATAATTTGTCATCCAGTCACATTCCCATGGATAGGATTCGTCTCATCTCGATCAACGTCAACTCGATTGTTACTTTACATCGACGTGATTATCTCCTTGAAATCATTGTTAAGCAAACGCCTGACATTATGCTCCTCACTGAAACCCACCTTAATTCATGGCACCACATGACATTCAAGGATTTTGAATTTGTAAAAAACGATAGGGTAAACAGTGATAGGGGAGATGGCACCGGGATATTGATTCGCAGACCCTATTGTTTCCAAAATATTAATAAAGCTGAATTCAAAAGCTTTGAATCTCGAAATATCCGTTATCAAAATCTCACTGCCAGGTGGGGATATCCTCTTCGTTATCTCTGCCTATGCAACTATTCGAAATGTTCTCAAGTTCAAGGAGGAGCTCGATTCCTTGTTTGAAATACTCGAATTGAACAGGCTGCATGATTATTATATTCTTGCTGGTGACCTGAATACATACATCATGGCTGAACGCCAACAATAATCCAAGAGTAAATTCCTGAAATCGTGGATAACAGAGATCTGAATTGAATATCGGTGCAATCTATATGGGTCGGAGTTCCCAACATACCCTAGGGTAAATTCATATTTGGATCTCTGCATTGCTGACGCAAGACTTGAATTCAGCTTTAATAGTCCTCAACGGAAACTGCAGCTGCTTCTTTATGATAGCGACTATAACGCAATCGTAATGAAAGTCAATCATCAAAGGGATGATCTCTTCCTCATTCCAGTTCAACATGAAAATTATGGGTTGAATTTAAAAAAAAACAGACTGGGGAAAGTTTCAAAAGAAGTTTAATCGGGAGTACCAGAAACAATGTCCTCCTTCTGATGATGGCAACTCTTGTTCAACGGTTCCTAATGACAGGAATCGAACTAACGATGAAATAGATCTCTATTTGTCGAAGTTAGAGAAGCTGACGTTGGAAACGATTGAGAAAGTAGTTCCCAAGATAAAACATCGAAACAATATGGAAGGATATGAAACACCAACCTTGCAAGGTTGAAAAGATTGAAAAGCCTTCTTCTCACACGCTTGGCTTTGTTGAAATTACACCTGAAGAATGTCCGGAACTTAATCCGTTCATACTTCAGGAGTGAGGTCAGCAATCAATGGGCTGAAAAATTGAGGGATATTAGCCCACTGGACCCAGATGGCGTTTTCACGAAAGTGAATAGCATATTCCGCAAGAAGTCTCGAGTGAAGGTATCGAATCTTGAAGTCACTAGTGATGAGATAAATCTTCTCGATAGGGCTGGTATCGAAATTGATAGTACGACTCCGGATAGAAATGGAAACAGGATCATATGTGAAGGATTAGATAAACTTGCCCTGATTGGAACACATTTTGAATGGATTCATCTACCAAACCCCGAGAGAGGGAATGAAATTTTTTCAGAGGTCTTTGAAGGAAGTGTTTCATATAACGCAGGATGAACAACAAGAAATCATGTGTACTGATAGTATTCCAATTGTAGTTCTCCGACATTTGCCTGAGGTGGCTATTAGGAATTATTGCATACTGTTCAATAACATGTGGAGTAATTCATATTTCCCAAATGAGTGGAAAAAGGCGAAGGTATTTCCAATCTTGAAGAAAGGAAAAGAATCTTCATGCCCTAAAAGATATCGCCCAATCAGCTTGCTGCCTAGCATCCGCAAGGTGTTTGGAGTGATACTCAACAGAGCATTAAACGCCCGACTCATTGATATGGAGAAAGCCCTCGATACGGTAAGGTTAGATGGACTAGTTTTTAAACTTCTTCATGACAGGTTCCCCAGACACTTTGTCGCCATGATATGCAATATGTTATACGGGAATCGTTTGTTGTAACTGATGGAAATCTGACAACAATGCGCAAATTCAAGGTATTGAATGGTCTACAGCAGGGAACAGTTACTGCGCCTCTGCCCTTCTCAATATTCATTCGCAAGCTATAGAACGGCTTGGATTTTAACTTCTCGCCAACGCGATCATTGGTAGTGTTTGCTGATAATCTGATCATTTATATGGCTACAATAGTTCAGATCAATCTTCAAAAAATGTTCAATGATGTGCAGCTGTACACTGACAATTAGTGAATGAAGTGCGAAACAATCTTGTTTTGGACAACGCTGCTGGGGATCAGTCAAGACCTGAAACGTAATTGGAAGGAATTCCATATTATGGTTGGTGAGGATAGTTCAGAACGAGTTCCACATAAATCCTGTGTTCGATACCTCGGTGTTCATCTTGATCAGTATCTGTACTATCCTGAGCATGTCAAGATCATGCTCAGTAAGGCATAAAAAGTAGTCATGGCTCCATGAGAGCCTTGATGTTCTAGATACATTGATCAAAAGGTCAAAATTATCTGAATAGAAGAATTTATCAAACATCTCAAGTGACAAGAGTCAATATCTTCATATTGAAATTTTTCGGAATCATATCGTAAGATCTGTAACTGTGAGTGAGTGAAGACCCCTGGATTTTACAGCCATTCCTCCCTACAGACGGGTATATTGTGACTTGCCTCGCTACTGGCTTCGTTCCTCCAGAAGCATTCGTGTATTTGGGCATGAATCGATATGTTTTTGATTCTGATGGTACCCCAATCATATATCCCATACATCGACGGGCCGCCGATAAGAAGATAAAATATCCTCCGAGTTTGTGTTCACGAGAACAACAATTTCAATCGAGATAGCCTACTGGCCATTTCATGGAGATACTCATTTGCTAGATTCATTGAAGCTGATCGAGCTGAGACGGACCAATCTAGGTATTGGTGGCTGAATGATAATGTCTACATTAATCGTGTTTATTTCCAGTTTTTGTGCTTTTCGTTACTTAGGTATTCAGTTTCAGCTCATTATTTGTACATTTAGGTGGGGGAGGAGTGTTACAGCCTGTAATTTCACTCTTCTGGTTTCAAGGCAGGCGATGAGATCTATCAACGGAACTTTAGGCAGAGCGAAGCAGCCTGGGACTACAATGCTAAGCTGGACAAGAAACTTGTCCAGTGCCAGGTTCTGCTGGTGTTAAGTCCCCCGCGGTATCTCATTTTTGACATGTCTGGAAAAGAACTGGGAGTCTATCATGACTTACGATGTTGTAGCACGCCATCTCCAAGAAGTTTCCTGTGTTATTGTTTTCCGATTGGCATTGTTCACCACCACCTGTGTCGGCAAACCGCACACAGCGACCTCTTCTTCCAGAACTTACCTTTAGGATGTTAGCCATCAACCCACCATACGCCCCAACACGGGTAGACTCAGCTTGCAGTTTGACCTCCTGTCCTTCAGTCTCCCCATGCCTGGTTGCCATCGTGGACGCTGCCCTGTATTAACCTCGCTCTTGGCACCCTACGCCATTGACGCCAACCAGCCAATGCACATACCCTACACTACTGAGGTCGACGGTTCATGAGCGACTTTTAAACGAATCGCTGTCACTGAACTGCGACTGACGTGTGTCGGAAGAAAAGTTCCAGGTTGTCTCTGAGTCCTATTCGCTCTGATCCTGGCTCGAAGATTCCCAGTGACACTGGCATCAGCCCCATTCGTTTGTTACTTCCAGGGCATCATCCCGGATTGCTGATGATTGCGCCTCCACACTCACATTCTCTGTCGCAAACTGGTATCCTGCCCATTTCGCACGGCAAGCCGAGTCTTTTTAAACCGTACAGGTAAGTTCGATAACAGCTTGATATAATATAACTCACTAAAAAGTTCTGAACACAGGGTTAGTGACGTAGAACTCCCACCATTTGCAGCTCCTTCAATACTCGCAACCAAAAAACTTTTTGCTGCCAAACGTCCGTGTGGCAATGCTGATGAACCCCTCCGTCGAGTGGAATACAGGTGGAATTTGGAACATCAGCAACATACAAATTGCAGAGAGATCGTTAAGCGTAATCCTCTGCTGCCAATATCAATAGCCGAGCCCAGTAGTTCAATTACGGAAACGGAAGAAGTGAGGTGAGTATGCCGCCGGGAGGGTAGGGTTCCCGTAATCCGCAAATGGTCGGTTTCAGGTTGCGGTCGGTACGTGGTGCCATATTTTGAATTTGCATGTTTTTATTAGAGTAGATTTCTTCTTTGTTGAATTTGAGTTGCCTATTTCCGGCACCACGTCAGTGATATTCGGGAGCGGTTTTTTTTATCAGCGGTTATTTTTGTTCCCTTTCTCTGGGATGAAGAGATGCAATTCAGAGTAGAGTCGATGAAAGTTTTTCGAAGCGTTTAAATCGGGCATGTGGACTGGTGGCTGAATTTTTGTATTTCGGACTTAGACTGCTCGCGTAAGACCCGCCACCGAACTCCTGTCCGAACTAGCTAGCTAACCAGCAGCCACCTCGGAGTAGACTAACAGTGTCTGGACCTGTTGACCTTATCGGTACAGTCCGTTGTCACGTTCCATGACTTCACGTCTAGAACCGATGAGAGGTCAGTTTGGCTTTCCTTCGGGAAATCTTGAACGTTCGAGACGTGTGTTCAAATCGTATACACTGGGGTAGTTAACAACACTGCTTTCCTTTACGAACTAATATCAATATAACTTAAACACTACAACCTCTGTCCTAAGTAAACGTATCAATTATCTTTAAGAATTTGTACCAAATATTGTTCTCTTTTTCGTAAGTTTCTTAAGGATATATATAAGCCCTAAGGGTAAGAGGCTAACCCTTAAAATTCTTTTTTACTAAAGGTAGCCAATATGGGTACCAAATGAAAGGTCTTGACAAGAACTTTTCAAAACAGGTCTTGAATTGACTCTTTTTGCTACGAGGTGTACGTTGAGAGGGTAAATTCACGAAAAATTTGTGTTATAAGAATTCACAACAATTGCGCCATAAAGAGCTAAGTTACAGCCGATTGAATATTTAACAATTACAACAAAAACGTGTGATACTGTGGAGATACTTGTTTGCAAAGGACCTAGACACAACGGGTATGTAGAAATTTCTACGGAAATTTTAGAAATAGTAAAGTCAAAGTCAAAAGTGCTTTATTCAATACTAATCATTATAAATTTAAAAACAATTTAAAGCAAACAATAACAATACAAAAACTTAATTGGCCAAATGGCTCTCTAAATTTATACGTTATCAGTTAAACACATTTAGTGCAAAAACAAAAGCAAATTCAAATTATTTAAGATTTTTACATATTTTATGATTTGATTGGAACCAGGAGAAAAACCAACCTACGCTATTCAAAATTGTTTATAATTCTAACACAACAGTGAACTTTGATCCTACACCTAATATGTTATAACCTAATTCTAATAAAGTTCAATCAAAAACTTTATCTTGTACTAAAAGATTCTATCACAATATTCCTCATCTACGCGTTTAACCTTGTCTCTAAACCTAATATAATAGACATAACATATACCTAACATATCCCTAATTTTTAACACAAATAAGAAAAACACTGAATGTAGCAATAATGAGCTGAAACTCAAAAACTAAGTAACGAAAAGCACAAAAACTGAAAATAAACACGAATAATTTAGACATTGTCATTCAACCACCAGTACATAGATTGCTCCGTCTCAGCTTAACCGGCTTTAACGAATCTAGCAAATGAGTACCTCGATTGAAATTGTTGGCCTCGTGAACTGAAACTCGGAGGATATTTTGTCTTCTGATCGGTGGCCCGTCTATATATGTGATATATGATTGGGACGCCGTCAGAATCAAAAACATATCGATTCATGTCCATCCAAGGGTTTTCACTCAAAGTTACAGATCTTGCGATATGATTCCGAAGAAGTTTCAATATGAAGATATCAACTCTTGTCACTTTAGCATTTGATACATTCTTCTATCTGGTTGTACCAGATCTGAAATCTGTATGTCAATACCAAATACTATTGAAATAGAGAACTTGTTCAAAAAGTTTCATGATTGTAGCTATTGTAGTTTCTGAGAAACTTGCTGTAAAGAATGGTCACGATTTTAGTAGAGTTTTGTAAAATGATTTTACAAAACCCTTAAAAATGACTGCCTCTTCTATATTTTACCATTTCTACTGCATTTGAATGAATAACGTGTGGTGAAATAAAAAGATGGTTACCCTCAAAATGGGTGGCAGATCGTTATAAACGTTTATGATTTTGTAATCCTATCAAATCAGATTAAAATTCATCATTATGAACTTTTTCTCTCTCACAACCGGAAGTTAATTGACAACCTCAAATATTTTGATTTCTTAAACCTGGCAGTGCCACATTAGAATTCATTATCGCACGACAAAAAGAAAGCGCGATGTGTGCTCATGTGTCAGTTGAGTGAAATCAGCTGAGTATTGAGTAAAGTTACAGTGAAGTGTTCAGGCGTTTCCGATCGGAATTTTTATGTTGAAGGGATTTCCGCCTGTGTGAAAATGAGTTTGCAAGAAGTATTCATTGTAGCTGCTGCTCGTACTCCAATCGGTAAGTGAATATTTTGCAATTTTCATTCATTTTAAAAGAAAAACATGAAACGATTTCCTCGCATCAATAAATTATGAGATGATTTCACTACAGTGCTATAAAAAAATATCGGTCAGAAGTTACATAAATTCTGTTTACTTTTTTGTTACTATGCTAATTCGTTGGCGGGATTGTTAATATGGGTTAACTTATATTAAATCTTTAAAATCAATTGCTCTGCATTGAAAAGCTCACGCGAAAATGGTAATAATATCTCAACGAAACAGACGTTGGAAGTTTGAATGGAATGGAATTCAAGTTATTTGCTTCGTATCTGATTTGCATATCAATACCACTCGTGCTTGGAAAGATAATTTTAGCCGTTGTTTGTTTAGATTTCACGTGCACCATATCGAGAAATAAAGCATCTGTGATGCACTTCTGGATAAGTTTTCTCTATTTTCTCGGCGGTTTCAAGTTCGTTTGTGTTAGTCAGAGCTTTTGTGATAATTTTTATGATTTTGGAGCGTGCTATGGTTGAACCATAGAAAACTAGGGAAAAAAGATTGCACATAAGAAAGACCAAACTTTTGATTAGATTTTTTAATGTTACAATGAGTTGTAATTTTATTCGAATTTATTGTTAATTTATATTTTTCCCGTTAATTTATGATGCGTATTTGCATTTTGCACAATTTATATAAATTGTTATCTTCTTTTTTCTCCTGAGCAGCGTTCATAAATTGTCTTAGCTGACGCACATTGTGCATAATTTAGGATTTTTTTTTTCTCTAACCAATTTGTTTAGATCTAATCCACTCATGTGTGTGATTGCAAAACAAAGTGCCAAGTTCAAGGTTGTAGGCTTTATTTTTTTGCACTTTGACCAGTAGAATTTCGTTTGAAACATTATTCGGCAAGTTACAGTCATGATATAAAGTTATAAACATTAATTTTGAATATTAACCTGGAAATTTAGGAAATAATATTTTAATGACTAGCTTAAATACATCTTTACCAAATTTCATTGCTCTAAACAGCAATCTTAATACTCAACCATTTCGTTTTTTTATTGTTTCGGAGTCCACAAACAGATTTATTTCCCGCATATGGTTTTAATTTTTATTTAAGTCAAGGAAAGCTCATCAATTTTTCCCAATACTATTTCTTGCTTATATCCAGATGTTTGATGCGCAATCTGGTCGAACGCTCCAGTAAGTTTACGAATTGGACTCCACACTTTTTATATATTAATTGATCAAACGCTACAGGGTTTTGGGCTGAATGACATTTAATTAAAAGATCTATAGTCCTTGCTGCCTTCAGTATAACTTTTCTTGGCTCTATCAAGTTCAATAAAATAACTCCTTTGATTAAGAAGCTTGTGTGTTTTTGCTAAAAAAAAGAAGAAAATTTACAACATAAATAATTTCTCTTAAATCAACTGTTCCTGCCTCGATGCAGATTTTCAAAAATCCTGGGAAACACTGGTAAAAATCTTGTTTCTGGAGATCGCAAATCTTTTTTAGAACCAAGTACGCCTAGAAAACCGTTCGGCTGTATCTTTGAAAATGTTCTACCAAAATATTAGAAGCTTAAGGACTAAGCTTCAAGTTGTATAGGCTTCAAATATCTTGTCAAATGATGTTTCCTGCTTGACTGTATCCTAGCGAAACGTTTCTGCTTACAATTTAGATATTTATTCGCTCCATAACGTAATCTTTTCCCACTTCAAGGTGCAGAACTTGATGGTGGTGGTGTCCTCTTTGACGTAAAAGTGTCCTTATTCATCTCGTCCTGTAACGATTTTCTCTCTTTGCTTTTCACTGAATGCGTTATTGTCAGAGTTCATTTTTCAAACAACTCCCACTTTTTTTTTAAATACCTCCATTCCCTACCACTCTCTCCATCACTCTTTCATCGTCGTTATGTGCACTTCACATTCCTACTTGTCCTTGTGCCTCCAGGCCATGGCAAAACATCGGTATAAGGGGACACATAAAATGCGGTGAAGTACTCCTTTCTTGCTAGTCTAGTTCGATTCGTGCACAAGTTCTGAGCTTATAAAAACTAGCTGTCTTTAAGTATGTCGACGATAGGGTCTAAATGCCCTAAGATACTATATTTTCAATCCTCCAGACTTATCATTAATTTGAATAGATGTTCCTTAAGTCTTTTTTTAAAAACGAATAATGAGTTTGGTGTTTCACTGTTTCTGGAAGATTGTTGTATATACGCAGAGCATCATTCGTTGCATTGTTCTTTAGTCGACCAGTTCTGGCGTAAGGTATTACAAAATTGTTCGCATTTCTTGAATTATATGGATTTATTTGTGATCCTTTCATAAAGGGGCTTCGTTTCGATTCACTGGAAATTAGACATTTGAAGATAAACTTAGCTTTCTCCATAGTAATGATTTCACTGAAGGTGAGTGCATTGATCCGTTGATACACTAGTCTTGTTGGAGTGACTTAGAATATTTTTATAGGCTTTAGTTAGCATCCTGGATATAATATTAAGGTTTTGCGTTGACGATTGACTCCAAATGACCACCGTATAATGCAGCTTTGTCAGTACAAATGCATTTAATACAAGTTTCTTTATATGCATTGGAAAATCTCCATATCTTCTCAACATTCTTATCATTGGTGCTAGTTGTTTCCTCAAATTATTTATGTGTGGCAACCATGTCAAACATGATCTATGGTAAGATTTCAAACATTCCTTGCAATTTTTCGCCACTAATTTTTAGGTCAACTTCTATGTCTTCCTTATTCTTCTGTTTAAAAATCATGTATTTCGTCTTTTTAGTATTCAATGTTAGCTTGTTTTCGATAAGCCATGAACGATATTTATCTAGATCCTCGTTGACGATATTCTCCGTGGCAATTTTATCATGTCCTGAATAAAGAAGTAAAGTATCATCAGCATATAATGTGTGGTGACCTTTCAGTTTACATATATCCAAATAATTATTATATAGCAAAAACAATGTTGGACCAAGTATGGATCCTTGAGGAACCCCCGATTTCATTGATGCTAGATTGCTCAAGACATTAGCTGATGTTTTTTGGAATCTTCCTTGCAAATAACTTTTGAAAAGTTGTTTCGGTTTGCCTTGAATACCATACGATTCAAGTTTTTGAAGTAACATGTCATGATCAACCGTATCAAAAGCCTTCTTCAGGTCCACAGAAATTGCAATAACATAATCTCCTTTATCAAGACTTTCATTAATGGAACGTGAGACAGAAAGTAATGCATCAAAAGTACTCTTGTGCTTTTGAAAGCCAAACTGCTTCGGATTTATGATAGAATTGTCCATTAAGAAAGATTTTAATCGATTATTTACAAGTTTTTCGAATATTTTACTAAAAACTGTGCCAAGTGCAACTGAGCGGTAATAACTCGGATCTGCAAGTAGATGATTTCCTCTTTTGAATATTGGAATTTTTTTGCCAATTTCTCTTTGTCCGGAAATGTTCCATTTCTAATATGCTTATTTATAAAAATTTTCAGTAGTTCAGCTACGTCTTCTTTGACTAGAATAATTTCATGTGTGGTGATGTTGTCAACACCTGAGGTTGCATTTTTTTTAAATCTTCGATTGAATTTAATACTTCTCTTTTAGTCGTTTGATGAATATTAAAGATGGACTTAGGTGGGCTATTTGTGATATTGAAATAGCTAGTTGACTTATCACCAAGCTCTTTGGTAATTTTTTCTCCAATTGTTGAAAAAAAGTACTTTAGCGAGTTGGCTGTTCCACATGGGCGTGCTGCATTATTAGAGTCCATGCTAAAAAAATTCAGCATTTGATGACATGATCCAGGGTGATGAATTATCTTTTATTTCATTTATTATTTTCCATATTTTGTGCGAGTTGTCCGCCGCTGTTTCCAATCTTCTGGAGTAATATGAGACGTTTTGATTCTTTTAAGGCTTGGTTATACAAATATTTAAGTGCATGATCTTCAGCATTATGTTTGTATTTTTTATTAGCCTTCATTTTGTTAATACTAGCCTCAATAACTTTCTTCGTTATGCCTGTATGTTGTCGACATCTGATCTTTTTCTCAATGGTAGAGTCATGCTTGGATTCTGTAATCATATAAAATGTAAAGATTTGTTTTTGTTTCTTTAAACATTAGATAAATTTTTATTTTTGTATAACGAAACGTTTTCGACCACTATTTGTGATCTTCTTAGTACAATGAACTAGTACATTCAGAAAACATGCTTATATACTAACAATCTTAAACTTATTTACCCTTGCTTTTAATTACCCTTAGCAGTTTTGAATCGCAATTGCCTTCATCGGTATTCATCCTAATCCCTGCAGGTACCTGCCGTATATATATTGACTCAAGACGTCTAGTTTATTGGGGCAATCTACACTTTTTATTATCTCAAGGCCATTAATATATATTTTATGATTTTCGGTGATTATGTGTTTTGCGATTGATGATTTGATTTGTATACCTGGCTGCTTCGCTGTTATGGTCGCTTCTCGAAGATGCTCGTGAAATCTTACTGGTACCAGCCTTTTTGTCTGCCCGGTCTAAACTTTAGGGCAATCGTTGCAGCTAACTCTGTAGATCCCGCTTCTTTCTTCGATGGCTCTAGGATCCTTTCCCATTCCTGAATGTGTTTGAATCGTATGGTGGCGGTTTGCAGTCACTATTTGTATCTGGTGTTTCTTGAATGCTTTTTTTGATTTCTTTCAGATATTTCGTGTTGTTTACACTGATTCGCCTGCATTCTGCACTTTGCTTGCCCATGTTGTTCGCTTGCGTATTTGTAGCTTATTCTTCTTTTTCCGGATTATGTTTTCGATAGTGTTGCTATCGAACCCATTTATTTTTGCGGTGCCGATAATCCATTGTTTTTCTCGAGTATAGCGTTCGTTGTTTAGCGGTGTATCATCGAGTGGTACGCCGCCATTTTGTGCGCGTATGAGTGAAACAAGTCGCTGGTTTTTGTACGCCGAGTGTAGCTTTGTTTCCTATAAATGTCGAATTCGATGTTACTATTATTCCTGATAATCATCATATCTAGGAACGGAATTGCGTCATTTTGTTCCGTTTCCATGGTGAATTTAATTTTTGGATGGATACGATTTATGCATTAGAAGGTATTTTCCAGTTCATCTCTAAGAACTATGGCCAATATGTCATCTACATATCTTGCCCAGAATCTTGGCATCAAGCCTTCCTTTTCGATGGTGTCTTCAATATATGTAAGTCATAAAGATCTCGCTGATCACGGGTGATAGCGGGTTTCCCATTACCGCTCCTGATGTTGTTTTATAGAATTTGTTTCGGAACATGAAATAATTCGCGTTCATACACAACGGTGCTAGCTTCACATAACACTTCACTTTCGCTTTCCATTCAGCTGTATTTTCAATCTTTAATAACCAGGTTTCAAAAAGATACAATGCCTCCTTCACTGGTACACTCGGGAACAGAGCTTTCACATCGAATGAAACTATAACCTCGTCTGTTTTTACGCTTTCGATATCCTCCAATTGCTTGATTAGTGCTGCTGAATTCTGGATAGATCTGCGGCTTATTGGTGTTCTTAAACTTTCGATTTCTTTCGTTAGAAATTTTGTGATTTTGTAAGTTGGCGAGTTCGAATCAGCTATTATTTCACGAACCTCCTCATTATTCTTGTGTATTTTTGGCTGTATTCGTATGCGGGGAAGTAATGGGTTATGCATTCTGAGGTTTTGTTGATTTAGTACACTTTTACATTCTTTAAGGGTTTTCTCCACCGTTTTGATTGACTCTGGTAGGGGGTTGGTTCTTAATTGCATATAGTGGCCATTTGTTAAGCATTTGTTGACCAGCTCGTCGTGTTTTGCTTTGCTAGTGATTACAACTGCATTGCTCTTATCTGCTTTAAGATAGTATGCTGGCTTTGTTTTTAATTGTTGTAAGATCTTTTGCTCGTTATTTTTATGCTGATAGTCTTTGGTTTCTAATATTTTACTTATATCTTGTCTTATTTCTTCTTTTGTGTCAGTATGTAGATATTTTATTCCGGACTCAATATCTACAATGGTATTAACTACAGATTTTTGAAGAGCCATCGCATAGTTCAGTCCTTTATTGGGTAGATTAAGTTCTTTGCTGGTGAAATTCGTGTCAGACCTATTTATCACATGGTTGGGTATAACCCGGGGTGTTTGTTTTTTCTGATCTGGAGTACGATAAATATTTGATAGATTTTGTAGTTTATTATTAAGAATTTTTCGTTTTCTTAATTTCTCACATTGAAAGCCGGTATTGATACAAATAGCGACAGCAATTCGCCACCATACGATTCAAACACATGTAGTGAATAGGGATTTTCATATGTCCGTCAAGGACTGCAGCGATGGTCTGCTGCCTCGGCAGAAGAAGGTGTCGGTATCTGCCGAGAATGCCCTCGTCTGGAGACGCGTGAATGCGCTGGCAGGCTAGCATTGGTGTCGTGGGGCGGGTTCATTTCCCCAGCACGAGGACCCACTACAAAAATATTTCGCATTCACGAATTGGACTGCTGGAAATCAAGAGGCGACCGAAGTCGCAAACAGTGTAGATAACTACACCGAGGGAATTAGAGCTTGTCACGAGAACAAGGGGAACCTGAAAAGAAAGGCGGACTTGGGGTAGCCTCGTCATTACCCGACGAAGTTCATGGCCCACAAATGAAAGAGGGGCAAACGGGTGATGGTGGAGCCCCTTCGCACCCACCCAACCGGAATAAATCCATATATATCTTGTTGAAGTGGCCAGGTATTCCTCTTCTGAGTGGAAAACTCATACAATTGGAATTGCATGAACTTTCCCATCAGAAGGGGAGTACCCCGGTGACCAATTTATGTCATAAAAATATACGATTTGATTGCATAACTCTATGCCATAAAGAGGCACTCTGCTTGGGCCACTCAACCCACGAAGTCACCTGAAACAGAAGAAGGATTAATAAGTACCCGGTGGCTGGCTCATGGTTTTAGGGGGCAGCCTGCCACCGTACCGAGTCCTATACCCGGTCAGAGTGATCGGAAAGGAAAGACCAAAATTGTTCTTTACTCAAACATTATTTCAAAAAAAATCTATAACATCATTCGACGATAACAAATTCTTCAGTACTTTACGTTAATAATTTCAGTGTTTAGCATACTTCATAGATAAATAATTGCGTCATTTTCTTGTGTAAGATTCATTTACCTCTAAAGAAAACTACTTCTAAATTTTGCGAATAAATTTTTCATGCAATAAAAAAAAAAAAAAATATATATATATATATATATATATATATATATATATATATATATATATATATATATATATATATATATATATATATATATATATATATATATATATATATATATACCAAAAGGGTAATAAAAAGACACTTACCCGCAGGGTTCTCCGAGCGCTCGATGACACATGCGGGGGGGTCCACTGAAATTTTCATTAGTACTTTTCTAATTCAAAATTTATTTAGGTTGTTTTCAAAAACTACGCAAAAAAGAAAAAAAAAATATCCTCCTTTCTCTCGGACACGCCGGGTTAGTATCAAATCCAATAAGATGCACTTGCTCTATCCTTGCACCCACGCGAAACATGAACACTTCGAAATTCGAGTGTAGGAAAGTCGGAAAATCTTTTGGCGCCGATCAAAATGCACAACCGCGTGTGAAATAGGAAACGTGCTGCACAATACACGAATAAGTGAAAAAAATTTGTTACAAAATTGCGTTTAAATAGTTTAGGTTCACGGGGAAATTAATTAGCCGAAATGCTAGGAAAGTCACAAATTTTCAATCAGTTAAAATTTAGGGCCGTGTAAATTATTGCACTGTGTCGCTGATTGATGTTTAAACACTTAGAAACGGCCATTTCCCACGCGTGAAATCCCCTTCAAAACACCGTAACTCAACTCTCAGCCCCTTATGGTTTATTCTGATCACATGAACAAAGCCGATGTCCATCGAATAAATTGTTCCACTATTAATTACCGCTGTTGTAGCGGAAGGATGTAGTTTTGACAGTTCCGTTCTATAGAACCTGGCGGTTAGCGTTTGACGATCGCACTGCGATTCGTATAAGCATTACTGAAATTGGGGAATAAATTCCGTATACCAGCCATGGGATTCGGTTCCCCGCGGTGTCATCATTTTTCAAAGCTTCCCTAAAGGTATGGCGAATTTCCCGCAAACATTGAGCAGGCGAGGAAGGGAAACGTTTAACTTTGGGTTAAGATAGATATCAACCGCAGTGGCACACTGTTATATTAAACTGTCACAAGAAATCTCGATGACAACGGTCAACACTTGTTTTATTTAGAAACATTCAAAATTGAACTCAAATACGACCGCAATAAAATTTCATATCACTCGGATAGAATTCAAAAAAGATCTTGCACTTAATATTTTATTCTCAAAACACTTTTTATTATTCCAATCACTAGTTTTGCACTCGGGCTGTTATTCAAAATAATTTCCACGTCGCTTGCCAATATATCATTCCACGTACAAACATTTTACAACCCACATTAAAGCACTTCCCATGGGATAAGCTTAAATGATTTCCCGTTACTTGGCGGCTACTCCGACGGATATCAAATGCAAAGTTATGCACAATCTTAGGCGGAACCGAAACCCGACCGACTTCAACAACTGCTCAATTCGCACTCCTCGCGTCCACGCGGTTCGCAGTTGCAACTCGACTCCCCTCGCACGTCCCCTTGACACACATCCCAATCTATGCACAATAGATAACGCGTGAAACTCTCATTTTACCGCTTAGCCAGTTTCCCGAACGATTCATCTGTTGCATTTGTTGTGCCTGAAGCATTTGTTGTTGCTCTACCGTTTGCAATTGTTTCTCCGGGAATATGCTGGCTAAAGCTATGCGAGTTACACTCTGATGTAACATTATTTTTATGTACAGTAAGGGTTGTGGATTTTAGTTGTATCGTTTATACGAAATGTAAATTCTATGACGAGTCTATAGAAAACAACGATCATTTATCTGGCTTTGGCATGGATATCTTGCATTTGATATTGGTTACATGTGTATTGTTTTTTTCCATTTTCTCTGAGAGAAATCGGAAAGAGGTAATGGTGTTATAAATTTAGTTATCTTCTACCTTAGTCGTCATCAATGGTTTTTATATCGTAATCTCATTTCAGCTTAACGTTCCCATCATTGTATTTACAAATGCCATGGCACAATTCCCATCAAATATCTACATTGGCTTGATTTTCATTCGTCAAATTTGATTTGCCACCGCATCTGTTTTTTTTGTCACAAGCAACATGCATTGGAGATATATATTACAACTATGCGTTCCTCTGATTTATTTGACTAAGTTTTTCGTTTTCACATTTTATTAAAATTACCTTTTATAATTTAACGATATTTCTTCAGCTTTTAATTAAATCTTCCGTTTTGAAAGAAATATTAGAAATACATTTATAACACGATTTTTGATATATTTCACGTTTTAAATTTTCTCATGTAATTTATAATAAAATGTGTAGATAGAATAATTCAAATTTTTATTGTTAATAATAATAATAACAATCACAAATAATGTGAATTGAAATATAATCGCGATTATATACAATAAGAAAAACATTTTTCTTCCTTAAAATATTAAGTTTAATAGATTATCACCTAAAGCAAAAACTCAATGTGTTTTGAAGAAGATATTTCTAATGTTTAAATAATCATTGGCTTTGAAATATAAGGAAGTGAAAAGTTTGCAATGTATTGCTTTCACTATTTCAAATGAAACTTTCATTATTATGAAGATAATTAAAATTTATAATAGTAAAATAAAATTGCCTCCTTCTTTCTACTTTTTTCAAAATTCAAAGCTTTACACTTCCATATCTTCCCTGTGGAAGGTATTATCTTCAAAACGCTGGAGTTAATACTTGTTTATAACTATTTTTAAGATTTAATCTAATAGTGCACACGCAATTTCTCACTCTCACAGACACATTCAAAAATGTAAAACTCGTAAATTATTGCAAACTTGCTTTGATGTATTTCAAAATTCGTTGGCGACCTATTTTGTTCCACAGGACGTGAGGCTGAGTACTACCTGTTCTTGTGGATGCTGCGCTGCATTTTGAGCCATAACTCCTCGATTACTACACACATTTAGGAATGGGAAAGGATCCTAGAGTCATGGAAGAAATGAGCGGGGTCTACAGAGTTAGCTGCAACGGTTGCCCTAAAGTTTACATAGGGCAGACAAAAAGGGTGGTACCAGTAAGATTTCACGAGCATCTTCGAGAAGCGATCATAGCGGCGAAGCAGCCAGGTACTCAAATCAAATCCTCAATCGCAAAACACATAATCACCGAAAATCATAAAATAGATATTAATGGCCTGGATATAATAAAAAGTGTAGATTGCCCCAATAAACTAGACGTCCTCGAGTCAATATATATACGGCAGGTACCTGCAGGGATTAGGATGAATACCGATGAAGGCAATTGCGATTCAAAACTGCTAAGGGTAATTAAGTTTAAGGTTGTTAGTATATAAGCATGTTTTCTGAATGTACTAGTTCATTGTACTGAAGAAGATCACAAATAGTGGTCGAAAACGTTTCGTTATACAAAAATAAAAATTAATCTAATGTTTAAAGAAACAAAAACAAATCTTTACATTTTATATTTAGCACATTAAAAAACAATGGACATAACACCAATTTATAATCTGTAAACATTTTTTTGAGCTCCATTAGGTTTTCAGGTTTTCGGTTTGTTAGCAACTGTTGAAATTTATATTTGAAACGATCATTGTCTAAATATCTGAATATTTTGTGAGTAGGTTTTTTCTTTCTGAGTCTTTGACCATGGATGACAATTTTTAGAACACGATGATCTAATTCCGGCCAGTCTTCAAGTGTGAATTTAATGTTTTCAGCAACTTTTGTCTCATTAGTTGCTATGTGATCCAGGCAGGTACTTGAATCCGGGCGAGTAATTTTGTCTTTATTGGCAATGACCGCTCTGTTTGTTTCCAGGGTATCCTCGATTTTGTTTTACGTTTGTGTCAGCAACTGTGATTAGATTTTTTTCAATAGAGTATATTCCATCTATGACTGTGCAAAAGTCCTGCGTATTGAGACGATTGGGATTAAAGTAAGTACCGATTTTTAAGTATTTTATCTGCGCAGATTATTCATTATTATTATATTATATATGTCCGATATTACTCTCTTTGTCACGGAATTAATTGTATTTTTTTATATAAATTGCTGTATCTCCTCCTCTTCCGGGCCTGCAGGAGAAAACGGAGCGATTTTCTGGAATATTGTAATACTTTGGCTTCTTCAGGGTAGATCCATAGTTCGTTGAGTATAATCAGATCCGTTTCGGGATTTTGCTGCAGATAAATTTGAATATCACTCAACTTGTGTCGTAGACTTCTTATATTTGCATAAAAGATACTTAATTTTTTGCTTGATTGAGTTTTGCTTTTAACAATCATCATCAAAATTGTAGTCAGTACTCCTCCTAGCAATTACAATCCTTCTTCGATACTCTGGACACTTCACGAGTCTGCTCTGTGTGAGTGATCAGCATTTTTATTATTACCCATACAATTGTAACAGTTCTCGTGTGTGCTTTTGCATTCCTTGAGCTCAAGCTTTCCTCCACATTTCACACAGATTTGTTCTCCGTATTTTGGCGACATGGTTATATTTTTGGCATTTAAAGCATCTCGTCACGTTAAAGTCTTCCTTCACAAAATATGACCCATAATCAATGTTGACGTATTTGTTAGCTAACCTTTCATACATACTTCCATTTACCTCAATACTGTGCAACCATTTTCCGTTTTTTGTCTGTCTGGCATGAATGGGCTCCATTTTTTCTCTATTCGCAACATCAAAGTTCAGCGCCTGTATTTCATTTCGTAGTTTCTCATTTGGGAATTGATTATCCAGCCCATTTATAACCAGTCTGGGTTGACGCATCTTTACCTCGGTAATGTACTCATCCTGCATGGTATCCATAGTTAATCGGTATAGCTCAGACGCGTTGGCATTGGTCGTTGTTTTAATTACCGCCCCATCATTGCGAATAGGCCGTAGCAGTTGAAGAGGAATCTTGCAATTTGACGGTCTTATCCTCGACTTAAAATCGGCAAGCGTTTTATCTGATGATGTATGCTTTTTGGCTTAATTATGATCCCTTTCTAGGACATGACATCTGAGCGGAGCTAAGTTCGAGGCGTCGTATACTGTTTTATCACCTGTGCATATATTGGTTTGTGCGTAGCTGCCGTCTTATCAATTAAAGAACTGACATTCGTGCCTGCGCCATCCGTATATGCATCTTGACAACCATCTATATCCACCTACGAGACTTTCCTTGATGAACTCTCTGATAACATTTTTTCGAAATATTCATTGAATGCTATACTTCTATGTCATGACTTTCCACGCTTCTAGTATTAAATAGGGTACCACTAACCACTCTCGTGTCTTTAGTACAAATGAAGTTTCAGTGCTATTCGCTCCAATTTGTCCTATCGTTCATTTATTTAAGTCAATTACATTCTCAACTATAGTAATCGTTAATTAAATTTTCGCTAACTCGTTTTCGCAGACATTGTCGTCAGTTGGCTTTTACGTCTAACATGACTGCCATTATCCTCCATTGCGTCTGTTATGTCGTGTTCTTGTATTTTTTCATTTTTTTTTTTTCTTGTCAAGACCCTCTGCAGTTCTCCAGGTTCTTAATAAAGTTTTCTTTAGATCTTTCGCCTGAAATTAATTTCAGGATGCGATAAAAATGTGCATTATCCTCTGCCAACCGCAGAACATATATCAAAATAACTACCTTTAAATATTTGCTTGGTTTCAAATACTTTTAGTAGTCTTCTTTATATTCTTGATCAAAATTCTCTGCGTAAAACTTTTCTTTTTAATAATAAGAAAGATCTTCCTTCTACTATGCAACAATACTTTTATTTTGTAACGAGAACTAATACATTTAATATTTATAACATTGAAAATAACTATTTATTGGAACTGACTGAGAATGAAAATATGAATAATCATTTTATATGTTCAAAACTATCACGACTCTATTTTTATTCATAGAATACAAATACAAACTTATTTTTTACTCAAAATAGTATTCCTGGAATTGTGTTAATAAAGTACGAGTAGTATTTGTGTAAATTGATTTTGAAGCCATTAAGAATTTCGATTTCAAATTAGTTGTCAATTTCAAATTTGATTGCATTTGTTAGTTAAATGACAAACCTAACCGCCACGTCTCAAGTTTTCAACCCCTATCTTAAAGCATCGTAATTGTAGACTCCCATCGCAATTGAACACCTTTGATTTGAAAAATCTGGACAAAATCAGGGCATTTGGTCTTTATAAGTATAAGACCAACAAATATCTCAAAATTGGATCAACTTTGTTAATAATAGTAAATTTTATGAATTTTACATTTTCGCCTTCAAAGTTAAAAGGCAAACCTTAAATTTGCTAAAAACTCGTACCTAAATTTCTAAGTAACAAGCGCTTAGTAACAAGTGCAGGTGGTTCTTCTCATCTATCCAGAATCTCTCGATAATAAAATACCACTAAATGACAGGCTATAAGCTATGCCCTCAGTTGTATTTACTTCACTGAAGAGCTTCACAGCATTTTCTTCAAAATCTCTATACGCATTAACTTAACATTCAAATTTTCTCTTTCTAGGTAATTTCAATGGTGCCTTTACAAAAATCCCCGCATCCGATTTGGGTGCAGTTGTGGTTAAAGAAGTTTGCAAACGGGCCAGTGTTAGCCCTCAGGAAGTCTCCGAAGTTATTTTTGGACAAGTAAGTCACCAGAATAAATCACTAGTTATTGATATCTCAAATCTCTTCCATATTACCTAGACTTTAACAGCAGGCTGCGGTCAAAATCCAGTTCGTCAAGCGTCCATGAAAGCTGGCTTGCCAAAAGAAGTTCCAGCATATGGTGTGAATATGCTTTGTGGCTCCGGTTTAAAGTAAAACATTTTTTATTCCAATGAAACAATAATACTAATTCTTAATCATCTGCAGATCAGTCGCACTTGGTTATCAATCTATACGATCAGGCGACTCAAGTATTGTTGTATGCGGAGGCCAAGAGAATATGACAATGTCACCACACGTAATGAATCTGAGGCCAGGAACCAAAATGGGACCAGCTACAATGATCGATAGCATGGTGCATGATGGCTTAACTGATGCAATGGAAAATATTCACATGGGTATAACTGCTGAAAATCTGGCAAAGAAATATAACATTTCCCGAGAAGATCAAGACAAATATGCTGCACGGTCGCAAAACCTGGCAGAAGTAGCACAGAAAAACGGATATTTCGATAAGGAAATAGTTCCGGTTGAAATTCCAGACAGAAAGGGATCCATCATTGTAGATAAAGATGAATTCCCTAAACATGGTACGACTTTTGAAGCTCTGGCAAAGTTAAGGCCATGTTTTGTAAAGGTTGGTTAACTGGATCACCCTATCTCCTTTTATAAATTTCTTTACATTGACGTTTAAGTAGGACGGGACTGTGACGCCAGGAAATGCCTCCGGAATAAACGACTCGGCATCGGCAGTGCTGTTGATGTCAGGCGTAGAAGCGATAAAGCGATCGGCAAAACCATTGGCTAAAATTGTTGGATGGAGTCAAGCTGGCTGTGAACCTGAATTGATGGGTATTGGACCCGTGTGTGCAGTTCAGCTTCTGGTGAGTAAAATATTCCTACAAGCACCTTGTAATAAACATTTATATCCTCTACTGTTCTCTTTGATCCCCTGCCTTCTTCTTTCAGCTCAAAAAACTCGGATGGAATAAAGACGATGTAGATTTATATGAATTGAACGAAGCGTTTGCTGCTCAAGCTTTAAGTGTTAATAAATGTTTAGAATTGAATCAAGATAAAGTGAACATTCACGGAGGTGCAATTGCCTTAGGTCATCCGATCGGAGCTTCTGGAAATCGAGTATTAGTTACATTGTTGCATGCATTGCTACGAACCGGTGGCAAGAAAGGAATTGCATCACTATGTATTGGAGGTGGTATGGGAATTGCCCTAGCTGTTGAAATGGTCTGATTATAATTTTATTTTAAAGTATTTTATTTGTATTTGATGAAACGGTTGTATTATTTTGATACAAAAATGGGTAAAGGACAAAGAAATCAAATTATAGCTCTCTGAGAGATATTTATATCATGCGTGTTATTTAGTATTATTTTTATTTAAAATAAATTTTGTAATAAAACAGAAAAATGATAGATAGCTGAAAGTGTTATAGAATTCAAATATATGATAAAACAAATATGCAAAGGATATGTTCATTTCAAGGTAAACTTGCTACACCAAATGACGTGAACACTGGCGGTTAATAATTTAACAAGCTTGTGCCACAGACTCTAATACCTTAATAATTAAATAAAACTTTCTAGGGCTTGTTTCGCGTCCTGGCTGTCTCAAAAACTATACAAGGTAAAATGGTCAAAGTTTGTGAAAAGGTCAGAAGTGGTGGTCTCGAAAGTTTAGGCCTTTTCGAAATTTTACATGTTTTTAAGAAAGTCAAAAGCGCTTTATTCAATACTAATCGTTATAATTTTAAACAATATAAAGCATATTCCAGACAATAAAAATACGAAAACTTAATGGGTCAAATCGCTCTCTAAATTTATACGTTATCAGTTAAACACATTTAATCAAAAAAACCATAGCAAATTCATATTTTTGATTTGATTGGAAAAAGGAGAAAAACCAACCATCAATATTCAAAAATTATTTACAACAGTGAACTTTTATCCTACACCTAATATGTTACAACCTAAAAAAAGCTTTCGCTTTTGCTAACCTAAACGTCAAACCTTATCTCTCAACCTACTATTATAAACACAACATATACCTATCCTAAATATTGAAACCTATCCCTAATTTTGAACAATAATAAACAACAACACTAAATGTAGCAATAATTAGCTGAAACTCAAAAACTTAGTAACGAAAAACACAAAAACTGAAAGTAAACACGAATAATTTAGATATTGTCATTCCGCCACCAATACCTAGATTGCTCCGTCTCAGCTCGATCAGCTTCAACGAATCTAGCAAATGAGTATCTCCACAGGAATTGTTGGTCTTCTGAACACATATTCGGAGGATATTTTGTCTTCTTATCGGTGGCCCGTCTATATACATATGTATGTGATATATGATTGGGACGCCATCAGAATCAAAAAAATATCGATTCATGTCCAGATGCACGAACGCTTCTGGAGGAACGAAGCCAGTAGCAAGGCAAGTCGCAGTATGTCTGTAGGGTGGAACGGCTGCGAAATCCTAGGGGTTTCACTCACAGTTACAGATCTTGCGATATGATTCCGAAGAAGTTTCAATATGAAGATATCGATTTTCTATTCGATATAAAGTGTTTCCAGTCCATCTCAGGCTTTCTGTACAAACCATTACATACATGAAGACATATCGTTTCGAAAACTCTTAATTTTTCCATAGTACTAGCACTCTGGTTAATTTATAGACAAAGTGAAAATTAAAATTGTGAAATAGTTAAATGAGTGATTGTGCATTTTTAGTAAATAAATAAACTCTTTTAATTTAATTTAAAAGACATTGCTTTTTCACTTTCCCGGAACATTTAAATTATTGGCCGCGAACCATAACACGCGACAATGGTGTCGAGAAGTGAGAAAGAAAATTTCGAAAGTGAAAACACTTAAACATTTTTAAAGTGCACAATAGTGAAGTTAATCGTGAAAACTGTTGGAAAAAAATAAACACGAAAAGCTGAAACTATAAAAATGCCACGAAACTTGCATCTAAGAATTAATGAATTGACCATGTCGGAGCTTAAGGAAGAGTTGGAACAGCGAAATCTGGCTACGCAAGGTACTCAGGCCACACTGATTGCACGCTTGCGCGACGCGATCGAGTCGGAAAGCATAAATCTGGATTCGGGTGAACGCTCAGATGCAGAAAATGGTGCAGAAGGTGGAGAAGCAGAAAACAGAACACCAGAACCAGAAAATTCGCAGATGCAAATGTTGATGCTGGTGCAGCAAGAGCAGCGACAACAGTCTTTCAATTTAACATCCAGTTTAACTACGAAGCTAGATAAACAATCAGCGAAGCTAGACCAACAAGCGTTCGAAATCAAGGCAGACATCGCACAGAAGCTGGAGAAACAGTCAACTGATTTGAAGGCAGATTTGGAAAAACAGTCTACCGAAATAAAAGCAGAGCTCAGTAGTCTCAACCAAATTAAATGCGTCGAGGAAAAGGTATACCAGGTCGAGGAGAGAATCAACCATGAGATCAGCCAGGTCGAGGAGAGAATCAACCATAAGATGGAAAACATGAAAAAAGAATTGGATGCAGCGAAGGCAGTAGTAACCACCTCACCAGCCCCACTTGTAACCGCAGCGCATAACATATCCAGAAATATGAAACCACCAATATTCGACGGGCAAACGGTCTGGAGTATTTACAAAACACAGTTTGAAGCCGCCGCTAGGACAAACCACTGGAATGAGCAGGAACGAGCAACTGCATTAATTCTTGCTCTAAGAGGCCCAGCTGCCGAGCTTTTGCAGATTATCCCCGTTGAGTTGCACTCAAACTCGGTTGCTATAATGAATGCGCTTGACATGCGTTATGGAGACGATCATCTGAAGCAGATTTATCGGTCACAACTACGGCATCGGATGCAGAAGTCTGGTGAAACCCTACAGCAGCTAGCCCAAGACATTAAGCGACTGGCACTTTTGGCTTACCTAGCCTACGACCCAGGACATCGAGATGATGCAGCAACAGAAGCATTCATCAGCGCACTAAAGGACCCAGAATTGCAACAAGCCGTGCGTTTAGCTCAAAAGCAAAGGGTTAAGGACGCATTGGCTTACAGTCTGAACTTTGAGGCAGCGAAAAATGTGACTCGTACCACTACCCGGGCTCGTGAAGTAGTGGCAGACGAGTGCAGGTGTGAGCGCGTCGAAATTGAGCGAAAGCCGCAGGTAAATGGTACGCCTAGATGCTGGAATTGCGGTGAGAAGGGGCACCTGCAAAGAGATTGCAAGAAGCGAAGAAAACCGAGCTATTGTCCAGGGTGTGCAGCTAGGAAAAGATCTAGACCGAGTCAGGAGCCCAGAATGGAAACCCTTCAAACTGAGGGGTCAGGAAACATGTAAGAGCCAACTTCGTGGGGCAGAGGTTGGCTAGGAGGATCGACGTCCCCAGCACCACCATCACTTTATCAAGACTACATCGTGGAGAAGCGGACTTATGCCTTCCGGGTCAAGTTGACGGAGAACATTGCACCATAACCATCGACACTGGTGCAACCCGATCGATCATCCGACCAGACCCTGTGAGGCAACAACTACTTCACAAGGGCAGGATTTCCTCACTAAGGACAGCTACGGGAGAAACTACACCTGTCCATGGAGAGGTCAACCTCCAGATACAGTTGGGAGACCTTGTGTTCCGACATAATTTTCTGGTCGCGAACATTATGGATGACTGCGTTCTCGGAATGGATTTTCTGTGACCACATGGAATCACGTTGGACTTGGGCAAACGGGTATTAACATGGCAGAATGTCGAAGTATTGATGGAGGGTCCCAGTGTCCAAATTCCCAAGACTAATGTGTTAGTATGTACCGACACTAATGTACCGAAACTTTCCGAGAGCATTGTATGGGCCAAGCTTGATGGTGATTCTGGAGACCACCGGTCTTATCTGATAGAGCCAACGAAGACGTCCGCATTGCGCAGTTTGATTGTAGGACGAAGCGTTGTAAGATCCTTAAGGAACGGATACGTGCCGGTTAGAGTCCTTAACACCGCAGACTCAACCACGAGCATCAAAGCGGGAGAAGTCATCGGTAGCTGCCAGCCTTTTTCCACCATCACCTCTTTGGAAGCTACTCACAACCATCATTGGAAAAGGAGGCAAGACGCAGACAAAACCCGGGAATCCACGTCTGCAATATTGAAGCAGGTGAAATTGGCAGTGCAGCTATTCAAGCGAGCCTCTGATCTGGTCACCAAGTACAGTGAAATCTTCTCAACAAGCCCGGATGACCAAGGCCGAACGAGTATGGTAACTCACGCCATAGATACACAGGGAGCCAAGCCAATTCGACAAGCACCAACACGTCTTCCTATAGCCAAACAGCAGGTAGAAATCGACAAGAAGGACCGAGAGAAAACCGCATTTTCAGTTGGGACCGGATTGTAGCAATTTGTGGTGATGCCATTTGGGCTTTGCAATGCTCCAGCCACTTTCGAACGCCTGATGGAATACGTGCTACGTGGCCTAACCTGGAAAACCTATCCGAAACCCGGAAAAATGATTGTAGTTGACACCGATGCGAGAAACGGCGGTCTTGGAGCTGTACTCTCCCAGCAGATCGATGGCGAAGAAAGAGTCCTCTTGTATTACAGTCGAGTTCTTTCAAAAAGTGAGAGGAACTACAGCGTGACCAGGAAGGAGCTATTGGCTATAATAGAGGCCACCAAGCAGTTCCACAAGTACGTATATGACCAGAAATTTGTTCTTCGAACTGACCATGCATCACTGAAATGGCTGCTCAACTTCAAAAACCCCGAGGGACAAGTTGCGAGATGGATCGAAAGATTGCAGTCATACGACTACGAAATTGTTCATCGGAAGGGCGGAGTTCATGGAAATGCTGACGCCCTATCCCGCCGTCCATGTCCAGCTAACTGCAAGCATTGCCGACGGATTGAGGGAAAGGAACCGCCCGTAGATCTGCGATTAATAACAGCCGAATCCGATGAAGGTTGGTCATCGGAGGAGGTTCGAAACGCCCAGTTAGCCGATGAAGACATCGGACCATTGCTCGTATGGAAGGAGACGACTGGGCGATCTGAGTGGAAGGACGTTTCAATACATGGCGCAACCCTGAAAAGCTATTGGGCACAATGGAACTCCCTTCAGGTGGAGGGTGGCGTACTCAAGCGGAAATGGGAAACGGCGGATGGCAGCTCCTATAGGATGCAAACTATACTACCCAAAAGCCGAATCCACGATGTGGTTAAGGAAATGGATGAAGGATCCTCGGGAGGCCACCTTGGTGTTAACAAGACCTTAGCGAAATTGCGGGAAAGGTTTTACTGGCTCCACGCTCGAGAAGACGTAGAGGACTGGTGTCGGAGATGCACAGTTTGCGCTTCCGTCAAAGGCCCAAAGCGACGACTGAGAGGACAAATGCAAACCTATAATGTGGGGGTACCGTTTGAAAGAATTGCTGTTGACATCGCAGGACCCTTTCCTGAATCTGAATGGGGAAATCGATACACGCTGGTTGTAGCCGATTATTTCAGCAAGTGGCCCGAGGTCTACCCCATTCCCAACCAGGAAGCAACTACTGTAGCTGAACAGCTAGTGTTAAATTGGGTCAGTAGGTACGGCGTACCTTGTGAGCTACATTCAGATCAAGGTCGAAACTTCGAATCACTAGTTTTTAGCGAAATGTGCGAGCTGCTGGGAATATGGAAAACAAGGACAACACCACTGCATCCCCAATCCGATGGAATGGTCGAACGTTTCAACGGCACTCTCAATAAACACCTGGCGAAGATGGTTGACGACTTTACTTTTACATCTTGATACGGGGGGCATCCTCGATATGATGCTGGATGACCAAAGACAACGCTGTTTACACAATATAGTTTTTCTTTTAGCTCCGTCTGAGCCAATTTGCACTCTTCGGGAGCATGGAGATCTGTACACTTTACACATCTGTATTTCATGCCCCCTTTGGCAGCCGAATGACCGAATCGTTGACACCTATAACACTGGTTGACCTCGTTTTTCTGGAGGAGTTCCCACCTCACCACTCGGAAGTTCAAGTACCCTATTTTATGAAGGGCACTTGGACTGCTTTGACTCGAAATCTGGACTACTCGTAAATAAAAAGGCAAATTTTTACGCTCGATATTCGTTCTCCTTGTTGCAAAGTCTGTAACTGTAATAAATTCTATTTCTGGTGCAACTTATTTAAGCACCTGAAGGAGATTGACGGTGTCCTCTCCGCAATCCAGATCCCCCTTCAATAAAAAGGTCTGGTTTTTCTCGCTCTTGGGGGTGTACGTGAAGTGCGGAACCTCTCCAGAATTCAACGCACTTTTTGCTGTCTGGAAGTCAACCTGGGACCTAGGTTTAATCGTCAATGTTTCGGCTTTCACTCTTTTGATTTCAAAATCACTTAATTCATTTTCAGCTGCCAAACGCTGAACCAAATCTTTGCCAGTTTGCCCAAATATATTGATTGTTGGGAGTTTTTCTTTCTTTTTATTAATATTAATAGACGGACCAGCAGACAAAACTTTTGATTTTTTCTCTCCATTTTTAATTTTTAAATATTCGATAAATGTATTATCAGGTTTAGTAAAACAATTTTCAGAATTTTTGTTACCTTTGTCCCCTGTAATGATTTTATGTCTAAGTGCGAACGCGGAACCGACCTCTCATCGGTTCTAGACGTTAAGTCTGAGTAGTGCCAACGGATGGTACCAACCGGTCAACGAATCCGTGCACCGTAACCCATTCACGCGGTGGCTGCTTGTCGGCCAGCTAGATCGGAAAGGATTTCGGTCGCGGGTCTCCGAATGGGTTACGCTCATTTCAATATTCAGCCACCAATACATGCCCGGTTTCAAACGCGTCACACAACAAAACCATACGGAGAGGAAACCTACTTTACGTTACTCCGTATTTCTTCATCAACCAGTCAAGAACTAAAACCTAATTTTTACTTCGCGTTCCCGAATTTCCGTTGCGGTACCGAAAAGTATACTACGTTAACTCAACCCGACGAAAGCTACGTTAAAGAAAATCAAAATCAACTAAGGTACCGCGTACCGCGCGTGACGCGAAACCGACCTCAGCGAATTTTCTCAAACCCTACCCTCGCGACGGCATACTTACCCTGCACCTCATTTCCCGCTGAAAAGAAGAACCACTGGAAAGGAAAGTCCTGTTTTTAGTTAGCAATTCATTTTGTTATTTAAGTGTGGCTTTCATATTTTTGCTTTCAGGGTAAGTGTACAATATATATTTTTTTTACTATGATTACATGTAACGTTCAATCGAACACATACGTATAAATAAAAAGATTACACGATTAAAATTTTGGTTTTTAAAATTCAATTGTGAGAAAAGTTTGAAATTATACAAATACGTTTTTTTTTTTCAAACCAATAATAGTAAAATGGCAAATTAATATACAAACGTTTAAATTGTCAATACAATATTGTATGTTTTGAACGGAATTAAAATATGTGGGTACTTAATATTATTTTTGATATTTTTAATATTTTTTTTTAAATCAAGCTTCTTATTCTTCACTAATTCTTTCTACTCCAAATTTTGTATGAAAATTCTAGCCGGGAGAGGATAAGCAAGACATTGGAACTTCTAAAACAAAACATTCTTTGAAGAGCTTTTCACGTTAAATTCATTTATTGTTCATCAATCATTCTTGCTTCAGGTTGTATGTATTGTAAAATTGTTTCGTTTAATATTTCCACCTAACAATAAATTTTCGACTATAGGTTAAGCATCTTTTCTTCTTCTTTATCGTCAAAATTAAATTCTAATTTTTATTTATTAGTTCATATATATATAAACGTGTAAATAAAATAGCTATTTATTTTATTTATTTTCTTTTAATATAATTTTTTTCTTGCTTGTAAATGTACTCTTTTGCTTCAGTAGCGTAAGTTTTCTAGCGAATGCAAATTTCGTGCTAAACTATTTTAATGAATGCTCTGTATTTTTTCCTTGGTTTCTAAATAGCTTCCTAATTTTAATTATTAACCATGAAAGCAATTAACTTTGCAAAAATTTGGAATTGGGGAAAATTATGTTCGTTACTGCTTTACGTTCCAGTCTTTTTTGTTAACTTCAATAGCAATTAAGTAAAATCTATCTTTTTCTTTTATTTGTTTTTCAATGTTTGTATCTTCAATTGTTCTGTTTTATTCTCAAGAAAAAAAATGTACGTTCATAATTGTACACATCAATGTTTAAACTCTGATCAAATCAACTTAGCATCAGTCTTAAAAATATTCGTTTTACCCCTCAGAATGCTTTTACGACCATTACAATGCTAACCCAAGGCACAATATAAGCATTTTACGAAATTGCGTCCTCTTACCCCGGTAGCATGGCAAAGATCAATCATGCAGAAGCTAGTAAGCATTCAAGCTCCATCGTGATTGTTCTCAATCACATAACCTTAACACAATTCTTGGGATAGATAAGACAGTGCTTGCATAACGAATCGTCAATGCTGACTTGAGACATTCTAGGGGTGAATCCTCATTGCAATCGTGGCAGACATGTGTCGAGCGTATGAATTTCAAATGACGGATTGGCGAAAGCATCACATATTTATCGCCTTTTTATACACGACCACTTGCAAAATGGCTAGGCATTAGCGGCGCACTGATTTTATCGGTCTAGCGAATATAAAGAACTAAGTTACATCACCAGTTACCCTCGTCCAAAAGCATATTTACCTGAAATGTTTACGTTTGGGTTTAGGTTGTAACACAAAATCTTCACTTTATCCACAAAACTCACAATAGAATTTGCACACAAAAATCCCGCTGCGATAAAAGCAATTCCTCTCGATGGCACTCGCTACCCACACACTCTGCTACCATGTGGCTGTCAAAATTCTGTTGGCATCCCACGATAAAATAGACGTGGGATGTGCACTGGTCGCAACCAACGTAAAATGACAAGCCACCTAGCAGCAAAGTGTGTTGGTAGTGGTCACCAGCGCGTCGCATGATTCATTATTGAATCGTTTAGCCCAGCTAGCGCTGCATAAAAGTTTGTGCTGCCGTTTGCTCCGCCTGCGATGGGCACATCTTCTTGATCAGGTTCCTGTTGTGGTTTCTTTGGTTTTTTGTCTTCGGTTGCTTTTGAATTCACATCTTTTTCTTTCATGCTGGTTTCTTTTCCTTTTTTGAAAGTTAATTTACCAACTAGCTCTTTTAGCGACTGGCTCCTTAGTCTGAGTTCCTCGTTTTCTCTCTCATACTTCTCTACTTTGTCATTAGCTTTGACTTGCTACTCGATTTTGACAACTGATAAAATGTTCTGTTTTTTTCTCCATTGTCCTCGAATTATCGCTTTAACTTTTTCTCACTCGTTATCGTTGGCGATGGACATGATCGTGCTATTTGATGGCTGAAGCCGTCTCGTTGCTTTTGCAGCTAGATTAGAGGGAATGTGCATAAACCGGGACTGCTCTTTCTGTGTTTCCGGTTTTTGAGACTTCTTCAGAAGTGAAAATTCAGGTATTCGATAATTGTTCGAATAATTCGACGGTGATGAATTTCATTAAAAAAATTAATTTCCAACTGACTTTTGTAAAAAATTATGTAGTTTTTGAAAATTATTGACAGCAGCGATTAAAAACACGTCCATACGCAACGACTGCTTGACGTAGAATTCAGAAATAAGCTCAGTTATGCATGTGAATCGTTCAGAGTCATAACATCTCAATAAATATTCATTCAACAAGACACACAAACTCGTTTTTTTCGATTAATTTTCATAACTTAATTTTTTGCAATGGAAACTTTGCTATTTAAAATTAGGTAAGCACAACATGAGCTCCAATTCATATAATGCACTTTTAAACTGCATTTGGTTTTGTGTTATCCATAATTTCTAAAATACGCCTCTTGGGTTATTTGTGGAGTTAAGTGATGATGTGTGCCAAAGATTTAGATCTCTTGCAATTTTGTAATAATTGTTCATTCTATTTACTTTGAGTATTTTAAATAAAGAATCAAACTTCTTCTTAATGTTATTGTTGCCAGCAGCATAGGCAGAGATAACGAATATATTATCTCCGTTTTGCAGTGGAATTTTGATAGCGGCCACTTTATGACATTCAATGTTTTTGAATTTGATTCTATTTATTATTCGGAAGCAGTATGATCTTCTGACTAATATACCCATACCAGCTCCCCCATTACAATTTATCCTATCGTTTCTTATTATCTCAAAATCCTAGGATGCCACGGAGTTCCAAAATTGAGGCGCGTTTCAGAAAGGAAAACAATTTCAGTCTCAATATTGTCTGACAGTAATGTCGAGGAGATCCAACCGTCGATGTAGTGTTGCAATCAACTTGAAATTAATGCAGGTGAGACGAAGCCCATCCCTTGGTATGTGGCTGTGTGGAAAACTAGTTGGACGCATAGTTAAAATCAAATTTAGGAAGCACTAGTTTAATTTCCCGACTATGCTGAGTGTCTTATTTAAATTTTCAATATAATGTAAAATTTCAAATAATAGCTCATTATTATCAAGTTATGTTTTTACTGTTGATACTGTAGGCTTAACAGTGCTCATTAGGATTTCGATAGGTTGTTTAAGTTGCATTATGTTTTTTGAATTGATTTAATATCCAGATGTCGTGGACATCCGTGGTAGGATGCAGGATGACCTCTTTACACACTCTTTTGGCTTTGTTAGACTTAATTTGCATGTGGTATATATTTCTCCACACTTGATGCAGCGGTACTGCATAAAGAGAAATTTTCTCGATAGCCAATCAGTTAGTGTGGATGAATCGGTGAATGGATAAATTATATATATAATATGTATATATTTTACAGCGATCAAATGTATAGAGAAGTTTACGAGCGACTTCCTTTAAAAAATCCCAAGAAAGCTTCAATAAGAGTATGCTAAGAAGCTTTTCAGCCAGAAAAGGAAATGGAATTGTTTTTCCTGTAAATGTTTGAAAAACATCGAAAAATGGGATAAAATATAAGAATGCAATGAAATTTGAAAGAGATGAAATGAATTCCTGAGTTTTTACATAAGGTTATGTAGTGGAACTATAATGGTAACGAATCTTTCTGATTTTTATCGCTGGTCTTCCCGGATGGAATGTGATGGTAAAATTACAAAATTTTGCCTCTGATGTATGTACTTCAAAACTTCTATTAAATCATTGACCTTCTTTTCATTAAATGAAAGAGCGTTATTACAAACTGGTTTATTTGGACGTGTCGAAGTGACGTCAGGCTTTAGTTTTGAAGTTGGTTGCATCTTGTATCAAATCTTCCGATGTAAGGACTAACTGAAATGCAACCTGAAGAATAACTGGTAAAATGATTATGGGTTGAATTTGAGAAGGTGCCATCATATTCCTTTCCTTTTTTATAGAACAATACTTCTGTCACTAGCTTCTGTTATATCTGTATACTTGATTACTGATACAGTGAGAGTAATAAATATGATTAAGCGCATCGATTTCTATTAGTAAGAAGAGCAACACATTGAGTGGAAGATGATACAACTCCAGGAGCTAAACCGTTTTTCCACTCAATGTTGTAATACGTAGCCCAGAAAAGGCATCCACAAAACGTTATATAGGATATTCCTATACTCAACTTTTCAAGAAGACCTACCCATAAAGGTAATTTTACATAAATCAGTAAAAACTGTCAATTGTGAAGTTATACTGTTTTTTCGATAATCGATTCACTGGCCAAAGGACTACCTGCAAAACTAAGAGCAGAATAACTCGTAACCAGAGAAATAGGAAAAATCGTATACTTTAAAAAATTCCGAGAATTGATCACCGATAACAATTACTCAAATTACTCCGCCATATACTCGTATATCAAATATTAAAATTTTTTTCAATAATGCGTGTTATGGATCCTTGTTACCAAATCAACAAAATATAAACTTCCAATGAGACAAATTCATGAATAACATCCCCAACACTGTTGCGAATTCCGGCGACCCGCATTCTCCCATTCGCAACTTCAAATTGCTGTCGTAACATCTCCTCCTTCTTTTGGGCACATATGCCTATTTTCGGTTTATTTATTTATTTTTATTAACATTTAACAACTTCCCTATAAATTTTATTTTCCTCATCATCTCAATCCTACGTATCTTTAATTACAAAAAAAAAATAATAATAATAATAATAATCTGAACTTTCCATACTAACAACACTCCATTCATTACTTCCCATTAACAAAATTTCATTCGATACATTTTCGCTAATAGAACCTAATTCTTTCCTTCATACTAACGAATTTTATTCATTTGCTCCCACTAACAAATTTTATTTGTCATATTAACAAAAATTCATTCATGTATCCCTACTAACAAATTTCATCTCAATGCCCATTAAGAAAGGTTCCCAGTTGAAGTTTCTAATTGGATGAACGGGAGATCAACAGAAGGTGGCTCCGGAGATGGCGTCGCAGATTCTCGACCGGGGGTTCGCTGGGACCCTGGGTTCTAGTTCTCCCGAGCGCAGGAAAGCACTATTTTTGGGAAATCAACAAAAGCAATTGTTTCCTTATGTATGACGATTTGCATATAACCAAACACTGTCATGGTTATGCAAATCGCCATATATGCAAAATGGAAATTGTTGCGTTTGTCGATATGGAAAAGATGTGTGGGTAACGGTATCGAAGTATATTAAACTTCGATTACGTTACCCGTATGCGGCAACGGTAATTGGGAATGAAAGAATTGCGGGACTGAGGAGTGAAGTTCTTGATTTGGAAAGGCAGTCGGTATTTGACTTTACAATAACAGGGATTGCTTTTGGCGGTGTCGGAAAAAGTGCGTTAGTTTTTAATTCGGGGAGTCCATTTTTTATTTTCAAGGCAGAAAGGAAAGGAAGCTTGAGATCGCGGAAATGTTTACATAGTTTTATATCAACCTTTTTAATTTGACAGAGTTAAAAGCCCTGATTCAAACGTTCAAATAAAGAGTTCATTATCTGAGTTACATATCTTGCAGAATGAGCGGCTTGTGATTGTTCCCGCCAAAGAAAATATAATTCTACCCCCAGAAGACAATTTTCGGAGTTTTGCTAAAAGTCCAAATTGTTGTTCTTGGTGAAAGACAAAACAAGAAACGCTTTGTTTTGTGAATTTTATTGAATTTGTGCAAAACGTGGAATCCACTATATATTTGAATTTACCCAAAATTGAGCAAGCGAAAAATTGTGAAATCGGGTGATTACGCTTAGACGATTCGGATGTTACTGCTGGATGAATTGAGGCTGATGCCAAGTGAACGTTTGTTTTGAAAGTTATGTGAAGTTGTGGAAAATGTTGAATTGAATTAATTTGTTGCTGCTGTTAAGATTCGATCAGCTTAAGACTCAGTGGCCGTTTATTTGTTTCTTGCGTGTATTTAATATAAAGATAAAAATATTAAATTGCCAGACATAAAAGCTATATATGAAGCCATAATCTCAATAGAATCACACTCCAATAATACCTTCGCTATTTTCACAGACTCCAAAATTGCAATAACTGAAACCACCTACAAAAAAAAACCACAAAAAATTAGGGGAAAACCTTAACCACAGACCAAACTCTCTACTATTGTTATATTGGATATCCAAATCTGAAAAAACCACATATTTCAAAAGATCTATGAAATTAGTGCTTACTTTTTGATACATTCTGTAAAAAAGAAGAAAATTAAAAATTTCTTTGCAATTTAGTATCAATAATTTATTTTAGAAATGCATGACGCGTTTCGTTGAACTAGTCAACATTATCACGTGCAGTAACAAAATTGAGCTTAAGCTTACGTATTTATTGCAAAAACATGAATGGATAAAATAATTTACTAATTAAAAAGGAAGAAAATTAAAAATTTCTTTGCATTTTAGTATCAATAATTTATTTTAGAAAAGCCAATAAGGACATCATCAACGTATCTGTACAGATACGTTGATGATGTCCTTATTGGCTTTTTAGGCAATAATCACCAACTGACCCAGCTTTTAAACTTTTGCAATAGCATACACCCATCTATCTCTTTTACAGCTGAACTTGAAAATAATCGGAAAATTAATTTTCTAGTCTTGACCATCACCAGAAACAATTCCAACAGCCTGGAATTTAACATTTTTAGGAAACCTACTTTTTCAGATGCAACTATCCCAGCCGACTCATGCCACCCTTGGTCCCATAAAATTTCAGCATATCGATCAATGGTTGACCGTGCTTTTTCCATACCACTTTCTAGAGAAAATCTGACTGCCGAGATTCGAACAATCGAAGAAATAGCTCGTAATAACGGTTTTTCTAAGCAACTTATTGATAATCTTATATATAAAAAAGAGAAGGAACAGACACTTTGTCAAATCTACCCGAAGTTAGCAGAAAAATCCCATAAAAAATTTTCCATCCTGTCATATTTTGGTCCAATATCTAATATTTCTAAAATTTTGGTTTGGAATTATCTTCGAATTGCCTTCAAGCCTAGCCAAAAATTATCAACCCTTTTTTATAATGCTAAACAATCCACAAATAAATTTGACAAATCTGGGGTCTATAAAATTACGTGTGGTGAATGTAATAGTGGATATATAGGCCAAACAGGTAGATCCTTCAAAGTTCGGTTCAACGAGCTTCATTCATCAAACACCAATTCTAATTTCGCAAACCACTTCCTAGAAACCAACCATCAATTTCCTTCCATTGAAAATTTAAAAATTCTCCATAACCTACCCAAGTCCCATAAATTAAATATTTTGGAAGCATTAGAGATACATAAGCATCTTAGAACTAATGATTTTATTGTTCTTAATGAGCAAACTGACATTTTTAAATCCAGGCTATTTGAGGCATTAACCTAAGTAATTAGTAAATTGTTTTTTCCATTCATGTTTTTGCAATAAATACGTAAGCTTAAGCTCAATTTTGTTACTGCACTTGATAATGTTGACTAGTTCAACGAAACGCGTCATGCATTTCTAAGATAAATTATTGATACTAAATTGCAAAGAAATTTTTAATTTTCTTCTTTTTTTTAACCACATATTTGTTGACAAGGTTTCCAAACTAGGCGTTACTGACGGAGATGAAATGGATTCGTTCATTGAATGGGATGACACCATAAAAAAATCAATAATGAAATAAATGCAGAATGGCAGATGTTCTACCAAAATAAAATCACAAACCTAAACTACAACCCCGGGGCTCAAACAGATATCATTTTCAAAAACAAACCTTTGTTTCACTATGTCATCGTGAAAGCAAATACACAAAAACAAATTAATAGAATCCTGCTCAACAGAGCCTATAATTAGACAAGACTAAAATAAGCTAAATTGGTTCCCTCTCAGGGCAGAGAATATTTAGATACAAAAGTTTTGAAAATCTAAGGAGCAAATATAAAATCTTTGAAAATAATTATAAAAAGGCACAATTCTTTAACAAAAACAATGAAAAATATTTAAAGCGACTCATAGACTTTCTCGATGAAGCAAGCATTGAACTCTAAACAGCACTGCAACACATCTCTGTCAATATTCAAACCTAAGATTCAAATCCCAAACAAACCACACTAATCAACCCCCAAATACTACTAACAAACTAACACAGTAGCATCGCCAAAAGCCAAATATCAACAAAACAACAAGTGACACCACGAGTCCGGCAGAACCTTTTATGGATTCATCGATGGCTAGTGCATAATTGCCGAAGCAAATAGTTTCCTAATTCCCCTTGGATAAGGCAGAGGAAAAAAAACTTACCGATTCAATTGAAATATCAAATAAATAATAAACGCAAAATGAATAGTCATTTTATGGATGCAGTATAATCTTATCAGAGACAGTAAAAATTCAACACTAAATGCACTGATAATACATTATCCATCCGGCATGATAGTGTTTAATCAAATCTCATCAGAGGTATTATATGGCACTTATTTCAATGAAAGCCCCAAGGTCTACTTGAATAATTTAGATTTATTATTGCTTCATAAGTGTGTAACAGACACACACAACCAATTTTTAATATTTTTTTAGCTTCTAACAATAATGTGTTTACATCAATTTTTTCCTACTTGTATGCAATGACTGTGGAATGGATGGATGAAATCCGGTTAAAATTGAGTTACTGCAAGTAAAGCAATCGATTTCTTCATTCATAGAATATTTAACTAGCTCATCTACAGATGGTGCACATATTTTCGAGTATTTTTGTGCGATGACTGTCCAAATCGAAGGGTGGTTGGATTGGCCGAAGAATGAGCCCCAACATTTGGACGTGATCATGTGGCCAAACTCGTGAGTAAGCTGCGAACGGTGCATTCCTTCACCCATCATTTCCTCTGAGATTGCGATGGTGTCCGAGTTGGAGTGAACCGCAGGAGTGTAAACATCTTGAATGAAGTTATCGCCAATATAAATGCTGCGAGGTAGTGTGATATCGAATTTGGTGCAAAGAAGTCGTTCGAGGTCTAGGTAATTGCCTTGGCTGAAAGTCTTGTTCAAAGCTAGCTGCTGAGATGATATGGGTTCGGTTTCCTTCGTGCCTTCGATTCTGTAGAACGGTCGCTGCATCGAGAAGAATCCTGGCTTTCGAGAGAAGCAAACTATTACGTCAAATAATTTTTGCCAGTTTGGGCCTAACGCTTGCGTGGCTGTTAGGTTTGCGAAGTCGATATGGGAACCAGTCACAAGATAAGTTGCCTTAGTCTTCTTCAACTCTTTAAGCCATTCTATAGTTTTGGGGCTGGTTTTAAGCACATAACGTGCGGGGTCTGCTTTCATTGCATTGAAAAATGAGCTGCGGTTTTCTGCGAAATGCTCTCGTGAATAAATTTCAACGAGGCCGTCGAGTAGGTCTAGCCAGACCGTGTAATGCTTCTGCTTGCCACCTTTCCTGTTGTCTACATTATCCACCGCTCGAGCAAACAGCAGGGCTGCAGGCATGTCGAAGTAGTCCAGCAGAGCTCTAATCTGATTCGACATGGGCCCATTCCAAGTTTCCAATGGATCTTTGATAAATTTTAGGCCCATGTCCCAAATGCGATCTCGCCCATATTCATTCACTATTTCATTTTCGGATAAAAATTTAGTGCCGTGCGCACATTTAATAACATACCCATCAGAGCCAATTTGCAAGACGTTCCCTCTTTCCGCATCCAAGAACAACCCTCTTCGAATAAAGTCAAGGTCGTCGTCAATCGGTTTGAGCAGATACTTTGCATCATAGCCCTTGTGCTCTACGAGAAATTCCGCCAAAACTCTGTACTCGAGATTCACGATTTCAACGAGATTGTAGCGCAGCAATGTATTATCTAAATCGAAGCCGAAAATATCGTAGTCTTGCAATTTCATACTTTCGTCACTGGGGAGAATTGTATTGGCCGAATATCGGGAAAAGCGCCTAATAGCGGAGGAAGTGGTCGCAGAGAAACTTTTCACAAATGAACTCGATACGGTTCCACCAGAGCTGATAAACCGCTTGCTCACGATCCGAACCACTTGCGATAAGTGGCATGGATAGCCGATTTTCGATATAAACAATGCCATTTTTGCACCTGGAAACTCTTTTTTCACGCCCGTAGATAGTTGATTTTATCGATGCTGCATACTTTGAAGGGACGAATTGATACCAACTTATTCGGATTCTCTTAGTATCCGAGACGATTTTTGAGGTTTCTGCAGTCGAATTCCGGGGTATTTATTTCAATAAAAGGAAAAAATTTCAAGGACCATCCATTGGTTTTGCACTAAATTTTGACGTTCCATACTACACTTGCTATGACAGTTTGGTGACGTTGAATCTTCATTCAGCTAATGTAAAAGAATGACAATAGATACTAGCTGAATGGTTTGTGCCAGTGATATGTAAATGTCACCAGATGGAAAAGTCAGCTGATTGGGTTGTCATAACAATAGATTATTGTCAATAGATTTACTCCTAGTTTCTTGTTGGCATTTTGCCGGCTTTTTATAGTGCTCTAGTTAAATTTTTACATTAGATAGCTTAAAAAATGTTACTTTTTGTACAACGATGGTCTTACTTCCTTCCGTGCGTTTATTTAATGGCTTCTATTCCAATATTTGAACATATATACAAAGTAGCTCGAGTCGTCGTGGACGAGGAATTTCACCTACCACAAGGAAAGCACTACTGTGGGGGTAACTTTCAAATTGTAAGTAAAAGTGAAAATTAAAAGGCATCAATTTACTGTTGTACCAATAAACTAAAATGAACAAGCAAATTTATTCGTATTCGATATTGCGCTTAAAAAGTGATATTCACCGCTCCAGCGATTTATAAATCTTCCCCTTAGAATCATAACTAAAAAGAATTTAGGAATCATAGATAGTAATACCTGGACTGCAAAAATTATTTAACAATTTTTGAAATAATATGCAAAAGAAGCAATTAGTTTCGTCAGAGTCATGCCAACTAGGGAAATTAATTGGAAAATATATGAAATTAATTATTATGGTAGAAAAATCAATAAACGACTCGATAAAGGAAATTATGCTATCGTCATATTTGTGGATCTGTAGAAAACATTCGACACGGTTGCCAATGATCTTTTATTAAGCAAACTAGGATCATATGGCGTTCACTCGCACTCGTGACACGCCGAGGACCACATTGAAAACATCATCAATGAGGATCTTAAAACATTTGAATCGTGGCTAATCGACAATAAGCTGGCAGTGAATACTACAAATACTGAATAGGAAATTACATGAATATGACACTTTGAGCTTTCAGAATACGGTAAGATATTTAAAAATAATAATAAATATAATGAATTAAGCAAATGAAACCAGAAGCAAGTGTTAACGTAAACTATAAAAAGAGGGAAAGAGTAAGAAATATATAAAACGGACGGACTATAAGCCTGTTCAGTTATGATACGCGCTGGTTTAAAATCAGAACGTATCGCAGCTGGGTGGACGAACACACGGCCAAAGCGTGATAATGATCATATCACCTTGTGGAGTGCCGATACATTCGATCACGACAATGAGATACTCTAACTATCTCTAAGCGAAGGCCCGAAAGAGGCTGTAGTGCTACGAGTAAAATCAAACATAATTTTTTAGCACTTGAAGATGAACATTAATTTTATTTAATATTTTACCACAAACACTGTCTCTGTAGAGGGCTGGTCTTGCCAAATAAGCTTTTAACATACGGCGTCGATAGGTTAATTTGATCAAGTAATGATCGTAGTTACAATTGGCTCCTCAGTATGTACGGACGTTAAGTATGCGCAAGGTCCAACGTTGTTGGATCAGAACACGGTCAATCTGGTTTTGTGTGTTACCCAGGTCATTTTATGTACGCGTCGATGTGGGAAGGGAATCGAACGTATGAATAGATTTCTGCTACATGAAAAGTCAATCAGGCGCTGGCCGTTGTCGTTCGTTTCATCGTGCAGGCTATATCCTCTAGTTGTTCCCCGATGAGATAGCTCATTACCAACCATTTCGCTGGAATCATCCAGAATTATTTTAGTGTCATTAGTAGGCAATGAGTCGACTAGTCTTTTCAGATGATTGTAGAACGTTTCCCTCATTTCTTCGTTCTTTTCATCGGTGAGGATGTACGTTAATCAGCCAAATTTTGAAAAATTTCGATTTTATATGAACCGCACACAACCGTTCATTAATTGCCTTAAGATCAATAATGTGCGATTTGAACTCGCTATCCACAATGAAGGCCAATCCGAATTCTTTCTTCCCCCCACTTTTGAATATTGTGCGCGATCTCATGTCTTGAATATCACTACAAGTCCAGTACGTTTCCTGGATTGCCAGTATTTTCAGTTTATAATGACTGGCCTGTTGTAAATGATCTTTAACATTGCCAGCGGAGTTTAGTGATATGACATTCCAGGATCCAATGCCATAGTCCTTTTTTGTGAGTTTGCCGTAGATCCAATCCACCCCGAGGTTCTGCCGCCGGTTTCGAAACAATGTAGGATTTTACAGGGATAGGGAGTTAGCCCATTGCCCAACCTCCATCCCGGCAGCATGGTTATTACTTTCAAATCGCCTTCACCCTCTTATGTCACCGCAAAGAAGTGGATGTAAGCAGGATTTAGCAGCAGAGCTGCAGGTGTATTTTCAGTTATTGACATTTCTCAGCATTAAGTGTCGTACCATTGGGGAACCAGTAAACCCAATGTGCAACCCTTCGACCATTTACTACCATTTGCTCGTGGGATTTAGGATGAGGAATCATGGAAACTAGGGGTGGGAGAAACACAGAGATCCCTTCTCCTTTCTCAACCAGGCTTGGGACCTCCTACGGCGGAGTTTTTAGCATTAAAATCTCCTCCCCAAACTTAATAATTGGTCAAAATAAGGAAAAACGTGAATCGCCGAGATCCCAAGGAATACTCATAGAATTTGAAAATAATTTTCAATTATGACCACCAGCACCACGAATATGTAAACAAGCAAAAGTACAAGATAAAGATGAGATTTCGCATTGAATTTGGAAAACGGTACGTTTGGAATGGGCAAGGATGGCTGTAACTATACCAATATCATTGCAAAACATTATGTAATTTTGAAATTGTGGTCTGTACCACACATTTAGCCGGGTTTCGTTAAACAAATAATGTCAGGCACAAGTTCATTGAGAATGTGTTATAGAGCAATACGCTTATCGTGAGTTTCTTCTTTTTCGTAGAACTGCAGCCCCTCTCGTACCTTCACTTCCTGCAAATATTGTCTCCAAATGTCTTGGTCTATTGATCACGTCCTCCAATTTCGAAATCCGAGCAGCGATAAACTGTCTTCGTCGACCGAGCCAGACCAGCGTTATATCAGTTTCCCCACTGGTCTCCACCCTTCAGTTCTCCCAACGAATATCTTTTTGGCTACCCGTTGTTTGTCCATACGATTGACATGGCCAGCCCATTACAGCTTCCGCAGTCTTACAATCGTCTCGTCAAAAATTTCATACAGCTCATGGTTATATCGAATCCGCCATTGATTCCCGTCTAGCTTCGCTTTGATCATTCGCCTCAGGACCCGTCTCTAAAAGGCGTTCAATATGTTTGCGGATGCTTGGGTTAGGGTCCATGTTTCACACCCATAGCATAACACAAGTCTTACCAATGATTTCTATAATCGGAGCTTTGTTTTCCTGTGTATGCAGCTGGTCTTCAAGATTGTCAAAACTGAATAAAATATTTTATTTGCGAGCTGTAGTTTTCGTCTCTTTCATCGCTGGTTCACATTATTTTGGCGCCTAAATACACAAATCCGCCCACATTTTCGATACTGTATTCGCCAAGTGTAATATTTTGGGTATTTGAGGTATTTTTCACGACTGCGTCATGAGCTTCTCATTTATTTGAAGTCCTATGAGTTTTGCTTCGCTGTCGAGTTTGAGGAAGAGTTCTTTGGCAGTTGTTAATGATGTTGACAAAATGTTGATGTCGGCCGCACAGGCTGCTACTTGATTCGACTTGTATCGTAATATACCTCCTGTATCGACAGGTAGCTTTCGTATGACGTACTCCAGAGCCAAATTGAATAGCAATGGGGCTAGTCCATCTCCTTGCTTTCGTCGTCCCTGCTGTAGTGAAAGTAGGTTATGGATAATTGTTCGTAAAGCACTGCAGTGTTCGTCTGCTGCCTCGGCGGAAGAGGATGGTAGTATCCGCCGAGATTGGCCTTGTCTAGGGACGCGTGAATGCACTGGCAGGCTAGCGTTGCGGTGTCGTGGGCGGTTCTTTCGTTTTTTTAAGGGTTAACAACTCATTTTATTCAAATCAAATCAAAAGCAAAATTACTTCAAATACTATTTTTCAACATAAAGCCAAAACTTAATCAAAACGATGCTAACTTAAATCACATATTCAGGCATTTATTACTATCGAGATTTCTTGAAAATCAAAGGAAAAATAATTTTTTAGGAAATTATCATTCAAAAGCGTTGTAGAAAATTTTTTAGAAAAAACATTCATATTATTTTATAGATCCAATTTACACATATGCTACGATATGCAAAAAAAACAAAAGGGTGCTTACCCTACATCCTCGCCGGGCGCCCGCTGATGATGTTGGTGAATTACTGGAAATCAAATGAAATAGTGAGCACAATTCCAAATAAAACTTTTGCCCTGTATATAAGTCAATTTCCTTAATCATATAGTACGTTGAGACAAGCTGCTTTGCGTCGACTACATCGACAAGTGGTTCCGTATAGGGTTTCGATATTGAGCTCCTGCTTCGCAATCCGTTGTATCTATTGGGGAGGTCCGACACAGTATAATGACAAGTTCCACTTCAATCTAGCCAGGCCGCAATAATTCCCTTCAGATTTTTTTAGTCGGATTTGAGAGTTTGAAAATTAAGCAGGCTTTAACCGATATGTCAAAACCGGGACAGGATACTTTCCGCTATACACTTTATGTTTTTGATGACAGACTAGGATTCGTAGCTAAAATGGCTAGACAGGCGTTTCGGAATAAGAGGAAACTGCCACTATAATTGTATCCTTTCATTTTCCAATGTTCTCGTTTGATATCGTTCACAAATTACAGCCGTACACTCGTTTTCTTCGAAAGGTTCTACACATAATTAAGTGTAAGGCGATACGAGGACCACGGTTTTTGAACGAATCTTTCTAGCTAAGTATCTCGCCGGCGGTTTAGCATAAGAATTAAACATAAGAATTTAAAGACAGACGGTTTTACTGTAGACCCTCATCTTCTTCCCGATCACTCGATTATTTAACTAAATTTGAGATAGTTCACTTTTAAGTATTTCCAGCCAATCGCACGAATCAACCACTTTTATTTTGATATCGAAGATGCGACACACATTTATGAACGCTTTTCTTTGGGGTTGCTTCTATGGAAGGATTTCTTTAGCGCAAAACGGTTGTTCGGATTATTGCGGTTCTCGTGTTCTAAAATTCATTATTGCCAGTTAAATCAGTTCTCTGTGAACTTTTGGCGGGATGTGCTATCTCACATGCACCAAGCGACAAGGATATAAGTATACACGTATATCATTTCTCTCTTTTAATCTTACACTGCACTTGTCTCTTTACCAAACGTCATGCACCATCACAGTGCAGATTCTTTCTGCTCTTCTATCTCTTTTCCACCTAACCCGCAATCATTTTTAATTCAAAGTCTAAGCGTGAAGGTTGTCCAAATGCGATCGCTCAATCCGTACAAGTAGTCTCGTGGGAGTAAAATTATTTACTCGATATCGTTAACAAATTTCGTATCATCAATATGCAAATGAGCCGATCAGAAGCAGGCTATTAAAACTAAGCAACCAGTAACCAGGCGCACAATTGAAAAAGACCAACGAACGTTCGTCACGAACTCACTTCTCGCCGTATCTTTTCCTAATCTAAACATGGTCCTACGACAATTATGTTCTGGACTATTACGGGTTCAAGCACTCTTCTTTGAAACTGAACTGCTCCTGCAATAAATGGCTTTCAGGGGCCAAAAATCTACACGCGTCTGGGTCTATTCCAAATCAATTTGTTGCGAATCGAGCCGCACGTCACTTGGCAAAACACTCACTTCGGACCCGATATTGTGCCTGTACGAGACAAAAGTGGATTCACTCCGTATTGTTTTAAAGCGACCGTCAGGCACTATTTTATTAATGCTTTAGATGGTCCTCACACTTCCAATAAGACATGAAATCAAATTATAAACACTACACAATTGAAAACGAAATAGGTTGGCGAACAGCGCCTAAATATCCACCGAAGCGTTTTCAAATTCACGACTCACGCGACGACTATCTTCTCGTCGTTTTGCATTGTATCCGCGAACGGCATTTTCTATTTTTCCTTTTTTTTCTTACAATCTCGCGTACAAATGCACTAGGTGAAAAATAAATTATTTCTCGTCTCCAAAAACAAACGATGAGAATATCTCAACATAAAACGTGAACTTTTCCTCAATTTATTTTTATATCTAGATAATCTGATTCATAAATGGCAAAACGCAACCAATCCATGCGAGCAATCCTGTCGTCTCCCCGTGCTCGCTGTGGCGATTCCAAGCAGACTCATGATCCGTCCAAATCTTTTCTTTCCGCTTTCTCCCGTGTCGCTACCGGTAAAAATCCAATCAGCTGCTCACTCAGCCGAACTCGAATGCATTCCGTGATGTGATACACCGTTGGGCTGCACTAAATCAGTGTTCCCATACCCTAAATTTTAATGGGCAGATTTAAAAATTCTCAAGAAAAATTGCTTAAGTAAAGAAAAATGAAAATGATTCTAAATAGTAATACAAGTTAAATTTCATGAATAATAGAATTAAAGGGAGACGTTTAAATTTAATATAAATGAAAATTTATATAAAATTACATCTAATAATTTGGCTGGGATGCCAAAGCAAAGCACTATTTGGTACAGTACGTTACGATCAATATTGTTGCTTAAAGTCAACGAATTTGATGTACGTATAAATTGAACTCTCAGCATTTCTCAAGTACCTGCTTGACTGTGAACAATTGGTCTATCGTCGATCTACCTGCTCTAAAACCACCTTGATACTCCCCAATAATACTGTTGGTACGCCGTACAAAGCAGTGATATACCTCTATAGTTTTCGCACTTTAGCTTGTCACCTTTTTGCGGATAGAGAATATAATTGATTGGCTCCACTCGTGTGGCATATGCTCTTGTTGCCAAATGTGCTGGATGACTTTGTGAATAGCTTTCTGAACACCGCTGCAACTGCCATCGTATTTAATGAGCCTCACTAGAATATGACCGATACCCGGCGCTTTATTATTCTTTTGGGCTTTGATGGTGGAGCACACTTCGCCCACAGTTGGTGGGGCCAATGAAAGCTCTGTGGAAACATCAATATGCTCTGATGTCCTGGAGCTGTGTGGGGGATTAGGGAGGTTCTTGAAATATGATGCCCATCTTTTCTTCATTCTGTTTTTATCAGCGATGATGTCATCCCGGCAGAACGTTATCGTGGGCTGCTATATGCTACTGTTTTTTAAGTTTTGATTATTAAGTCAAAATGTTTGGTTAATTTTAGCGACGGCAGTAAAAATTACAAACGGTCGCAGGATATAAAGCAGAAACCCACATTGAACGGTGACATTAAACATGCTTATAAACTCAATGCCCTTTAAACTAGAATATTAGTTTTAATTTGCTGGAAGAGATTCGTGCTGATGCTAAGATGCACTTTCGATATACACGTTGCAACGCATTTCTCTCATTCTAATTGAGTAATGCTTTTCGATAACGGTATATTCGGTATGTTTGATTCTTCTTCTTTCTAGCCCTACAGCTCCTTTCGGGCCTTCGCTTAGAGACAGTTAGAGTATCTCATTGTCATGATCGAATGTATCGGCACTCCACAAGGTGATATGATCATTATCACGCTTTGGCCGTGTGTCCGTCCACCCAGCTGCGATACGTTCTGATTTTAAACCAGCACGTATCATAGCTGAACAGGCTTATAGTCCGCCCGAAGAACCACTCGAACTAAATCTCGTTGACGCCAACGAGACTTGAACCAGAGACCTTCGGCTTACGGGCTCTGGTTGCTTACTAGTAGGCAAGTAAACAAAGATCTAGCCCAAAAGGTCAACATTGACTTAAAACATTGAAATCTTATTCACATTTCACGCCCATACTATATATTTATTTGTGTAAATTAAAATCAGCCACTCTGTCATGTTATGATAATATTCCATTTCGTATCCGCATGGATTCATGATCCATACCAACACAGATTAATGAATCTGTGTGTCCGTATCAAAAAATAGAAACTTTCAGATCGCTTGATAGTTACCAGTTTTCAATACGGATACTGTTAAATCCTTAACATTAACTACATTTGTAATCAATAATTTACCATTGCTTTAGATAATTCAACTTAAATTCTTTAAGTCATCAATAATTTTTATTGTTATTTCAAAGAGCATTCAACTTAAATTTTTTACATCATCAATAATTCTTATTGTTAATTCAAGATCATTCAACTTCATAAATTTCCATTCATTGTGCACTTTGGCCATAATTTTCTTTATTGCATATCACGCATAAGCATTTCCACATTTTCTTATATTCAAAAATAATTCACGTGTAGAATTATGCGACTTACAAACGATATATATTTTAGATGTAAGCAATTTTTAAATGTATAAAAGTAAATGGCAATAATAATTTCTTCCCAGTTCAACAAGAACCACGGTGTTTTAATTACTTTCCTCGCTACATTCCCAACCCAATTCTCTAAGGGCTAAAAGACTTTACAACAATTAAGTCTTTTAGCTAACATCCAAACTGCATCTGGTGTGGATGCTCTTTGGATACTTTTCAGATACACAAATTTATCTCCACTTCCATTCAAATACTATTAAAGATGTAGTTTTGCAGCGTAACGATTGCAGGGTACCGCTTGCAGTCCAACCATTTTACCCCTAGGCCAAAAGTATAATGGTAAAATGTCTATTAATTTTTGTTCTTCTTGAAAACCCGTCAGGTCTCGTTTTTTTGTGTGAGCAGACGCGTTCCGACTCCTTTGAGTCATCTTCAGTGTATGGATACCTTTAAATTCAATGAGACACTGAAGATGACTCAAAGGAGTCGAAAAACGTCTGCCCACACAACAAAGCAAGGCCCGACATCTTTTCCAGAAGAAAAAAGAGAATTGGCCTGCGGATATCAATTGAAAAAAAATAATTGATTATGTCTACGTAATATTTGATAAGAAAATTAAAGTCTGTAGCACCCTTTTAATATATAAATAAAGCAAAGAATATTTAACCAACATAAATAAAATTTACTTATTTGCAGTGGGACAACAAAATCACTACGTTTCCGGGATTATATCTACTTACAAGCGTGCTACTCCCATTTAATTTATGTTCAACGTTTGCGTTGAGATTCATGAACTTGATTGCTTCTGCATTCAATTTATTTTTGATAATAAAAATTCAAGAAAAATTGCATGGTAGATCAGTAAATGCGCTAGTGGATGCTTTGGTAACCACGATCCTACCACCGATGTATTTCTTTGCTCATATTTATTACACGGATATAATCTCGATCACAACAATTTTGGGCATGTATAATTTATGGATTCGAGGACATCACAAGTCTACTGCATTTGTCGGTAATGTCTTACGACACTTACTTTTTGGTCTTATATTAATAAGTTTGTATGCCTAGGAGCTGGAAGTGTTTTAATGAGACAAACTAATGTCATTTGGGTGCTTTATTTCTTTGGGATTTCCGCAGCAGAGGATGTGGTTATCAAAACGAAACGGATGTTACCAGAGTATCAAAAAGAGAAAGGCGAATCGAAAGAGGAGATAACTGCCGATGTCAATTTGGAAGTAAATTTAATTGTTGTTGTGCCCTACAAGTTTGTCGCTAATTGATGTATTTTCACTTTAGGCATTCTTGAAAATCATAAAATATAATTTGAAGACTCCCTCTTTTCTCATGCAAAATATAAAATATGTTCTTCGGAAATACTTTGGATACTTCTTAGTTTCAGTTGCATTTGGGGCATTTGTTATTTATAATGGTTCGATAGTAGTGGGAGATAAGTCTGCACATCAAGCAACAATACACATACCGCAGGTAATAAAATAATTAGTTAATACTTAATCAGTTACTAATTAAACAAAATGTTTCAGATTTTTTATTTCACACTTTTCCTTTTAATATTTGGACCATCTTTACTGGCACAGTATGCGCCAAGCGCGGCGAAAAATACGGTTCGCCACGCCAAACTGACAGTGTTCCTAGCATTGCTCTTTGCAATTATAATTAAATACAACACAATAGTCCATCCATATCTTCTAGCTGATAACCGTCACTATACTTTCTATGTATGGAATAGATTTTATGGTAAATTTGATTATTCTAAATATTTACCAATTCCTGTTTATGTTTTCGGAGTTTATTTAATTGTCGAGATTTTAAGGGGTAGAAAGTTAGTGGCACAAATTATGTATTTTATATGTTTGTTTCTAGTCTTAGGACTGCAATCGTTGATCGATGTAAGATATTTTCTAATCCCATTTCTAATTTTAAGACTGCATGTTAATAGACTGACTTGGAAATACTATTTGCTAGACTTGATGATATATGTAGGTATTAATTTGTTAACATTGAAAATATTTTTCTCCAAAACAATTTACTGGAAGAACTACTCTTATCCGCAACGAATTATGTGGTAGGTGGAAGTTGGAAAAGAATTTGTTTGAATAAATGACAATTTTAAAAGAAATTTATTTTGTTTCCGATTAAATTTATTACAAATTACGTATACATCTCTTAAAAATTTATTATCTTTTGTGGGAAATTAAAAGTATTTCGTCAAAAATCATAAAAAAATAATTAAAAATACTGAGTTAGTTAATGTTAGCAAATTTCAATTTTATATCCTCTGTCTTGTTTGAAGCTGGCAGGATGATGTTTTTGAAAGTGTTTTACATAGTTTGATATAATCCACCGATTTGAACCGTTCTTATTCCGCTCAGCTCCGATTTTAACGTGTGTCATGCATAAAGGACATTCAACTACGCCATAAGTCTTTTCTTCATTATCACAAACAGCCGCACCAATTGACGCCATCAATAATACTTCATTCGTATATTTGTGAAACCAATTGCAAACTAGCAGTCGAATTTTATTCTCTTCACTATACACATCAGGAATGGTATTAAGTTTTTTCCTTCGTTTTGTTGGTAGCTGAGATAATTGCTCAATAGGAGTTAAAGTAATAGATGGTGGCGGTTCAATAGGAGGTTCTATTCGTGGTTTTTCCATTGGAGCTGTTTCAATGGTAACATCCATTGATTGATCCAGTGGCGGTGGTGGCTTTATTTGAGGAAGTGGCATATTATGATTTTCTTCATCCGTATAATAATCAGGAAGCACTTTGAACACGGGAACTTTGAGTTGCGTATAGTAATGTACGCCATTGTTTCGAATACGATCACGAAGCTTAAGGAGTAATTTTCGGTGGCCGGATACTATACGAAAGTCGGCTGGATTTTTCTTGAATATGTAAAAATAAGCTTCTGTGTTTGGAACATAATTCTTCATATTTTCACGAGCGAATTTTTCAACTTCTTGTATGGAAGCTTCGTCTAATTCTTCAAGGCTGAGTAAATGATTGTATCCATTTATGCTTAATATGTTTTTAAGGTAAACTGGCAATGCGCCTATATCACGTTCAATTACCGACCACATCTCGGATTCGGAGAGGACATCGTTTTCACTTGGTGACAGGTAATGACGATCGTTATCACCCTAAAATTGAAACGATACATTAAATCTCAAAATTTTTATAGAATAAGGTAAGCAAAATTGCAATAAGGTATGAAATAACAATCTGAATAGACAGCATATAAATAGGAACACTTAAAAAGAATTACTACTGTCCATTTATTTTAATATCCTTGGAAGTCTTATTGCTCTTTTATTAGGGTTTTGTAAAAAAAAAATTTACAATATCGTATTAAAATCGGATACCTATCTAAGTAACCTTATCTATCGACTATTATGCAGAATATGGTCAGAAGAATTGTTACCTGAGGACTAGCGAAAAAGTATAATATGTCCTAGACACGAAAAGGGAGACAAGTTAAGGTGTGGAAATTCTAGAGGTGTCGCTCTACTGTGTATGTCTTATAAATTGCTCCCCGAAATCATAGAAAGAAAATTAAAGACGTACTGTGAAAGTATTATAGGACAGTATCAGAGAGGATTTCGAAGTGGACGGTTTACAATAGACCAAATGTACTCAGTTAAGCAGGTCCTCGAAAAGTGCTGTGAATTTAACATCGATGTGCATCAGCTCTTTGTAGACTTCAAGCAAGGATATGCCAGTGTCGACAGAAATGCCCTGTAGAAAGTAATGCTTGACATTGTCGTCCCAACAAAATTAGTCCGCATGGTCAAGGTTTCGATGTTAAATATAGCGTTCGATCAATGTAAACGGCGACCTAACAGACAGTTTTATAATAAAATCAGGCTTAAAACAAGGGGATGGGCTTGCCCCTAATACTCTTTAATATCGCACTGGAACACGTCATCAGGAAGACATCAGCATATGCTGACGACGTCAATATTATGGCACGTTCAATCTCACATACCAAAGGAGCATTTCTGAGCCTAGAATCTGAAGCAGACTGAATTGACCTACGAGTTAATGAAACTAAAACTAAATTCACGATTCAAATAAGGAACAACACTCGAGTCCGGCAAAACTTGACCGTAGGAGACTATAACCTTGAAAGTGTGTATAACCTTATTTATTGTGGAGCCACCCTATGCAGATAGAAGAGTTGCTGAAAAGGACGAAATCGGATGCCTTGTAAACGCTGCAAATGAGGCATATTACTCCGTAGTTCCTATTTTAAGGTCCAGAGTAGTGCACAGGCAAAATAAGATCTGTATTTACAAATCACTAGTCAACCGTACACACGCCGATCGAAGAAAACGACAAAAAATGCAGGAAAAATTCTACAATTACCTAGACTCATTGCCTACAAATGATACAAAAATAATTATGGGTAATTTCAACGCTAAAGTTGGCAACAAGCTATCTCATCGAGGAACGACTGGAGAATATAGCCTCTACGATGAATCAAAGTACAACGGCCAGCGCTTGATTGTCTTTGCATGTAGCCGAAATCTAGTCATAGGATCGATTTGCTTTCCACATCGACGCATACATAAAATGACCTGAACGACGGGTCTCGAGCATACTTTACGTCCGCACGTACCGAGGAGCCAATTTTAACTCGGGTCATTACTAGATTAAAATAACCTATCGATGTCGTATGCCAAAGGCATATTCAGCGAAGACCAATCCTTTACCGAAATTCGACATTGAAAGATTCCAAACAGCGTCTGTGGCAAAAGATTTCACGGAGACCCTCGACGACCAGCTAGCTCATATCCTATCAGAAACATCGCTTAAAACAACGAGCTATGGGTGCAAATGAAAGCGGCAATTAAGACCGTGGCAGAACAGATGATCGTACATCAAGCCCTACGCGTTAGACAAAAAGGATTAGGCGTACAATCAATATTGAGGTAGGAAAACGACGACGAAGAGAGAAAATTATAAAATTTTCAGAAGAGTAGCGAATAAGATAATTAGAATTAACTTAAGAAAATACTATGACGACCAATTGAGAAGCATCGATGTAAGTATAGCGACAAAGAATACAAGACAAGCATACAAGGTTGTGAAAAGCCTGGAACGAGGTTATTAGCCCAAGCCCACGTTCTGCCGTGATCATATCGACATCATCGCTGATGAAAATAGGATTAAAGAAAAATGGGCATCATATTTCAAGAATCTCATAAATCCTCCGCACAGCTCCAGAACATTGAAGCTTCCGTTAGCTGCGCCAACTCTGGATAATGTTTGTTTCACCATCAAAGCCAAAAGAATAATAAAGCGCCGCGCATAAATGAGATTTCGGTTGAGCTCATGAAATACCTGTATGGTGGCAGCGGTGTTCAGAAAGCCATCCATAAAGTCATTCAGCACATTTGACAACTTGGCAACAAGAGCATATGCCGTGTTTCCGTCCACCCAGCTGCGATACCCTCTGATTTTAAACCAAAACGTATAATAACTGAACGGGCTTAAAGTCCGTCCGAAGAATGAGTCAAACAACAACAACGAGATTTGAACCAGGGACCTTCGGCTTAATGGATGAGATCATACGCCAACAATATTATTGGGGAGTATCAAGGTGGCTTTAGAGCAGGTAGATCGACGATTGACCAATCGTTACAGTCAAGCAGGTACTTAAGAAATTCTGGCAGTTCAACATAGACGTACACCAAATTTTAATTGACTTTAAGCAAGCACAGTATTGATCGTAACGTATTGTACCAAATAATGCTTTGAATTGGTATACCAGCCAAATTAGTTCGTCTTACTAAAATGCCAACGTTGACAACCTCCCAAGTCCGCATTAATAGCCAACTCACCGATCCCTTTGACACAAATATCGGACTAAAGCATGGGCTGACCCCATTGCTATCCAATTTGGCTCTGGAATAATAGCTACTTGTTGATACAAGGGGTACGTTACTATACAGGTCGAACCAAGTGGTAGCCTATGCAGAAAATATCAACATTTTGTCATGGTCGTTAACAACCTCCAAAGAACTTTTCCTGAAACTAGTAGGGCTACAAATCAATGAGAATAAAACAAGGCTCATGACGCAGTCGAAGAAAAATACCTCAAATACACAAAATATCAAACTTGGCGAATACAATATCGAAAATGCGGGAGGATTTGTGTATCTAGGCACCAAAATAACGAGAACTAGCAATAAAAGAGACGAAATACGCCGAATAACACAGCTCGCAAATAAAATATTTTATTCAGTTTTGACTATCTTGGGAGACTAGTTGCATACACAAGAAAACAAAGCTCCAAGTATACAAATCTGTGATAAGACCTGTGCTATACCATAAGTGTTAAACATGGACCCCAACCCAGGCATTGGCAAACATATTGGACGCCTTCAAAAGATGGGTCCTGTGGCGAATAATTAGAGCGAAGCTAGACGGGGACTAATGGCGAATTCGATACAACCATGAGCTGTATGGAATTTTTGTCGAGGCGGAGGTATCAAAGATTGTAAGACTATCAGAGTCAAATTTTATAGCAATTGCAAGTTCGGGAAAAAACGTAGTAAATTTAAAATAAAAGAATCATTAATTTTATTGTTATTTTGTGTTTTAGCCAATGCAACTCAATATATCGACAAAAAAAGGAAACAAAGTGCCTGGCATTATAACATTTCATTGGCCATCGGTCGAATTATTCGATGTGACTACCGCTGCAAATTTCTGCATATTATAAAGCAGCATGTTCCAAAAAACCGCCAGCAATCGCGACTACAGCAGGTACTCGGTACTATGAAAAAATCCTTTTGGACCATCTAACCGGTATGTACCATCAAGAATGTGTCAAAGCGTACAGAACTGGCAAGATTGCAAAATTACAAAATTAAAACCAAAAAATAGCATTGTACCGGTTAACATCAATTTGCAGTATGTAATTCCACCAGGCCATTTAAACTTGAAGACTGCAATAGTGAAATCACATTGATCTGAATTATTGCGAACAATTAATGACTGTCTGGCGCTCTCTTTGGGTATCGATTGATCCATCGATTTCACACATGTCGACAAAATTTATGTTCTAGGTAAATTTAATTTGAATTTTGAATGTATTTCATTTTGTCAGTACGATTATCTTTTTTAAATTTGTTCCGATAAATTGATAAATTTGAATGGATCATCCGACTTTTCTTTATTGGCATCAGCTAGCAAAAGACGAGATATGCAAAAGGGTTGATGGATGATGTCAGAGAAGCATTGACATCGGCAGTAGACGATCCGAAATCGACGGTCAAAAAAGTCTCAAGCTATGCACCGACGGAACAAATATAAATGCTGGTGAAACAAATGGTTTATGGGCCTTAATGGATAATGAAATAAAAACACCTGGTTCTGAAATCCCATTGCTGAAAATTTGGTGTGCAGCTCATCGTGCGGAGCTAACATGGAAAAGTACAGCCCGAAAAGTTGTAGAAATCACCAATGCATTGACAATGCTATCGAGCATGTCCACATATTTCCATTATTCCGCTCTATGCTTTTCGGAATTGAAAAAGATCGCTTCACACAATGAATTGAGACTCCTCGCTATACCAAACATTTTTGAAATTCGATGGAGCCAATTCACTTTCACAATGGTGCAAAACGTTCTAGTCTCGTGGAAAGCCTTGGTTTTGTATTTTGAAGCCAACCAATATAATGCTCGATGCGCTACATATCTTAATTACTTCACAAACTTGGAGAACTTGAAGTTACTTGCATTTCTTGGCGCTACATTGTTTTGCTATAAACGATTAAAAAAAAAAAAATTACCATCAAACCAACTGACTCTGATCGAAATGAAAAGACATGTCACAGCAATGCAGAATTCATTGGAAGGAATAGAGAAAGCATCACTGATTGGCGGCTTTGAGAGACATTTGACCTCCAAGTTAACAATTGATGCGGAAGAAAACAAAACTTATTTCAAATCAAGTGAAATCACGACAGCAGAAATTTCTCGAAATCAGCGCGAACCGGAAAGTTTCTCAGAAGTGCGTAAAAATGTTTTGGTGTGCCTTCAAACATTTTTAACAGATCAATTCGAATCACTCTTATTAGATACACACCGGTGATGGCGACCACCATGCTTAGAGGTGAGAGAGTATTTTTAATTTTCCTACTTATGCGAACTCAATATTTTTTTGTAACTACGAATTATGTTCAGGTTAAATTTCCTCCTGTAAGTACTTGTCTTTGCTAAACACTTCAATTTAATGTAAATCTATACGATAATTTTTTGCTCTGCAGTGAGCTTTTATTGCTTCGTGCGGATATTGATCTTGTTTTCGGATGGCTCCGATAGCTTGAAATTACTTATGAAATTTTTGTAGCTACATGATTGAGTTGCTTATTTAACAATTTTTTCTGAAAAATTATTAGAGAAGAAAAATGTTAGGAGAAGGTGGTTTCGACGTGTGTACTAATTCTCATCGGGCCACTACTCTTATTGTAACATTTTTCTTTTCTAATAATTTTTCAGAAAAAAATATTAAACAAACAACTCAATCATGTAGGTACAAAAAATTTCATAAGAAATCTCAAGTCTAAGGTTGGGATTTAGACTGTTGCCCGATGGATTATTATTATTTTTATTAAATGGAAGCGCGCACACTGCGACAGTTCTGGCCAGGTCGATTATCGCAGGGATTTGTGATTTTTTCTAAAACCAGTTCACTAGGTATGATAATTTTCGGGCAGAAAGTTTGTGTGATACTCGCGCAGGTGCACATCATATGTACATTTGATGTTGGCATGCATGGAAGTTTCTTGCATGCGCACAAATGAGTCAGAAGGCTTGAACTAAACCCAAATGCATTTCTTCAATCGCGGCAATAAAATGACAGTTTCCTTTAACGAAATATGAGCTAATAATTTAAAGATAATGCTTAAAGAAAGGATTTTAAGTAAAATTTCAAGGAAATTTTAGACTACGATGCTACGTAATTTGTATTATCTTTGGTGTCTCTGCTAAAAATTGTAATATTTTAAATTATTTTAGTTTCCGGGGTTTTTTACGCTTGAGTATACATTTTCTTAATTTTTTTCTGCAAAGTGTGAGGCGCCTTTTGCTTTAGTAATAATATGCCGCCGCTTTTTTGTGTATTCGTCATATTTAAACTCATACTTATTGTCTTAAAAAAAAAACGGAGCGCACGTATTCTTGGCAATGACATACCTTCAAATGAGCATATCAGTTCTGCCGTTGCCTTCTTACTCAGGCCCGAAAACGGAAACATTACGTCACATCGCGAACTAACCTCTTCGAGTAGTCTCATTATCGCAATCTTCTTCTTTGTAGCACTACATCCCCTCTCGGGCCTTCGCTTAGAGATAGTTAGAGTATCTCTCATTTTCATGACCGTATTGATTTTTTCTGAAGTTGGTCAGTACCATGCTCCCGTTTGCCTGCTCAGCTATGATATGATCTGATTAAACCAGTACATATCACCACTGAGTGAACACATAGTCTGTCCGAAAAATCCCCTGAACTAAATCACGTTGCTCCCATCATCGCAATCTAGTGCTGTTCAAATCAAACAAATTTTCTAAAGATTTTTGACAGTACATAAGACTGTAGTTTGAAATTTTATCAGTGCTATGTCAAAGATTTATTTTAGATATGAGGCGTCGAAGACATTAGCATGCAAATATATGTACTTCCTTCTCGTTTGTATCATTTCGGCTAAATTTCGTCTGAGAAAGGTCATATTTGACAATCTCAAAAGCCTACTTTCGGCCTACTGAGATGCTGTTTTTAAGTTTTCTGGCCAGCTGTTTTCAAAAATTTAGGGCTACTGAGCAGCTGTTTCCGGCACGCGAAGTGACGTCAGCTACGTTAATTGATTTCCTTATGGGCCTGAGTAAGAAGGCAACGGTTCTGCGCATTCCTGAATTTTTGTTGGAAATTTTGTCGCATTGCGTTCTTGTTTGTGTCTAAAAAAAGCTCGATAGGACAGTCGTATCGCAATGTAGCCGAACCCTATAAGTTCTGGTTAGGGTGCGTAATGTGATACACACTGCTTGTGTGCCGCTCATAGGCAGCTCAAGTTTACTTACATAAGTTTCTCGATATTATATCGATATTAAATTTTACGCGCTTCGAGCAGAAAGTATTAACTGAATAAATACTGTTTTTAATATAAATTGAATAAAATAAAGTTTTAATCAATCAACATACTAATATGAATTAAAGTTTTATGTTTTGAACTATGTATACTTCATTAAAAACATGCATTTTTAATATGTAATAGGATAAATTTTAAAAATAAATTTTTGAATTAATATTTTTAAATTTGAATAGTTCCTGAAAAAATCTATACTGCATAAATTTTATTCAATTATATTTTTGGATTCTTCTGGGGCACATTATTCAATACAGGTCTGTAGTTATCGAGCAGTCACACAATCAAACTGCTCGAAAACCTTCCTATCTCCTATTCAAAATTTTAAAGGCAGATTTAGAAAATATTTAATTATTTTCATTCATAATCGTAATGTGTAAATTAGTTTTCTTTATTATTATTATTATTATTATTAAATGCAATTTTTTATCAATTTTCCTTTATATTAAATTTAAATGTTTCCCTTTAATTATATTCGTTATGAGATTAACTGTTATTACTATTTCAAATCCTCTTCATTTTTCGTTACTTCAGTTAAATTTTGTTTTAAAAAAAATTTCAAATCCTCACATAAAATTTAGAGTATGGGAACGCTGATCTAGTACACCCCAACGGTGTATTATATTGGCGAAGACAGTCGAATTCAGCTGATACGATTTACCGTGTACACGGTAATAAAAAAGAGAGACCGATTTTTGACGGATCGAGGGAGTCTGCTTTTCATCGCCACCGGGAGCACGTCGAGGAGATCGAACGGAACGTTTTTGCGGTTTCCTCGCTTAAACTTTTTGACATTGATTGTTGTGGAAAATTTTCGGGAATTGAGTTTCCGTTTGAATTTCCGTTTGAATTTCCACGAAAGGTACGGACAGTTTATCGTGCAGCGTTTTATAAATTTGGAAAATGCAGGAAAAAACCGCTTCTGTTCATATCGTGAATTTATCGCGTAGTGCGTGCAAATTTTTTGGGTCAAAATCTATTTGTTGAAAATTTTTGGGAAAAGTTGTAAAGTAGCATTCACATCGGAAATATAGTCATGTGCGTAATAATATCTAAAGAAAGTGATTGTTACTTCTCGATTCGCTGTGTAATAAAAAAATAGTTTTGCAGTGTACATTTGTGTTTGAAAAAATACTTGAAAATTTCTCAATTACCAAAATATAGTGCTGCGGCAAATGAACCACAAGGAAATTCGTTTGCACGCGATATTGCCATCGTTGAACTTCTCCGTGGCTTACGGCCTCGTCACCTTGAAAAGAGTCTTGGGATTTATCTGCATTCTTGCCTTTTACAACCTTCAAGCACTGTAAAGGGATCAGAGCGAAAGGGGAATAAAAGATTCGAAAAAAGTTTTCCCGGTTTGCCAGGCCGGGGGTTGAAAAATGTCGTGTTCGTTTTCGCGACGAAGAAAAAACGTTTTGCATTGCGTTTTTCCAAAACTGGGATTTCGTGGCTTTAAGAAGTTCCGGGCAAAAATTTTATCGGGTGGAAATGAACAGTTAGCGCATAAGGATATTCCAGATTCTAGAGGCTTTTCAAATACGCTCTCAAAATTATTGGCTGTCTCTCTCTTTCCCGATCGTTTTTACAACATCAGATCGAGTGCTGTGAATCGTTTATCGTTGTCGTCATTATCGAAACCAAATGAATTGGAACATTTCCTTAGGCGAGAAGCACTCTGGATTTAGCGAGCCGTGATAAGTTTCACGCACATCGGGGATGTGCATCGTGGGTTTAATCGAAAGAATATCCAGAAATAGTCTTGAAGTCGAAAGTTAAAACTTTTAAATGGATCACCGAATGGTCGGGTTGCTAAAGGAACGCGTATAAAGTGCAGTGTTTGGAGAATAATGGGAGGGTTGTGTTTTGGGATCGATTTCTAGACGGAACTTTAGATGGGGGGCAAAACAAAATGCATGATTCGGTGTGATATTGATTGAGATAAGAGGAAAATATGGTGAATCTCGATGAAAACGGGGAAAAAAATTGATTGTTCGCGGTAACAAAGTGAAGAACGTTCTGCTGCGTTCCGAATAAAACGAATAGAAATTGCGGAAAATACGTATTTACTTTGGTTGATGAGGAATATCCGAATCTGTCGAGCAATTAATGAAAAGTGAAAGCGAATAAATTATAAGCTTACGGGAATACAAGTGATACTCATTTGAAATTAAGAAAGAAAATTTTTCTCGTGTGGTGGTGACGGTGACGACGACGTCCACGACTAATTGTATTGAGAGTGTCGGTTATAATTCGAAGAAAGAGCGAATATATTGGATGGAGCTGTATTTCGCAACGGCGTAGTAAACTCATCGCGAAAAGAAAACGCAAAATCAAAAAGTGGATTATGCACGGTAGGTTGTTATTGACAACAAATTAACCTATGCGATAACGGTTATCAAAGGAAAATTCGAGAGCGTGGAAAGTCCAGATGGAGATAAACAATTTCTAAATGTTATCGTTTAACTCAAAACTAAGTGAATTAACTTCCTTTGGATTGTCTGATTTCGGAGCTGGAAGAAGATATTCCCATTTCATAAAAGGAGTCGGTTTATTGATGAAACAATGTACCCATTACACATATGACTACTACTTGTTACGTCTGGAACGGAGTTTAAACAACCATGTGCGGCGTGAAAGATTTAATATAACATTCGATGAATTCATACTCATGTCCTGTCAGTCACTTTATCATTTTCGTCAGTTTGGAATATCACAGTTTTTTCAATTCATTCCATAAGGCTACACTTTATACAATATTTTACTACCCGAATGTTGGATTTCCGGCGAATTTTTGTAATAGATCACTTACAGGCATCATCCCCATCAGCAGCGGGCGCCTGGCGAGGATGAGGTGGGTTAGTACCCCTTTTGTTTCATATTTCTATATTTCTTCTATTTTAAAAATTTTATAAAAATATTTATATTTGGTTTGTTTAAATAAATATAAATTAAATTTTAACCAATTTATTTAATATAATTAAAAAAAAAAGTAATACCGTATAAAATCAGATTATAAACGTAAATTGTATTCGTGAAAGTACTAAATAACATTTTGGCCTCCGGAAATAATAAAAAATTTTTTGTAATGGATAAAGACATAAATTAAACATGAAAAGGATGACGAAATTTTGAAATTAGCTTTATATTTACTTGTCGAAACAATAGCTTTGCATGGTTTTTTTCTAAATTTTGTAACTGAATATAATATCTTTTTTGAAAGTGAGAGAGAAAAAAAAGTTGTATTGGTAGACAAAAATTACAGTCTTTCCATTTTGTTCATCCTGAAGGGGTATAGGACCCGCATCGATGGCAGGCTCCTCCGCTCATATGGGCTAGCCATCGGGCGCGCTCCTCCGTTTCTTGTTGTTTAACTGGGGCTCTTGCTGGGTAGAGTGGCCTTCCGCTCGCGTGCCCTTTTATGGTATAGAGTTATGTGATTCCATCACACACATCACACCACATAAATTGGCCACGCCTATATTTCTCATTTGATGGGAAAATTCATGCAAATTATGTTTGTATGAGTTTTCCACTCAAATGGGAAATATATGGCCACGTCTGCGTTTGGATCTTGATCCGGTTGGGAGGGTGCGAGGGGGCACCACCTCCATCTGGATGCCCCACTCTTATTTGTGGACCATAAGAATCGTTGGTAATGACGCAGTCTCAGTAAGTCCGTCCGTTTTTGCTCGGCACAATTTGTTCTTTGAACAAACATAGCAATCCTTTGTAGGTTACCTTGGCCTCGACATCAGTCGATCGGCGTTCGACCCTTTAATTCGTGAATGCGAAGTATTTTTGTAGTGGGTCCTTGTGCTAGGGGGAAAGAACCCGCCCCACGACACCGCAACGCTAGCTTACCAGCGCATTCACGCGTCCTCAGACAAGGCCAATATCGGCGGATACTACCACCCTTTTCCGCCGAGGCAGCAGACCATCGCTGCAGTCCTTTACGGACATTTCATCTACCTAATTCACTACAGGTCCATCCGGAAATAGAAGAAATCCATATCGATGATCTTAACAAGTCTGAAGAATTTCATAATAGTATACCTTCATCAGAGGAAATTCTGGTGACCGCCTTTTTGAATGCGAACGAACAATAATTTTTAAATTGGGTCCATTTAAACCACAAGGACCATTTTCAAAGGATCCAGAAACAAAGCGATGCTTATCGGCTTAACATTATTCATATTTAAATAAGATCGGTATAACAATTTCAAGGAAATGGCTTTGTTATTCTTATATTTTAAAGAAGTCGTACTGACACTTCTATTGGTTGTTAGCAGAACATCAAAGCAAATCGTACTCCTCCGCTTTAGTTAACGGTATTTCCGTTAGAATTAATTTTACACTATGTACATCGGACCCATAAAAGCTCACAGCAGCATATAAATGCGTCTCTTTCTTATAATAATTGGTTATAAAGAAATACCATGGATTCTTTATTGCAAAGTGATATTAACAGTAAAATTACAGTCTGGCGAGGTCTGCTGCATTGCATAATTAATGTTATAATTACTTTCGCATTACGCAATTCACCTTTAAGAGGCCATAATTCTGAATCAGGAAATTTAATGTGAAGTTTACATTTACTTTCTAATTATGATCTGATTTTAAAACATCTTTTTTTAAAGTTGAAAGGTAAAATAAATTATTTCAGCCCGACGATTCAAAATGAGATTATTAATTTGCTTGGTAACGCAATAAGAGAAAATAATCTTTTAAAAATTAAAGCAACTCTATTTCTGGCAATTATTTTGGATACAACATCAGACCTGGCAAAAATTGACTAACTTTCAGTGGTTTTTTGATACATTTCACTAACTGAAAATGATGATAATATGCTTAAAGAAATAAAAGTCTGCGAATCCTTTTCGGGGTTCATATCAGTATTTGATTGTAGTGCGGAAGGACTTAAAACAGAAATTTTAAATACCATAAATGAGTATGGAATTGATTTGTCCAAATGTAGAGGGCGGGGTTATGATGGAGCAAATATTATGTCGGGTGTATACGGAAGATTACAAGCCCTTATAAAAGAGCATCACCAAATGCCGATTATGTTCATTGTGCGGCACACGCATTGAATTTAAAAAAATGTATGCACTTTTTAGTCAATAGTTCAAAACACAAAAAATATTTAAAACCCTTAAAAAGGTATGTTTTACTAGATGAGTTTCAAAAAACGACGCTTTATTAGCTATAGAAAATAATAATTCAATAATAATGAGAGCTGTTTGATTTCCAACGGAAAAGATGAACGCGACGAAAGTAAAAATATAATAAATATTTTATAGACCTATGATTTTATAGTGCTTATAGCCTTTTTTCCTTCGCTTTTAATCTTTAGCCCAGTTTCTAAAGCTTTACAGCATGAATATAATGACATGAAGAAAGATAGTATTTTACTAAGTTTTGAATAAACTGAGCAAAATAAGGAATCAAAATTCATTCCATGGTTTGCTAAACGATTCCAGAGATCTAGCAAAAGAGTGGGGGATAGTAAATGTTTCCGAAAATAAAAGACGGAAGATAATGAAGGGTTTTTTGACGAGTTATTAGAAGATGAGAGAATTTCAGACTCGGAATCGTACTTCAAAATTAATGTGTACTATTGCTGTTTAGATGTAATAATTTCTCAAATTAAGCAACCATTTCAGAGCCTCTGTGACCTGAGTAATTCTTTGAAGTGTTACAGCTGGAGAAACTCATCTTTTTCAAATGAAATAAAAAAAAGTGTGCCGGAAAACTGTCTGCTAAATGTATTAAAGACATATGAGTTGATCTATTTTACAAGGTGCGTACGGTATTTGAGGATATGCATAAATGTGACTATAACTTCGCGAATTCTTTTTTTTATTTTTTTCCTTTTCAAATAAGAAATGGTGGACTACAAGACCACTCAAGAAATGAAGAGACATGCTGTTATCGTCGCTACATGTGCGAACCATGCAGATTTAGAGATCTTTAATTTTCTTAATTGCGCCCGTTCATTCGTGCATAAGGTTCGCCGTGGATTGGAAGCATCACGAGGCGATGCAGAATCGGTTGCAAAACTCAAAAAGCACGAACAACGTTCTGACACTGTCCGATCTGCAGAATTTTTAGAGCAAGTGCAAGCGATCATAGACGAGGACCCTTCAAAACCAATGAGGGTCCTTGCGAGTGAGCTTCATGTTTCCGAGCGCCTTATTCGTAGAGTTGTCCACGAAGACCTTCGGTATAAGTCTTACGTGATGCGCAGGGGACAGTTCATATCGGGACGAACACGGGAATAGAGAGTTCTCCGATCAAAACGTCTTTTAAACAAAGTCAAACACCCTCAGGCGCCCAAAATGTTATGGTTTTTTCCGACGAAAAAAATTTTGACCAAGATCAAAAGACCAGTCGCAGAAATGACAGATGGCTATGTTCAACTCCTACGGAGGTTCCTGTTGATATCCACACAAAATTTCCAGCCACTGTTGTGGTTTTAGGTGTTGTCAGTAACGAAGGACATGTTATGCCACCACACTTTTTTACTCAAGGACTTCGAGTGAACTCTGCTGCATACATCGAGGTTTTGGAGACGGTAGTGAAACCCTGGATAGACAATGTAAGCGGAGACAGACCATACATTTTTCAACAAGACTCTGCTCCTTCACATAAAGCGATGGCGACACAAAATTGGATGGCCGAAAATTTTCATGAACACATAATACCGAACCTATGGCCACATAGATCCCCAGACCTTAATTCTTTGGATTATTATGTATGGGGCGTAGTTGAGCGTGAGACCAATAAGCGTCCTCATAATACCACTTCTTCGCTATTAACACCGTTATGCTCAATATGAACAAGGAGCATTTGATTCGGGCATGTAATCGTTTCCGGACCCGGATCGAAGAGGTTATTGCTGCTAATGGCGATTTTATTGAATAACTTTATAGCCATATATTTAACGTTGTATAAAAAATTCCTGAAATTTCATTAAATTTTGTTAAAAATACAAGTTAATTAATTTTACTCTCAAGTTGTCCACAAATACCGTACGCAGCCTGTATATGAACAATTGTTTTGAAAACATGCTTAAAGTTTGAAATTCGGAAAATTGATTCCATTAAGGAACTCACGAAACTATTAATGATAAAATTCAACAGCTTTTTATCTAATTTTCCGGAGGTAACATCAGCATACTGTCTATTTTTGACCCTTCCGGTTACAACTGCAATAGCTGAAAGAAGTTTTTCGAAATTAAAACTGATTAAAAATTATCTTAGAAGTTCTATGGGGCAGGAACGGCTATCAGAACTGTTACTTTTATCCATACATTTAATTTAATAAATAAGTTTTCCGAAAAAAGTATATATTTGATTTGAGTTGCTTGACTAACTTAGCTCCTGACAGCCATTATTGTAAGTAACACCTCATAATCAATAAATAATTACTTTAATTCAATGCATGCAGTTTTGTTTCTTGTGTGAAAAAACTTTACCCTTCATTTGGGCCCCCAAGAAATTTTGACAAGCTACGCCACTGGTCTTATCCGTTTTACATATCTCCCTGCCGTTATACACCGTTCGAATCTCGGGCGGATTGTGGTTACTATATGAGTATACTATGGTTTTGAATTAACTTCCAACAGTTTTAGTATACTCGTAAATACTACCAAACTTGATATATATAGTATTCAAAAAAAACATACGTACATGGTGTATTGCAGAGTATGTTGCAGTCATCTCTTTGTCTTACTATAATTCTGAAAATAAAGTAATTGAACCCTTTTAGATACTCATTTAAAAACTTGTAAACAAAAAACAAAAAATATATGCCGGTGTGATGATAAAATAAGTCTTTATTTTAAAATGAATCTTCTATAGTTTTGCAAATAATTCACACCGGTAAACTCTCTTTTATGCATAATTTGCCATAACAGAAGAGCGAAACAGAATAACAGAATACATGATTTAGCCACCACACCAGCATTATAACAATGCGCGAGGGTCGAAACCAAAACACCTGGTGAACACCAGAAAGTGACACATATGTAAGAAACTCACCGGTAGATGAAAACGCCAATCGAAGATTACTAAAAGTACATTAGATTGTATCTCGAAACGAAGATTAAAATTGAGTGTGCCACCCTTCGCGATGAGTATTGTTAACGATATTTTAAAACTTCTTAATATTAAAGTTGAATGAACAAGTCACACAATTGAAGATCAAAGTAGGAACTACACTGACTAACCATTAAACAAACAACGATGGCTTACATGATGCTACTGCAAGAAGCGAAGCATTCGCGGCTCCGGATTGCCTCTTACCTGGCCACCGCGACTAGCGTTCAGATACCTGTACCTGAGCTGAGCTGCTAAATAGGTAGAATGCCGCTCAACCTCTTTTACCGCGACACATACTAAGCGAAACGCGCACTGGATGTGTAGTATTTGTTGCGTGGTGTGAGTTATTAGCGGTTCGGTCGTTCGGTTTTGAACTATGCCGTAGTAAATTTACTTTTGGAGTATTATGTATTACTCTGCTTTGTATTTGAGAATACTTTTCATAAGCTTCTTCTTAGGCAGTGGCTGTAAATTTTATGGTCCAGCGGACGGATGGACATTTTCGTGTATATGATGGTGTCGTGTTATTGTACTTAAAAATTGCATTTGATCCTTTATAGAATGTCTCTCTCAACCTTCTTTCATCTTCTCAAAGAATTAATTTTTTTTGCTTTTATTTATATATTTAATTGAATTCGCTTTTGATTTTATCATAACGCGAATATTGGGGGACTTTGATGCGACTTATTACATCGCCGTTGAACGAATGGGAAATCTTGAAATAATTTTTTTTAAATAATTTAATTAGATTGTATCGAAACTTAAATCATTATTTAATTCGTGAATTTCCATTTAAACTCATTATTGCCAATGTGAATTCCCCGGTTTTCGTTTTTTCCAGTAAGTACATTAATTTTAAATGAAATATTAATGCCTCAAATTTAAATATAGTGGATAAATATCATACATATTCTTTCGTTGCTTACTGACTTCCAAAGGAAAGAATGTTATCAGTTTATCACGTATATTTTTTTTTTGCTTTTTTTATTTATGCTCACGTATAACTTTTGAACGGCGATAAATAGAAGAGTCCTATTTTCGGCAAATGATACACCCTTTTTTCTATCCCATTAAAAGGACAAGAAAATCAAATAACGGTAAAGGGTTTTATTAGCAGAGAAGAAAGAAAATACGTGTGGTCGGCTTGGTGACTATGACAGAAGTGATATTTTATTTAAAATAGGTTATGAAGTGCATAAAAGATAAATAACACTGTGACAATGAGCATTCGGATAATGGGGGGACTCCAACAGATTTTTACCGTTAAAACTAAAAAATTTCCGACCTTCACCCCGATTTTTTAGCATAACTGATCGACGCGTATAAGAATTTTGATTGTAGAGATTTCAAATGAAGAACAACATATTGAACAAAACGGCAACGCTTCCATAAAATTCATTTCATCCTTTTTAGGGTATTTTGAAGTTGATTTTCTTTTTTTCTAACAGGTTGTTTTTGATAATTTAATACAAAATAGAATATTTAAAATCTAAGCTTATTAAGTCAGCGGTAAAAAATTTGTATCAAATATTCACCGTTGACTAGAACAAAATCATATGTTCCGCACTTGTCAACAACCATTCCATTTTAATTGCTTGTGTAGGCGTTTTGCATATAAAACAGCTAAAAAATATTTGGTAAGGACATCACATTAAAATTCCGCCGAAATGTTGGTGAGCATTTTTAAACATTTGTTACTTACGGATATTGTCCGTGGCCGTTTTCCATAGGCCCTTGTGTATGGGGTGGGGTATTTGGTCTGGAGTCACGCCTCGATCCTTTCAACTCTCGTGACGATGATGAATTTGTTTCATAAGGCTTCAAAAGAAGAATATTTTTATTAGTTTAAGTATTTCGACGTAATTAAAAGAAGAAAAAATTATCATTAAAAATACAAGCTTTTATAATTTTTTAAAGCTTTTTGGAAAGAGTGGAAAAAGAACCATAATTTTTTTGCTTTCGAAATGGTCAGAGGCACATAATCCTTTTGATTATTTTATAAACAAATGATGCTTATTTTGATTGTTTTAATTTTATCTCTCTAAATAAGCCATTAAGCATCATATTCTAAAGTCTGGATCGTTCCCGTGAATGCTGCGTATAAGGGCGCATTTTCTTCGTTAATAGTAACAGTGAAACTGCTAAAAGCTTTCCCGGGGATTAAAATACAGAAGCAAGTGATATTTTAAAGAGCTTGAAAAAACGTTTTCTATTGGCGCAATTCTTGACCAATGACAAATTAACTTCTTCCTAATAACAGAAATCGTAGTCCGCGTGATTTAGTGGTTAGAGCACTCGCCCCATAACCCAAAGGTCTCTAGTTCCAATCCCGTTGGCGACAACGAGATTTATTTTAAGTCATTCCTCAGATGGACTATACGCCCGTTCAGTTATAATACATACTACTTTAAAATCAAAACGTATCACAGCTAGGTGGACGGATACTCGGCCCAAGCGTGGTACTGACCATATCACTTTCCAAGTGCCGACACTTTCGATCAAGATAATATGATACTCTAATCTATCTCTAAGTGAAGGCCCGAAAGGAGCTTTCGTGCTAGAGCAAAAAAAAAGAGATGAGCTCCAGCTGAATTTATGTTTAAATAAAAAGAACAAACATGACTGCGCAAAACAAAGAAGAAATAATACTAAAGTGTACATTTTTAAGCACTTTCATGTTCCTCATTTTTCGCGTTAAAAATGTACACTTTAGTATTATTTCTTGACACGATTCTGGTTGAATCCACCGAGAAACGGCAAATTGAGCAACAACCGGAGGACGCAGCCTCCATGCAGAGACTAGCGACAATGGCTGATAGACTTCACTACGAGCAGAGGCTTCACAGTAAGCTCTACATGCTTTCCACACCAAGACGTCCATAACAGAACGTGGGCATCCCTAGAAGGTCGCACATTCAACCAGATCGACCATGTGCTCACGCAAAAACGAGTCGCCACCAGCACTGGCGGCGCTGTCTGTGATTTGGATCACTACCTAATAAGGCTCAAGTTCCGATGCCGCATCTTTAACAGTTGTAAACAAGTAGCATCAGTTACTCCAAGGTAGCTCAGTAACATTCACATACATGTCAAACCTGGAAAATCGCATGAAAATATCCCCGCATGCAAGAGAAAGTAATGATAACCTCAAAGCCATATGGAAGACAATAAGAGATTCGGTAACAGTAGCGGCCGCAGAGGTGTTTGAGCACCATCCAAAGAAAAGTAGGAACGGCTGGTTTGACGAAGCATGCTAGCGACCAACATTTTCCAAAGAAGAACAATATAAAAGCCTTCAACGTCAAGCTAAAAAAAATATGCCAACGAAAGAAACAACTGAACATCAACACCAAGATTCAATAAATAAACGTAAACATTACCCTATATGAAGTCGGATAGGCGTCTACCTCTATTATACAACTAAGAGACACCTTCAATCCACAAACAAGTCTTTGCGAATTTGTATAAGGAGTAATCATAGGCAAACCAGTCGAAATTCAAAATAGATGGCTGCAATATTTCCAGAAGCTATCCTCAGCGCCCCCAACAACTACTGAAGCCGTGAACATTCCAGAAGCAGAGCAAGTGGTCCTGGTCTCACCACCAACCAGAGACGAAGTATAAGCAGAAGTACGAGTTCTCAGAAAAATAAGGCTCCTAGAATAGATGGAATGCCAGCAGAATTGCTTCAGAGTGGGGATCCCTATCTAAATAACCTTCTGTCTCGACTAATATGCAGAATATGGTCAGAGAAGCAGTATAATATATCCTCTGAACAAAAAGGGGTGAAAGTTAAGGTGTGAAAATTATAGAGGCAGCGCTCTGCTGTGTATGTCTTATAAAGTGTTCTCCAAAACTATAGCCATACTATGAAAGTATTATAGGAGAGTACCAACGAAGCTTTTCAATTGGACGGTATCCAATAGACCAAATATTCTCAGTAAAGCAGGTGCTTGAAAACCGTTCGGAATATAACATCGATGTGCACCAACTCTATCTAGACTTCAAGCAAGCATTCGACAGTGTCGACCGAAATGCCCTGTACAAAATAATACTTGACGTTGGCGTCCCTACAAAGCTTGTTCGCATAGTCAAGCTCATGATGCTAAACATAGAGTCCGAGGTCAAGGTGAACGGTGAACTTACGGACAGCTTCATAATGGAATCAGGCTTAAAACAAGGGGATGGACTTGCTCCAATGTTTTTAGGGTTTTGTACTAAAATACAAAACCCTATTGCAATCACGATCTGTGTCCGTCTGTCCGTCCATCCATCTGTATGTCACAGCACTTTTTCTCCGGAGCTATAGTAGCTGCAGTAATGCAACTTTGTGGAAAGGTCAGAAGTGGTGACTTCTTGAAAGTTTTGGGGTGGAAAAATTGTTCAAAGGGGTCTAAGGGGGGTCTCCCCATATAGGGAGGTGACCCTTTAAAAATTTTTTCCACCATTGGTAGTCGAGTGGGATGTCATTGGAAAGGTCTTAATGAGATCTTTTCAAAACAAGTCTTAAAATTTCTTTATCGGTACCGGGGGAGGAGAGGGGAAATGTACGAGGTTTTCAAAACAGTTCTTAAACTGAAAGTTTTTGCTTCAGTGGGGGCAGAGGGAGGAAATACATGAAAAATGTGTTTCCTCCCTCGCGAATGGACACCTGTGATCTAAAAAATCTGAAAAAATTATTAAGGGAGACATTTATGAATACAAAAATAAAAAATACCTCCGAAGTCAAAATTCGTTCATTTTTGTTAAGAATAGTATGATCTTCGAATTTCTCCAATAAAATCATCTTTTACATGTTTCTTGATTTTAATCTTTGTTGGTGACTGCATTTTGTAAATTGAGTACAAAACTCTTCTGACATGAGCGTAGGCCTGTCTACCCAACTTGTTTGATACTGCGTTCGAACACGTCAGGAGGAGGATATCATGTGAAAACTTTGGTAGAATACAAGAAAACCAGCTACCCAAAAGAAGATTAACAGGTAGAGCACAAGATAAATGGGAAGACACGACAGAAGCTGACAGCAGATCCTTGCTGGGAGCAAACAACTGGAGAAACAACTAGCGGAATCGTGATGATTGGAGGAGATTAATCCTGGCGGCCAAGACCCGGCTTGGGCTGCTACGCCATAGATGATGATGATATGCAACCGCATATTTAATCATTAATCGTGTGCAATTTTGTGTTGAAATAAAATTTAATATCAAATGAAGATGGGTGTATTGCAATGTTAGTGGGTACAAAAATAATAATGATTCAAGGTCTAAAGTTAAATTTTCAGGACAATTCCATGGATTCTCAGGATCTGATTTATGTAAAGAGTGGGTTTTTGCATGTCATAGGGGTATTTCACCTATTAAAAAGGCAAGAATCTGCTCGATATACTTTGGCAAAAGTTGCTATACATATTAGGGAGCAAAATCCTAAATCATAGCATGTGGGAAAAACAATTAAACAGATGTGCAGTGCGGACACTTTATCTACCGTTAGAAAAAGTAATAACGTGCGAGCAAAAACGTAGGAAAAAAAGTGGCAAACATTTTAAATGAGTTAATTGTGTGAGTATATTTTAGTAGAACTTTGAGAAAATTCTAAAACAAAGGTGATTAATAGGTTGTAAAATTTAGGTTCGACAACTTACTCAATCAAGGATTGAGGCTGGAGACGTGTTCTGCATCGTCAATGTATATAGATGCTAGTAGTCAAACTGAGTAAAGCAATTAGAACCCTCCAACTAAAAACATAATGAACTTAAAATCGAAGTAGTAAAATATCAAGCCGAGCGAGAGAAATTTGATGATTTTGTAAAAAATATTTTCACTCGCGATCGGATTAAAAATTGCAGTATAAGTCTTTTAAGTGTCAGATGAAGCCTTGACAGGTTTTTCGCCTGCCATAAGTTACATTCCATTGGATTACAGGCATACATATAAATGCATAAGAAAGGCTTTCCAGGAATTTCAATACTTAGAAAATGGGTAATCGAAATTAACGTCCATACCGAAATTTTAACGAGAGAACTTGTTGCGATCAGCAAATGTCGCATGTTGGGAATTTATTCTCATCTGGCTGAATTTTTCATCATTACCAACCAATGGTTAAAATTCAAACACCAAACAGTTGTTAGTGAGTAAATTTCGAGCCGGGAGTAATTTCTTTCCAATATGTGGCGATAACAACAACGAACATTTGTTCGCGTCATTCAATAGTAGTTTTTGCATTACTATTGAATAATACGAGGATGTGGTCGTTGTTGGCAACAACAAATTTCTATGAGCTGGCTGCTGTCGTGCCGACGGTACGGAATGTCGCTAACCGCACAGCTTAAAAGAACCATCCAAACGAGTGCTATGGAGCATCAGCTGAGCGTTTTCCAAACGTGATGCGTCGACAATGGCAGTTGCCGGCTGTTGAACTTATAACTGCGCAGAATTTTTGGTGGGAGTGAGTCAGTCTGGTTTTGGCTTTCAGATGGGAGTGAGTTTTTTGGCGGTGTCGGAGAAAGTTTTAATTTCAAATTCGGGGAAGATTCTTGACATTGTAGCAAAGTGTTGGACTGTAGCAATGTTAACTACTTTGCCTATGCTAAATTAGTGCGAGCTTGGGAGTGATAAAAGGAGTGAAAGTTATTAGATTATGTAAAAAGTCAAAACAAGTGCTAAGATTGTTAGATAATTCATGAAAAACCTGGAGTAAAGATTAATTGTTTATAAAAACTGTGTTGTTGGTTTATGAAGAGGGCAAAGTGCCGAACGTAGAATTTTCTTCAATTTCATTAGAACAAAAAAGACAGACAGTGAGACGGCTCGTCGTAGTGATAAAAGTGACAGTTGTGTGTTTTTTTTCTTTTTAATTTTGACTTTAACTTTAATTTTCAGTGGCCCCATTGAATTTCTATTGAATTAAAATAAAACGGCCCTGAACTATTAAACATAATAATTTTTCATTTCTCAGAATGACCTCCTCCTCTTCCGTCCATTTGGAAAGGCTTTGGAAGAACAGGGGCTAGTTTTAAGAGCTGTTAATGAAATGATTCGTAATACTAGGGGCGTGATCTTGGGAAGAGATCTGTCATCCAGTCACTAGCATAACCTCACCTTAAATTGAAGTGCAGTTGAACGCACGCGTGTTCTCCAATATTCAAATTTCATCAGCGATAAGCTTTCTTCGTCGAACAAGTCAGACCAGCATTTCCTTGGTTTTCTCACTGGTTTCCACCATTCAATTCTCTTAAAGAATGTCCATAATATTCACGTGGCCAGCTGATTGCAGCTTCCATAGTCTTATAATCGTTGAAAACTCCAGCTTTCAAAATTTTCATACAACTAGTTGTACGAGTATGCAATTGATTCCCGTCTAGCTTCGCTCCGATTACTCACCACAAGATCAATCCCTCGAACGCGTTCAATATGTTTGCGGATACTATGATTAGGTCCATATTTCACACACATAGCGTAGCAAGGGGTCTTATTACAGATTTGTTCACTTGGAGCTTTGTTTACCTGTAAACGTAGCTGGTCTTCAAAATTGTCAGAACTGAATGACATATTTTATTTCCGAGCAGTATTCTTTGCCATATTTCATCTCTTGCATTACTGATTCTCATCGTTGGTGCTTAAAAACACAAATTTGCCCACATTTTCGGTATTGCATTCACGAAGTGAGATATTTTAGGTATTTCAGGTATTGCTCTTCGAGTGGGTTGTGGATTTTGGTTTATTCTCATTAATTTGTAGCCCTGATAGTTTTGCTTCTCTGTCGAGTTTCAGGAAAAGTTTTTGTCGGTTGTTAACGACCGTGACAAAATATTGATATAGTCTGGATAGGCTCCCACTCGCTCGATTTGTATAATATCGTACCTCTTGTATTGACTGGTTATTTTCTTATGGCAAACTCCAGAGCCGAATTCAATAACAATGAGACTATTCCATCCCCCTGTTTTAGTCGGATGTTTGTATCAAAAGCTTTGTGTTGTTGCTCGCTAGACTTACATCGATGCTTCATAATTGGTCATCATAGTACTTACTTCTCTCAATTCGAATTATCTTATTCGCTACTCACCTGAGATCTTCATAATGTTCTCTGTTCGTCTTAGGTTTTCTACCTAAATATTGTCTGTATGCCTGTGCATTGTTCAGCGCATGCTGGCACTTATCATCGAACCAATAGTTTCATATGCACCGGGCTTGATATCAAATTGTCTGTTATACTATGGTCTTTATGGCCGCTTTCACTTTCCTACAGCTCATTGCTTTTTTTAAGCGTATTGTCTGAGATTATGGGAGTCAGCTAGTCGTCGAGGATCTCCGTGAAAGTTTTTGCCACAGAAACTATTGGGACCCTGTCAATGATAAATTTCTATAGAGGACTGGTCTTCGGCAAATATGCCTTTGACGTACGACATCGATAGGTTGATCTAGTCAAGAAGAAAAACATTAGGCGCTCGCAAATATTTAGTGGTATCGCTATGCACCTAGTACGTTTGTATGAAATTCAAGCCTATGTACTTACTTAACATTACCTTTAGGGTGTGTTGACTTTTTTCTATAAGTTCTGACTATCAAAATTAGGATAGTTAACGCAACTCTTACAAACGCCTCGAGAAAACGCTAAAATTAAGCATGATGTAATGAAAAAGCATGCTGAGGTAATTTAGACTTTCGAGTAATTTTCCGTATTCTCAAGATCTAAATTAAAAGATTTTTCAAATTTTGCGAACGGATATCTTACCGTTTGAAACTTTGTTGTAACAGTTCTTGTAGTGTGATACTTTTCTGAAAATATTTTATGCTAAACAATTTTTAAAGCAATTTTTTTTTAGCCAAAGAACGACCTTGAGAACTCTCAAATATTTTTCATTCCCAAAATGTCCATTGCTCATATTCTTTAATAAAAAATAATTTTTTTTTTGTATGATTTATTTTATAATAATTAAGAAATATATAAAACTCATGATATTATTCTAATCTGTACTTCAAATATTGCTCTATCATTTTACCTGTTCGCGCAATACATTCTAGCAACCTCTGCTCACGCCACCAATCATATACTTATTTGTAGTACACAAGAATCGTGAATCTTTTTGGACTACTCGAGGAACCATCTTGTATGAGGTAATGTATGTTAAGATAAGAGGGCCTAGTTCAATTTTTGTTCTTTGATTTAGTAATTTCTTCTATCCAAAATCCACTACCTGTCCTTTTTGCACTGACTCTACCTTATGAATCATAACCAATTCCTGAGAAATGACTAAGGAACATTTCAAGTCTACTTTGAGACGATGGAAAAGGACCTAAAGACCGACAACACAATGGAAATATGTATTATATTACACATAACGTGGAAGATTAAACCGGTTTCTTAAGAGAATAAAAGCGATAGTAAGATGCTGAGTGAAGATTGTTTCATGAGAGGGTACTTCAAATTACAAGAAGTATTTGGTGTACGAGTATGTGAAGTTACGTTTTTTGCAATCTAAGCGAATAATAGGTGCAATGACTTGTATTATGCTTCACGGGCATACGCGAAGTAATGAGTAAATTGTTACTTTTTAGTAATTTGTTATTAAATTTACATAGGCTAGCTACGTAAAAGTATGCAAGCATATGTATATGTATGTACTTATAAGTCGCAATGTTTGAATTTGACCAAGAATTATTAAATAGGGACTTTAATCCAAGTTACATGTGATTGTTCCACAACTTTTAAGATCGTTGGTGTATTATGCTAGCTGCACGAAATTTTCGTTTCATTGAAGAAAATATTTTTGACAAAATGAAAAATGTTGCGTGTAGTATGTTTTGTAGCATATGCACTCAGTGAAAAAAGAAACCATAGTAACATGTATCCTGTTCCTGTTTTGAAGATTCGAATAAGTGGAATTTTCTATAGGGCTATTCTTATATTCGTTGAAGACTTATGTCTTCGAAATATTTATTTGAACCTTACTTACAAGATATCATCAGCATTTTAGGTTAATAAAAATGAACAAAAATATTTTTTTAAAGAAGAAAAATTTCATTTTTAAGTGTTTGTGCTAAAATACAAAACCCTGTTGAGATCAATACTTGTATCCGTCTGTCTGTTCGTCCGTGTTTATGTTACAGCTGTTTTTCTCCGAAACCATAGAAGCAACAGCCATGAAACTTTGTCGAAAGGTCGAATGTTTTGACTTCTAGAAAGTAAAATTTCAAAAAGGGGGTCCCCCATATAGATGAGTGACCCTAAAAAAAAATTTTTTCATCAAAGGTAGTCAAGTGGGATGTCATATGAGAAGTCTCAATGAGATCTTTAAATTACTTTACTAGTCTCGAGGCGGGCAGAAGAAAGGAAATGTACGAAATTTTTGCTACCTCTCCCCCTCGCGATTGGACACCTTTTATCCGAAAAATCTGCAAAAATCGTGAGTGTAGACCTTTATGAGAACCACAACAATAAATACGTCAGAAGTCGAAATTCTTCCAACTTTGTTAGTAATAATATGATTTATCAATTTTAAAGTTTCTGGGATAAAATCGTAAGGGCACCCTCAAATTCACTGCAATATATGTAAATTTACAAGTTCAATCTTTAGTGAAAATTTCAGAAGGATTGAATAGTATTTAACAAAGTTATGATGGTTTAAATTTTCCTGTATAACAGCAGCAACTATACATGGCTATGGGACAATATGGACTTCCAATCAACTCAAACACTATGGGTTTACATGAAAGTTTCAGGAATTTTATTCACGATGAATATCTTTGAGAATTTGTTCAACGGTTAACATCCGTAATCGTAAAACCAAATGGCGGCGATTTTAAAAGAGAATATTGCATAAAATTGTGTTAGTTTTCCCGAACTTCAATATTTAAGGTACATACTATTAACACTTGATTGAATTTATGAATGAGTAGCTGAAGATGAGCAGATAAAAATAATCGGTAAGATAAATATGAAGGCAGATCCACGAACAAATAACTTAAAGGAATAAATTGGATAAAAGTAGATATTTAAGTGGTCCTTTAAAATGTCCTTATATTCGATAAGTTCTAATCGAATGTACTGAAAATATTGCCGTTTAAATTTTCTTCAACAATTATACGAGGGTGGTTTAAATATGATGGAGACAAACGCTGTAGATGGCGTGCATGTATGTTTTGAAGGTCTTGGCTTGAGTATGTGATAGCTGGGTCCCTTACGAAGCGTGTGGCATAGTTTTTGTTGGGAGTGCATGTTTCACGCACGTGCTACCACCATGAGTGAATGTCAAGTGCCGACCGCCGTTGCGCAAAGTATTGTCATTCATTTTTTAGTGTGGGAAGGAAGGCGTTAAAAACACGTACATTTTTCTGCATTTGCGAAATCAGTTCTTTAGTAAGTGCCTGACTAGGGCTGCTGTATTTAAATGGGCCAAAGCATTCAAGAATGATCGCGAACCAGCATCACACCAGACAATATTTGCCGCGTAGAACAGCTCATTTTGGAGGACCGTAGGATGAATGTTCGACACATTTCTGCTGAAATCGGCATCAGTATTTTTACTGTAGAGTCTATCATCCACGAACACCTTCAATACCGGAAAATAACGGCGCGATGGGTTCCTTAACTGTTGAACTTCGAGCAAAAATTCACGCGGTTGGAAGTTTGTCGCCGCTTCCTGACGCGATACGAGGTGGAGGGGTACGGTTTTTTAACGCGAATCTTCACAACATACGAGACCTGGGTACACTATTACGCTCCCAAAAGCAAGGTGCTGTCTAAAGAGTGGAGGAAGAAAGAGGAAGGGGCGCCAGTTAAGGCGAAGACAACCAGGTCCGCGGGTAGGGCTATGTGTACTATGTTCTGGAACTGGCGGGGCGTGCTGTAAGTCAATTTTCTGTACACCTAACGTTCCATCGTCGCTGCATACTACTCAAGTCAAAAGCGCTTTATTTAATACTAACCGTTATAAATTTCAAAAGAAAATAAAGCAAATTCCAAACAATAAACATACAAAAACTTAATGGCCCAAAATTTATACGTTATCATTAAACACATTTAAAAAAAAAACTATAGCAAATTCAAATCAATGAAGATTCTTACATATTTTTAAATTTCAATTGGAAAAGGAGAAAAAACCAACACTATCCTAAAATTATTTATAATCTTAACACCACAGTGAACTTTGATCCTACACCTAATATGTTTTAACTTAATTCTAATAAATGCAACCAAAAACTTTATCTTATATTGAAAAATTCTATAACAATGTTCCTTACCTAAGCGTTTAACCTTATCTCTAACCTAATATAATAAACATAACATATTCCTAATCTATACCTAATTTTTAACTTAATTTTTAACAAAAATAATCAACAACACTAAATGTAGCAATAATGAGCTGAAACTCAAAAACTAAATAACGAAAAACACCAAAACTGAAAATAAACACGAATAATTTAGACATTGTCATTCAGCCACCAATACCTAGATTGCCCCGTCTCAACTCGATCAGCTTCAACGAATCTAGCAAATGAGTATCTCCATTGGACTTGTTGGTCTCGTGAACTCAAACTCGGAGGATATTTTATCTTCTTATCGGTGGCCCGTCGATATATGTGATATATGACTGGGACACTGTCAGAATCAAAAACATATCGATTCATGTCCAAATACACGAATGCTTCTGGAGAAATGAAGCCAGTAGCGAGGCAAGTCGCTACATACCCGTCTGTAGGGTGGAACGGCTGTGAAATCCAAGGGTTTTCACTCACAGTCACAGATCTTGCGATATGATTCCGAAGAAGCTTCAATATGAAGATATCGACTCTTGTCACTTCAGCAGTTTGATAGATTCTTCTATTCGATATATAATGTTTCCAATCCATCTCAGGCTTTCTGTACAAACCAGTACATGCACGAAGACATTTCCTTTCGAAAACTCTTAATTTTTCCATAGTACTAGCACTCTGGTTGTACCAGATCTGACATCCATATGTCAAAACTGGTCTAACCAGGGTCTTGTAACAGATAATTTTGACCTTTTGATCAATGTATTTGTAGAGCCATGACTACTTTTAGTGCCTTACTGAGCATGATTTTCACATGTTCAGTATAGTACAGATACTGATCGAGATAAACACCGAGGTATCGAACACAGGATTTATGTGGAACTCGTTCTAAACTACCCTTGCCAGCCATGATGTGGAAATCTTTCCAATTACGTTTCAGGTCTTGGCTGATCCCTGGAGCGTTGTCCGAAACAAGATTGTTTTACACTTCTGCGCATTGATTTTCATTCGCCAATTGTCAGTGTCAAGCTGTGCATCATCGAACATTTTTTTGAGATTTCTCTGAATTTTTATAGCTTTTCGGTCTGCCGTATAGATGATCAGATCATCAGCAAACGCTACCAATGATCGCGTTGCCGAGACGTTAAAATCAAAGCCGTTCAATAGCTTGCGAATGAAGATTGAGAAATGCAGAGGCGCAGTAACTGTTCCCTGCTGTAGGCCATTTAAGACCTTGAACTCGCGCATTGTTGTCAGATTTCCATCAGTTACAACAAACGATTTCCCGTATAACATATTACACATCATGGCGACAAGGTGTCTGGGGAACTTGTCCTGAAGGAGTTTAAAAATTAGTCCATCTAACCACACCGTATCGAAGGCTTTCTCCATACCAATGATACATGCTCCAACACACATTGTCTATCATTTAGTTTCCAACAGATGTCTGAGGTTACTTTCGTTATTGCATGTGTGGTCGAATGCCTGGCACGAAAACCAAATTGGCAATCCGGCATCAACTCATATTCCTCAATATGGGCGTTTAATGCTCTGTTGAGTATCACTTCAAATACCTTGCTGATGTTAGGCGGCAAGCTGATTGGGCGATAGCTTTTAGGGCATGAAGATTCTTTCCTTTCTTCAAGATTGGAAACACCTTAGTCTTTTTCCACTCATTTGGGAAATACTAATTTCTCAACATGTTGTCAAACAATATGCAATAATTCCGAATAGCGACCTCCGGCAAATGTCGGAGAACTACATTTGGAATACCATCAGTACCAGATGATTTCTTGTTGTTTATCTTGCGAAAAATGAAACACAAGTCTTCATAGCTGACAAAATAATCAATAAGATTCAAGCTCGGTATGAGGTCAGATGTTAATGTTTCATTGAAATGAAGAATTGATTGGCCGTTCAGGCTTGATTTGAAGTCGGAAACTTTTGCTTCAACGATTTCTGAAAATTTTTCATTCCCTCTTTCAGCGTTTGGCAGATGAACCAGTTCAAAATTTGTTCCAATCAGGGCAAGTTTATCCAATCCTTCACAAATGATCCTGTTTCCATTTCTATCCGGAGTCGTACTATCAATTCCGATACCAGCCCTATCGAGAAGATTTATCTCATCACTAGTGACTTCAAGATTCGATACCTTCACTCGAGACTTCTGACGGAATATGCTATTCACTTTCGCGAGCACGCCGTCTAGGTCCTGTGGGCTAATACCCGTCAATTTTTCCACCCATTGATTGCTGACCTCACTCCTGAAGTATGACCGGATTAAGTTCCGGACATTCTTCAGGTGTAATTTCAACAAAGCCAACGAGGGATGGTTGTAGTCCAAAAATCGTCGATAAATATTGTTGACACGTATGAGAAGAAGGCTTTTCAATCTTTTCAACCTTGCGATGGTTGTTGTTTCATATCCTTCCATATTGTTTCGATGTTTAATCTTGGGAACTACTTTCTCAATCGTTTCCAACGTCAGCTTCTCTAACTTCGACAAATAGGTATCTATTTCATCGTTAGTTAGATTCCTGTCATTAGGAACCATTGAGCACGAATTGCCACCATCAGAAGGGGGATATTGCTTCTGGTACTCTCGATTAAACTTTTGTTGAAAGTTTCCCCAGTCTGCTTTTCTGAAATTCAACCGATGATTTTCGTGTTTAACTGGAATGAGGTAGAAATCATCCCTTTGATGATTGATTTCCATTACGATTGCGTTATGGTCACTATCGTTAGGAAGCACCTGCAGTTTCCGTTGACGACAGTCAAAGCTGAATTCAAGTCTTGCGTCGGCAATGCAAATGTCCAAATATGAATTTGTCCTAGGGTATGTTGGGAACTCCGACCCATATAGATTGCACCTATATTCAATTTGGTTCTCTGTTATCCACGATTTCAGGAAAATACCTCTAGAATTTTTTTTTTTTCTTTAAAAGCCGTCGGGCCTTGCTTAGTTGTGTGAGCAGACGCGTTTCGACTACTTTGAGTCATCTTCAGTGTCTAAAGGATGTGTTGAAGGGAGCGACTTTATATAGTCGTAGGATGGGTAATTAGCGAATAGGTAATTAGCGGATGGGTAATTAGTGGATGGGTAATTAGCGGATGGGTAATTAGTGGATGGGTAATGAGGTCAGGAAGTAAATTACTCAATTATACCAGGTAGGGGGATATTATGTTTTTGTTTTTTTGCTTGTTGGCTGTCCGTTTGCTCTGTTTCATCTCGTTTCCGTTTTCGTCTAAGAGTGTGGTCTAGGACTGAGAAAATTGCGTCGGAATTGGTAACAAGTTGTTCGTTGATAATGTCACCGTCTGTCTTTCTATGTTTATAAATTTCAAGCCTTTCTAGGATGTCAAGTCTCGGTCCTTTGTTTTGTTTGTGTAGCAATTTCATAGAGTTTGTCATAGCATCAGGCTCATGTGCGTTGTTTTGTAGGTGCGTCGCATAATTGGAGTCTGCCTTGTTGTATAAGAAAGATCGTAGGTGCTCTTTGTATCTTGTCGTTAGTTTTCGTGTTGTCCTTCCTATATATACCATGTCGCAGTCCTTGCATGTCAGTTTGTATATGCCGCTGCCTTCGTATATCGATGTGTCATTCAGTTTTGGCTTCAGTTTGTTTCCAATGTTGTTGTTCGTTTTGAATGCAGTTTGCAATTTGTATTTCCTAAGGAAGTTTGATAGTCTGTATGTCTCTTTGCCTACGTATGTTAACGATACCCACTGTTGGTCGTTCTTATGAGTTTCCGTCGGTTGGCGTTCCTGTTTTTGTTTGTACTGTGTGACTAGTTTGTCAATGTCGCATTGTTTGTATCCGTTATTATTAGCTATTCTGTAAATGTTGTTTAGTTCGTTGGAATAGTTAGTAGGAGTCATGGGGATGGAGTGAAGCCTCTGCACCATTGATCTGTACGCTGCTAGCTTATGTTGTGCGGGGTGGTTAGATGTTTCATGTATGGTATGATCAGTTGTGGTTGGTTTTCTGTATATTTTGTAGTCCAATCGTGTTTGTTCACGTGTCACAGTTGGGTCCATATAGTTGAGTTGTCCGTTTGTTTCTTTTTCCATAGTGAACTTTATATTCGGGTGAATTTCATTCATATAGGCAAGTAGTTCGTCTTGTTTATTTTCTTGTGAGTCAATAACAATGAAACAGTCATCCACATATCGTCTGTAAAATATTACATTGAATCTTTTGACAACTTTGGGTATAAAGACTTCTTCCAAAGATTGTAAGAATATTTCTGACATTATTGAGGACATTGGATGTCCCATATCCAGACCGTCTTTGGCAATGTATGTGTTGCTATTGAACTTAAAATAACTGTGACACGTGAACAAACACGATTGGACTACAAAATATACAGAAAACCAACCACAACTGATCATACCATACATGAAACATCTAACCACCCCGCACAACATAAGCTAGCAGCGTACAGATCAATGGTGCAGAGGCTTCAATCCATTCCCATGACTCCTACTAACTATTCCAACGAACTAAACAACATTTACAGAATAGCTAATAATAACGGATACAAACAATGCGACATTGACAAACTAGTCACACAGTACAAACAAAAACAGGAACACCAACCGACGGAAACTCATAAGAACGACCAACAGTGGGTATCGTTAACATACGTAGGCAAAGAGACATACAAACTATCAAACTTCCTTAGGAAATACAAATTGCAAACTGCATTCAAAACGAACAACAACATTGGAAACAAACTGAAGGCAAAACTGAATGACACATCGATATACGAAGGCAGCGGCATATACAAACTGACATGCAAGGACTGCGACATGGTATATATAGGAAGGACAACACGAAAACTAACGACAAGATACAAAGAGCACCTACGATCTTTCTTATACAACAAGGCAGACTCCAATTATGCGACGCACCTACAAAACAACGCACATGAGCCTGATGCTATGACAAACTCTATGAAATTGCTACACAAACAAAACAAAGGACCGAGACTTGACATCCTAGAAAGGCTTGAAATTTATAAACATAGAAAGACAGACGGTGACATTATCAATGAACAACTTGTTACCAATTCCGACGCAATTTTCTCAGTCCTAGACCACACTCTTAGACGAAAACGGAAACGAGATGAAACAGAACAAACGGACAGCCAGCAAGCAAAAAAACAAAAACATAATATCCCCCTACCTGGTATAATTGAGTAATTTACTTCCTGACCTCATTACCCATCCACTAATTACCCATCCGCTAATTACCCATCCACTAATTACCCATCCGCTAATTACCTATTCGCTAATTACCCATCCTACGACTATATAAAGTCGCTCCCTTCAACACATCCTTTAGACACTGAAGATGACTCAAAGTAGTCGAAACGCGTCTGCTCACACAACTAAGCAAGGCCCGACGGCTTTTAAAGAAAAAAGAGGATTGGCCTGCGGATATCAAATAAACAAAATTATTGACTACCTCTAGAATTATTGGTGGCCTTCAGCCTGATGTATGCTTGGCGTTCAGGTCACCAGCAAGAATATAATAACTATTGCAGCCTTTTCAATTCGAGTATTTCAAACAAGGAATTGAGCTCCTCCTTGAACTTGAGAACAGTTCCACCAGTTGCATAGGCAGAGATAACGAAGAGGTTATCCCCACCTGGCAGTGAGATTTTGATAACGGACACTTCAAGAGATTCAAAGCTTTTGAATTCGACTTTTTCAATATTTTGGAAACGATAGGGTCTTCGAACCAATATTCCGGTGCCACCTCCCCCATCCCCTATTACCCTATCGTTTCTTACGAATGCAAAATCCTTGAATGCCATGGAGTGCCATGAACTGAAGTGGGTTTCGGTGAGAAGCACGATGTCAAGCTTTTGCCTAATAATGAATTCAAGGAGATAATCACGCCGATGCAAAGTAACAATGGAGTTGACGTTGATCGAGATGAGACGAATCCTATCCATGGGAGTGTGACTGGATGACAAGTTATTTTGAGGCATGATTCTAATCCAACTCCGGGGCGTTGATCGATATTGCTGCATACTACTCTAATCTTCTGAAAATACACGTGAAACCCGCTTATCGCTCAAAACGGAGGAGCACTCCAGCACGAAGTGCGATTCTTCTCCAGGATAATGCGCGCTCTCATACCGCGCTTCTTACGCTCGACACAAGTACTGGAACACCCCCCCCCCCTACAGTCCGGATTTATCACCCTGCGACTACAACTACCGAATTGGCTTGTGCGAACCCCGCCAAAAGCTTTCATACGCCTTCCATAAATTCGGAATACTCCTATGAATATAAGCCATGAACTCCATGTAATCTCAAAATTCAAAAGTATCAAATTTAAACAATAGTTTTTGAATGTTAATTCTCCTTATCATCATCTATGGTGCTATGGCGCAAACTAGGTCTTGGCCTTCAAGATTAATCTCCTCAAATCATCACAGTTCTACAAAATCAGTTGTTCAATCCCTGCAATAATCTGCTGTCAGCTTCTATTGTGTCTTCCTTTCAAGTCCTCAGTCTTTTCGCTAGACTTCTACTTTGCGCTTTACCTCTTAATATTCTTTTAGGTTGCCGGTTTTCTTTCATTCTTTTCACACTGCCCATCCTTTGCTATTTGCGTAACTTTACGCTCGTAGATACAGTTGGTTCCTCAAAGGTTTCTCAAATAGTCCATACAACTCATTATTATTACTTATTCTTGACTCTGTTCCATGTTTCACTGGACCGTAGATTTTTCAGAGTACTTTGCGTTCAAATACGATGGTGATCCAAAAAATACTTAGCCTCACCGCCCGATAGCACTACTATCGCAAGAGAGATTCACGATCATGTAGTACATTCTTGTAGATGGCTACTGTCAAAATTTTAGCCGAATCGGATTCACCCATTAAGCAAAAGCAAGTACATTTACATTTAATAATTTAATAAAATGAAATAGTAGTTTGAAAATAATTCCCTCTTCTCCTTTGCATGGGCCACCGAGTATGGTAACCGCAATGTTGGGAGGACCCTTCGCTTTAGTCCAGCGAGCGGGCTGTGGCCATTTTTGTTGTTGCAGGGGCTCTTGCCATGAGTGGGGAGTCAACTCATTTTGAATCGCGCCATCGAGACTCTAGTTCCAATAAGGATGGATGCAAGAGGCACCCACCTCTTCAGATGCCCCACTTCTTTCAGTGGGCTTTGACTTTTCTCATCCATTACGAGGTTGCCCCTGGGGACACACTTGTTCGCTATAGGAAAAAAATAGCAAGGTGGTCCTTCAGCTCTGGCCCAAATCTTTTTCACAATTTCCCTCCACCACAAAATTCGTACGTATGACATATTTCATAGTGGAATTGTTGCTAGGGGAAAAAACCCACCCCATGACACTGCACAACGCTAGCTGCAAGCACACATTCGCGTCCTTAGTCCTTGTCAGCTCCAATAGATCTCTTGGAGCTTTTTCACTGAGGTAGCACTACACTGCTCTATCCTTGATGAACGTTCCACGTAGTTTTTTAACACTACCGATTCTGAAAAATAAACATCCGAAATCTATCCGCGAGGAAGTTCACATACATTCACAATCCTTTTCAGTATGCTGTAACGAAATCAAACGCTGGAAATTTGCACTTTGTTATTTTCTAATTTCAAGCAAAATTAAAAAATTCCAAATTGCGAACTTAAAAAATTTCAATCTTAACACTAGCCTAGCCTGTCATGCGGATCCCCAAATAGTAACCGTTGGTTTAAGTCCTGGGTAGATGATTTAACTCCGTCCAAAATCACCTCCATGATCGAACTTTTGCCAAATTTACGAGTATTGCTGCTTAAGAATTTCCAAAGTTAGTTTGACCTGGCTATAATTTCCAAGTTGTGAATTTTCGAGTTTTGACCTCGTGTTATTAATTGCTAAGTAAATGAAACTCGTTTTTCCCTTATACAAGGGTTTATTTTGTTTTTTTCCCATATACGTATTTCGGGATCTACTTGACCCCTTCTTCAGTGGTTTGTTTACAACTAAATTTTATTTGCTTGCTTCCTAGCTTTTTATACCTTTTATTTTTATTTCTTTAATTATTTACTAATTGGTTACAAAATATTTCAACATGATTTATTACTACTCGTCTAATTACAAAAATATTTACTACTTTTGGTTACCTACTTATTCTATATTCCTCTAAATAAGGGTCGTAAATCCGTTGCCTAAATCGTGATTCATCCGTTTACCTTCTTCGGTTCGAGCAATGTATATGCTTTCGTAGGCGTCCAACTGGCTTCGTTTTTTGACCATTTTTATGCATTTTGCATCTTTTTGACTAATTGCATGCCCTTCGTTGATGATGTGCTTCGCTACAGATGATTTGACTTCGTTCCGCTTCTTCTGGATGGCTAGCTCTGCTTCTCTGAGGTGCTCTTGTATCCTAGTTGAAATCGGTCTAATCGTTTGCCCAACATATCGTATATCACACTCGTTGCATTTCACCTCGTATATGCCACTTTTTTCGGCATCCGTTACAGGATCCTTCGCTGATCTAGTGTGGTCTTCGTTTTTGCCATTTTACTGCTGATTGTTGCTTCTATTCCCGTTTTTCTTAATATTTTGTTTATTTTGTTGCTTTGGTTCGATCTGCTTATTGCTGCTCGTTTGATTGGCTCTCTGTTGCTGCTCGTTGTTTATAATGTTGATTTCCTGCTCAATTTCTCTTGATTCTCAATTTTGTTTATTCTTGTTTTATTTGTTTCTTCGTCGAACCCATTAATCTTTGCTGTATTTTTTATATATTCGATTTCATTTCTTTTCCTCTCTTGCGTTAGTGGTATTGAAGTCATTCGGTGAACCGTCGTGTTATAGGCTGCCATTTTTTGTGAAAAACTATGTTTGGATATTTTGGTGATTGTCCTTTGTGTGTGTCTTATTTTTCTGTATAAATCGTATTCAATTATTCCCCCATTGTTGATGATCTTGAGGTCCAAGAATGGTATTTCATTATTATCTTCCATTCCAATTGTGAAAAGTATATTGCGATGCAGACTGTTGAGCGTTTGGAATGTTTCTTCTAATTTTTCTTTTTCACTATTGCCAATGTATCGTCGACGTATCTTGTCCAAAAACTTGGCATCCATCCGATTTTTTCTAACCTATCTTCCAATGAGGCCATAAATATTTCGCTCAAAATTGCGGACAGAGGATTACCCATTGGTAAGCCCGCTGTTGATTTGAAGTATCGTCCCCGTAACGTGGAGAAGTTTTCTTGCATGCACACTTCAGCAAGTTTCTTATATAATTGTACTCGTTTTTTACGTTCTTTGTTGTCGTAGTGTTTCTGAAGCCATTCTTCAAATAGTGTAATAGCTTCTCTGGTTGGTATACTTGGAAATAAGTTTTTGACGTCGAATGACACCATTATTTCGTCGTCTTTTAGCGTTAATTTCTCCATAAACTTTGGTAGTTCGGTCGAATTTTTGATGGCAAATTTACTAACTGGCTTTTCCATCCTTTTTACCTCTTTTACCAGCCATCTTGCTATACCACTTGTTGGGGTGTTGTTCGCTGTTATGATCTCTCTCATTTCATTGCCTGGCTTATGAACCTTCGGCTGGCACACTAATCTTGGTAATGTTGGCGTTGGTGTCCTGACACTTGCTAAGTTTTCAAAAAGGCTCTTACATTCTTTAAGCACTTTTTCAGTTCTTTTTATCGACTCTGGGAGTGGATTTTTCCTGAGTTCAAACAGTTCTTTCCCTTTGTTGAGTTTTTCGTTCACTATTTCGTCATACTTACTTTTTTCAAATATCACAATTTGCTTGCCTTTATCTGCATTTAGGCGTATTTTTGTAATTAGACGAGTAGTAATAAATCATGTTGAAATATTTTGTAACCAATTAGCAAATAATTAATGAAATAAAAATAAAAGGTATAAAAAGCTAGGAAGTAAGCAAATAAAATTTATTTGTAAACAAACCACTGAAGAAGGGGTCAACTAGATCCCGAAATACGTATATGGGAAAAAACAAAATAAACCAGTTTCATTTACTTAGCAACAAAATTTCCAATTGGTCACTCCATACTGATCGTTTGATTCCCAATTTATCACTCCACAGGATCTGTGTCCATGTTAAGTTGCTAGGAGAAAAATAGACCGGGTCTTTGTTTTCAGGCTCTTTGGTACCTCGGAAGGAGTTCCTGCATAGTTTCGTCATATATGGCTCCATTGGTGCACACCAGAGACCAAGAAGCAGTTAGAACAGTGAATTTCACCCGGCAAACACTCTGCGAAGAAGGCGAAGACTGTACTATTGGCCGAAAAGGTAATGGCCACCGTTTTCTGGGATTCACAAAGTGTGATCTGCATCAACTACCAGGAGAAGGGCAAAACAGCCAAAGGTCTCTTCTCTGCCGAATTATTGAGCCGATTTGATGAAAAGTACTCTTCCTCCATGACAACGTACCGGCTCACACCTGCGCCGTCGTCATGGCCAAATTGGGCTTCGCACCGCTACCCCATCTATTTTATTCTGCAGATTTGGCCTCGTGCGCCTTCTTTTTGATTCCAAACTTGAAAAAGTTACTCGCCGGGCAGAAATTTGAGTCAAGTTGCGCCACGGAGACCTACCTTATAGAACTCAAAAAAACGTATTGTTTAGACGGGTTAAAGAAGTTGGAGCATGACTGGGTGAAGCGTATCGAGCTACGAGGAGATTATGTTGAGAAATAAATTGCCATTTTTCCAAAATTTTCGTTTTTCTTTTGTAGGCTAAGCACTTATCGGACCGCCCTCGTATTTACTAAGTGATCACGTGATCAACACCATCAATAAAACTTTAGGCAGTATATTCTTCGTATATGGAATATTTTTCCTTGGTGCCGTCCTACAGAAACTCGGCAATCAAATGTACTGCGGGTATTGTATTTGAGCCTACGGCGAGCATTATATTTGGGTTTTAGTTCGAACTATTTCTGTATTGACTTGTAATCCAGGTCCAAGTTGCCAACGCGAGATGCGGGTGGTTTATTGGGGTTGCAGCCATCGATTGCTATCTGTCTGCTTCATGTGCTCTTGCAATCTACGCAAGGGACTTGCGGGTTTCCCGGACGGTTAATAGATGCATCTTATTTTTTACTCTCTATTTACATTCAAACATTTACTTAGATTATCCTACTAATTACGTCACTTTATTATTTACATTTAATTCAAAAACAATTCATTATTAGTGATTATATCCCTTGGCTAGCCATGATTTTTCTACTCCTGAAAGAAAAATAAATAACGAACTAGCATACGAATTTTATAACAATTGTGCGAAGGGATAAGCTTTCCAGAAGGCTATGTGAGGGGCTAGGACAAATCGACACAGGTGACCGTTGATAACTTGGTAGCAACAGGAAACTAAGTTATCACTGCCAGAAACTTCCGAAATAAACCAATTCATCTAACAGCTTTAACTTTATCAAAACTATTGTATATATCACAGATCCGGAAAAAATCTCCTGAAACTACATAGTGAATTGGAGAAATTTTGACCATAAGTTTGAATATTTAGATGATTTTTCTTTCATTTTTTTGAAATTCAGAAACATCCCATTTGAACTAAGATAAAACACTACAAAACTACTTTGAAATTTTTCATTTTATTTGTAATGAAAATATAACAATATAACATTTTAATTTAAAAATGTCTACATAAATACGTATAAATGTCTACAAAACTGTATACATTGGTAACGTTCTTCATAACAGTTGCCATTAAATAGACTGATGAAAATAAGTTAATACAATAATATTTGTAAATTCAACATACTAATGCATTGAAATATGTAACCAGTTCAAAAAATGTCCTATTGTATTTTTTTATATCTAATTATAATGATAACCGTTCCATCCTTTGTCCAATCCCTTCAATTTATTTATCTAGCACTAAAAATTTTGATTTTGTTACGATTTGTGGTATCCGTGGGGTTTCGCAGGAATTTGTTGTGATGTGTACGAGTAGGTTGTCCAATTGGATTTGGAAATACATGTGGGGTAGATTGTAATATTTTGAATGTATACGTTATTGTGTTGTATAGTATGGGGTTATTGATACGACTATCTATTAATTTTCATCATCCTCATAATCCTGATGGCCAATGTAATTATTAATCCATCCATCAATGAGTTCCATTCTTGGACTAGTTACACGTACATGTCGATTTTCAACTGTATACCATATACATACATAGATGTTACATTTAGTTTTTATACGATTAATTAATTTACACTAAACATTAATATTAAGAAGAGCTCCCATTACCGTTTGATATCATTGGTGCTGATCTATCGTTGGTTTTGGTATGACGTAATTTCACCGTTGCAAATTGTGATGCTCTGCAAAAGTATGAGAAATTATGTAAACTGGTCGAGTTGAATTCACAAATAAAAGGCTAGATAGAGATTATAAGCATATAAAGTACGAGTATTTCATGTGATAAAATAATGTCAATTTTAATTTATTTCTTTTAAATGTTGATTTCACATTTACACAAATATGTAGGAGATAACCATGAAATCCAAAAAATGAAATCCCATAATCCAAAAATTTGAAAAAATCCAAAATCGTATTATCCACATGCGCAAAATAACGCAACAAAATCCCTAAACCCAAAACTCCTAAAACCAAATTCATAGAAACAAAATTCAAAAAACAAAGTACAGTTATTTATTTTTAGTAAGAGAAACAGTTTCTTTAGGATAGAAGAAAGAACAGGTGTCTTAAAATAAATTCAGTCTAAATATAGTTATAGTAAGCATTTTTTGCTAAATTATTTAAGAAATATTGCTTTTCATACAGAAAAAAATAAAACAAGTGTGCTAGGGTGTTTTGAAAAAATTTCAGGAATTTTAATAATTTTTTAAATAATTAACTTAAAAACAAATTAGAAGCATAAATTCAATTTATTGTCCATGATTTTAGTCATGATAAATAAGTAAATCGCTGTCCTCATTGCATTATCTGGAACGTGTTATTTCAAGTTTTTAAACAAAGGAAGGTTTAGTCGTACTATTATGCCTCAATGATTAATAAATATGTATATATATATATATATATATATATATATATATATATATATACACATATATATATATATATATATATATATATATATATATATCTGCTTTTATGACTGTTGTATAAATTGGATAGTCTAAGAAGTATTGATCCGTTTTTGTTACTAGATGGTGTTCGTTGTCATATATCGGGCTGTAGTGTCTTGAACAGCGCCGAATAAAACACCGTCCGTTTACACACACAAAATATATTATTTCACTTAAAACTAATTACACAGCAATGGCGGTTCTTAACTCGTTCGTGTCAGCTGACTGGAGACTGCACTGCTTTTCTATATCAGCACCGTGGTTTTCAAGTGTTCGCCTTTTGCACTTTGCCAGCAGTCATTGTGTTGCCACAGTAGCCCCTCCTTAGTGATACTGTCATTTGATATGGCGACAGTTGTCACGATTCGTTTGTTGATGCTGCTTAAGGTTTCCGCTGGCTTAGGTAGCGTCGTTGGAGTTTTCTTGCTGTAGGTTCTGATGGGAATTTGCCAATGCCAAAGGTGAGGTGAGTTAATCTCTCCCTGTGGTTGTAATTCATTGGATGCCGTCGTTGATTGTTGTGGCTCGTTGGATACCGTCGTTGATCGTTGTAGCGCGTTGGGTTCCGTTGTTGAGTGTTGTAGCTCGTTGGATGCCGGCGTCGAGTGTTGTATCAGGTATGCTGGTTTCAATCTTTCGGTTGAAACTGTTGTTGGCTGATCGTTTAGCCTGATCACGAATGTCCTTTCTGTTGGTCTGTCGATGGCTTGATGCGGTCCAGTGTATGGAGGTTCCAAAGGCTTTCGCACGGAATCTTTCCTTAAGAATACGTGACTGCAGGTTGCGAGATTGTCATGCTTGAACAGTGTCTGTTTAATATGATGTGCTGTTGGCGTAGGTTGCATGTTTCGCATGTGTTGTCGTAGTTTTGTCGCGAACTCACCGGGTTCTATATGATCTTGTACGTTGGTAAAAAACTCTCCTGAAATACGTAGGGTTGTCCCATATAGGAGTTCCGCGGAGGACGTACCGAGATCTGGCTTGAAGGCCGTCCTTAATCCTAGCAAGACGGTCGGCAACAGCTTCACCCATGGTGTTGTTGGCTGACACATTAGTGCGGCCTTGAAGGTACGATGCCATCGTTCGATTAAGCCATTAGATGCTGGATGGTATGCCGTCGTGCGCATTCCATTTGCTCCTATGAGGTTCGTTATGGCACGAAACAGTGATGACTCAAATTGTGTTCCCTGAGCAGTTGTAATTACTGCCGGGGAACCAAAACGCGCAATCCAATTTGCACACAATGCTCGAGCAACTGTTTCAGCATTCATGTTTTTTAAAGGGACCGCCTCTGTCCATCGTGTGTAGCGGTCTATCATGGTTAAACAGTAACGATAACCATCAGGCGTGGTTGGCATTACGACAATGTCGAGATTGACATGTTCGAAACGATTGTTCGGGACGTTAATGCTGAGAGGTGCATTTTTTGTGTGTCATTAGACCTTGGCCCGTTGACAATCTATGCAGTTTCGTGCCAACTCGGTTGTGTTCCTGTTTATGTCTGGCTACACGAACTTTTGTTTGATCATGTGGACCGTTGTTCTGATCCCAGGATGTGCCAGATTATGTATTGTTGTGAATGCACGATGTCGCAAGGTTTTCGGTACATAGGGTCTGATGATTCCTTTTGAGACGTCGCAGTATATTGTTTTGTTGTCCATTGAAAGCTTTTGCAGCTGCAATGAAGTTTTCCCCTTTAATATTTCTTTAAGTTCTTCATCGCTGTTCTGATGCTTTTCCAGTTCTTCGGAGTCCAGACACGTTGGCATGTGGATTCCACATATCCTTGACATAGCGTCAGCAACTGTGTTGTCGTCTCCAGATATGTGTACGATTTGTGTGCTGAATCGTGAGATATAATTTAAATGTCGTAGCTTCCTGGGCGAAGCTTTATCGAGTTTTTGTGAAAACGCATAAACTAACGGCTTGTGGTCTGTTTTGATAACGAACGGTCGTGCGTCTCATATGTGACGAAAGAACCGTATTGATTCATGTATTGCTAACAGTTCCCCGTAATATGCGCTGAAGTTCTTTTCCGTTTCGGTAAGTTTTCGGGAAAAGAATCCGATTGGTTGCAAGGAACCGTTTACTTGCTGTTCTAAAGCTGCTCCAACAGCGTGGTCAGATGCGTCCGTCGTGAGAGCTAAAGGCGCATTGCTTATGGGGTGTGCTAGTTGGGCTGCCTTCGTGATACTTGCCTTACATTTGTTGAATGCTGTCTCTGAATCTGTTGTCCACTTGATTTCACGTATGTCCTTTTTGTGTGCTCCGCAAAGAAAAGTTGTGAGTGGGTCTTGTAACTGGGCAGCATTTTTAATGGAACGACGGTAATAATTTATTATACCCAGGAACCGCCGCAGGTCTGCAGTTGTTTTCGGTTTTGGGTAGGTTTTGATGCTTTTGACTCGTTCCTGTGGAGGTTTACAGCCGTGTGCGTTGATCGTCATGCCACAGATATTGGACTTCGTTGGCACCGAATGTGCATTTGTTGATATTTGTTGTGAGGCGATGTAGTTTTAGTCGTTCGAGGACCAGTTCAAGATGTTCACGGTGTTTACTTGGAGTTTCGGACATGATGAGAATGTCATCTATGTAGCAAAATACAAAATCAAATCCACGAAACACATTATCCATGTGACGTTGAAATGTCTGTGTAGCGTTTTTGAGTCCAAATGGCATGGCTTAAAATTCAAATAGCCCGAAAGGAGTGCAGATAGCTGTCTTTGGTATGTCCGCGTCCGCCATGGGTATTTGATAGTAGGCTCTATTTAGGTCTAATGTGGAGAAAATTGTCTTGCCATTCATATGTTCCGCAACATCATGTAAGTGCGCGCGTTGAATTTCCTATAGTCCCCACAGGCTCGCCAGCTGCCTTCTTTCTTTTGGACGAGATGAAGCAGGCTTGCCCAAAGACTGGAAAATGGGCGAATGATGCCTCGCTGTAGCAACTCGTCGAATTGATTTTTTGCGGCTGCAAGCTTCTCTCCTGTGAGCCGACGAGGTTTCTCTGCGACCGGTGGTCCTGTTATGATGATATGATGTTCCACCTCAGTGTTTACTGTTGACATTTCATTGTGATGTAATTTGGGTCCGCTTGAAACGAATTTTTCCAGTAACTCCCGGTAGGGGCTGTGTATCTGTGTTGTGGATACATTAAAGATTTTGGACTTGAATGTCACGCCTGAAGTTGTTTTCCCTGTTTCTATTTGAATGATTTGTTTCCGTTTTAAATCAATTAGTAAATTGAAGTTGGTAAAGAAGTCTGCACCCACTATTGCAATTTTAATGTCGGCAATGGTGAAGTCCCAGGTAAAAGTCTTCCCTAAACCGAAGTCAATTTCTATGTTTTGAGTTCCAAATGTTTGAATTCCGGTTTGGTTCACGGCATATAGTGTTATGCCACTTTGTGGGCGCATTTTGTTTGTGCATCGCCGTGGAATCACTGACACTGCGGAACCAGAGTCAAATAGGAACTGTATTCCGGAAATGCGATCTGTAACATGACGCCTGTATTCGTTGGTTATGTTGCATAAGTTGTATTTGTTCTGTGTTTTGCAAGCTAGTTTCCGTTCGGGTCATTGTGAGGGCGCCTTGAAATCACAGGGGGAAAGGCAGCGCCTGGCGTTCGCCCCGAATTTTTCATGAAAATAGCAGGTGGAGAAAGTTTGTTGCTTACTGACCTGTGTTTCTGAATTGAAATGGCTTTTGCTTCTGGTTTGTTGTACAACGTTGTTCGACTGTTTTTCTGTTTGTCTGCGATGAGAGCCTGTGCTGTGAGGGGCTGATTTGCACTTACTGCTAAAACACATCTCACGTTGACTGGTAGGCGATTCTGCCATAACATCGAAATTACTTCTTCCGAAAGCCCTTCTGGTGCCAACGATTGCATCTCTCGAAGTAACTGTGATGGCTTTTTATTTTCTAGGTCCATGCCAGAAAGGAGCATGTTCATTTTCTTTCCTTTTGAAATGCCAATGCGACTCATGATATGAGATTCTATGCACTCATATTTGTCTTTAGCAGGTGGTGCCTTGACAATATCAGCTACGTGGCGTAGAGTGTCAACATCTAGTGCCGATACTACCGTGTAGTATTTGCTGGCGTCTGCTTGCACTTTATTTATGTGGAACTGCGCCTTTGCGTGCAGGAACCACAGCTCCGGGTCGCTGTGCCAAATTGGTGGCAGTTTTATCGTCTGCAAGGACATCACTGTTTGTTCCGCATTCAATATTTGGTGTGGCTCACCATGGGTTAGTCGTGACGCAATAATTCTCGGAGTATGTTGAAATTCCAACACCGACAAAGCGTCTCGAAACAAAGCGTTTGTGCCCTGCACATGTTTGTCGTTTGGAGTCTCAGGTGACGACGGCTGAGTTGCCAGTGTTCTGGTACAGTTTTTTTCTAATTTTAATTCACGGGGTCACCAATGTAGTGTCTTGAACAGCGCCGAATAAAACACCGTCCGTTTACACACACAAAATATATTATTTCACTTAAAACTAATTACACAGCAATGGCGGTTCTTAACTCGTTCGTGTCAGCTGACTGGAGACTGCACTGCTTTTCTATATCAGCGCCGTGGTTTTCAAGTGTTCGCCTTTTGCACTTTGCCAGCGGTCATTGTGTTGCCACAGGGCAATACTAATCAGATTGAGTCAAACTGACATGCGTTTGAAAGGTGACATTCCAGTCTACACTTTTCATACGGACTTTTTTGTTCTTCGTCATTCGTGTCAAAAGTTGTATTCATTTGAAAATGAGTGGAATTTCTGAAAAAAAATCGTTACATTTTATAATATCACTACGATCAAGGTGCGAATGAATCGCAGGCTCGCGGTAAAATTTGTGGTGTCTACGGTCAAGATAGTTTATCATAAGCCAAAGCCAAAAGATGGTTTGCTCGCTTTCGTTCTGGAAATTTTGATGTCAAAGATGCACCACGCTCAGGTCGACCAATCACTGAAAAAGTCGATGAAATCTTATAAAAAATTGAAGAAGAGCGACAAATAAGCAACCATGACATTGCTAAGGAACTGAATATCCATCACCAAACAGTCTTAGAACCATTTGCGTAAGGCTAGGTACACAAAGAAGGTCGACGTTTGAGTGCCACATGAATCAACACAAAAAAATTTGATCGACCGAATTTCCATTTGTGAAATGCTAATAAAACGCAACGAAATTGAGCCATGTTTGAAGCAAATCATTACGGGCGATGAAAAATGGGTAAGATACGAGAATGTCGTTTGAAAAAGATCCTGGTCAAAAAAAGGTGAATCATCAGAAACGACTTCAAAGACGGGATTGACACCAAATAAGGTTATGTTGTGTGTATGATGGAATTGGAAGGGAATGTTTTATCATGAAATACTAAAACCTGGCCAAACACTCGATTTGGCTCTGTACTCTTAGCGATTGATCAGATTGCAACAAGCAATTGAAAAAATCCGGCCAGAATTGATCAAAAGAAAGGACGTTGTCTTCCATCATGACGATGCCAGACCACACACATCTTTGATGACCCCGCAAAAATTGACAGAGCTTGGCTGGAAAGTTTTGATGCATTCACCGTATAGTCCAGACCTTGCACCATCAGACTTCCATTTGTTTCGGTCTCTGCTAAACTTCTTTAATCAAAAGAAATTCACTTCCAAAAGGGACTGTGAAAATCACTTAGCCAAGTTTTTCGCCGATAAACCACAGAAGTTCTACACAGATAGAATAATGGCTCTACCCAAAAAATGGCAAAGATCATAGATAATGATGGACAATGGACAATACTTTTTAGACTTACCAATATATACTGTTGTGTAGGGAAAACTTTAGATAATTTATAAGATTATACTGAATTTGTCTATTTATATAAAATTTGTATTTAGCTCAAAAGGAAGAAGCAAAGAAGAACAAGATAAATTTACTTTGAAGAAGCATAAATTGCATGTCACAAAGTTTAGGTGACTAGGAAAGAAAATATATATTCATTCTAAACGAAAGAGAAATAATATATTCAACATTTATTTGTAATAGTTGAACATTGCGCGAGTAAATGGTTTTACTGACTTCTGTAAAGGTGATTTGTCTTTCGGTTCGCATTTCATTATTTGTTTTGTTTGCAATGCTACCCTATGTTCTTTGTCTTATTTATACCCCGATTATTTCTGTCTTTATAATCATTTACTTCCACAAACAAAAACTCAATCAATATTTGATTTATAACAATAATAATGGATCGCATCACAGTTCAACTTCGAACCCTGGCGTTTAGATTTATTGTTAGGGTATCTCATTCCTTGACCATAATGGAATTCGAGGTGATATGGCCAATATCCCGATCAACCATGTAATTATTACTTAATCTTTTAAATTAGTACCCATCACAGCTGGGTGGGCTGATAGTCCAACAGCAGCATCAGAAGCTCAAACTCGAGACCGCCACCGAGGTTTGAACTTGGGAGCTGCTGCGTAAGCTGCGTTTGATCAACATTAATTAGCAAATAAATCGATTTTGCTATTTAAGTTAATTCTCACAAAGAGAAAAAAACTAATGGGAAAAATGATGAAAAAATTAGTGCGATACAGTTATTCAAAGTGTGATTAAATGTTAAGAAAAATAATAATTGACAAATATTTGATATTTTCTATGAAAACAAAAGGTAAACTAATGAAAAAATCACCGGACAAATCAAATCAAAAACAATATTATGCACACTCTTTAATCATAATAATAATATGAAATATGCAAATATTATAAAGTTAATAATTTAAACTTTGATGATATATTTTTTTCTTCAAAAGCCCTCTGGCCTTACCGTTTTAAGTGAACGAACGGGTTTTGACCCCCCTGAGTCATTTTGAATGTCTAAAGGATGTGTGGAAGGGAATCACTTTGAAAGTGAAGATGACTCAAAGGAGTCGAAACGCGTCTGTTCACTTAAAAAGACAAGGCTCAAAAGCTTTAAAAAAAACGAGAATTAGCCTGTGGATATTAAATAAACATAACGATTGACTTTAATTAAAACCTAAAAATATATATTGTCGCGTGTTTCGGTTCGCGACCAATAATTTAATGTTCCGGGAAAGTGAAAACGCAATGTCTTTTAAATTAAATTAAAAGAGTTTATTTAATTTGTCAAAAATGCACAATCACTTCACTAACAATCTAACAGCTTTAATTTTCACTATTAAAATTCTACCTTCCACTTGTCCATAAATTTCTATCGCAATTGTCTACTAAAATCACTTCACACTCAAACAATCAATATCACCTATACTTCGCGTATCGCAGTCTTCTATCACGGTTGTAATGAATGATCCCCCCATTCATTCAGCTCGCCTTTATATAGGGTGTCTAATCATTCAACTCAGTTCTCGTACATTGATGAATAAGCGGGAACATTCCAGCAGCGTAATGAATGGGCAGTGACTCACTTTCAGATCTTGATAATGCTTGTTGGGTTCTCGTGGTTTCGAGTTAATTCATTTGTTGATGTTCTTAATGATTGTGAAAACAATTGCGACAGTAGCTCGCAGAATTATTTGTACATGTAACACTGCCCCCACCTCAGTTCTTTTCGCCCCGAAAAGATGTGTCGCCAGTTGTAGTCAATTCTCCCTGGGTGTAATATGGGGCAAGACGGTCCAGATGCACGATTTTCATTTTGGCTCTCGGTTTACGGTGTTCCTGTATGCGATATACGACGTCGTTAATTCGCTTTGTGACCCAGTATGGTCCCTCCCAATTATGTTGCAACTTTGGAAACCTACCCTTTCGCCGTTGCGGGTTATATAGCCACACCAAGTCGTTTTGCTGGAAGCCAGTAGAATTTGTCTTGAGATCATACCTGGCCTTCATGCGGTCAGTAGCCGATTTGAGGTGATTTCGCACTGTCCGATGTATCTGGTTCAACCGTTGCCTTGGATCACTTGCGTACTCCGAGATCGTTTGGGGTTTCTCAGGGGGTGTTCCGAACTTTATATCGGCTGACAGACGAATAGTCTTTCCAAAAAGGACTTTGGCTGGGCTTGGCCCGTCGATGCATGTTCGGCAGCTCTGTACGCCATCAAAAATAGTGGGATATGTCGGTCCCAGTCCCTTTGGTTCTCGTCGACCATCTTGGCCAGATGTTTATTTAGCGTGCCGTTGAACCGTCGACCATTCCATCGGATTGGGGATGCAGCGGTGTTGTCCTCGTTTTCCGTATTCCCAGTAGCTCACACATTTCGCTAAAAACTAGTGACTCAAAGTTTCGGCCTTGATCTGAATGTAATTCGCAAGGTACGCCGTACCTACTGACCCAATTTAACACTAGCTGTTCAGCTACGGTAGTTGCTTCCTGGTTGGGAATGGGGTAGACCTCAGGCCACTTGCTGAAATAATCGGCTACAACCAGCCAGCGTATATCAATTTCGCCAATCGGATTCAGGAAAGGGTCGTGCGATGCCAACAGCAATCCTTTCGAATGGCACGCCTACCTTATAGGTTTGCATTTGTCCTCTAAGTCGTCGCTTTGGGCCTTTGACGGAAGCGCAAATTGTGCATCTGCGACACCAGTCCTCTACGTCTTCTCGAGCGTGGAGCCAGTAGAACCTTTCCCGCAATTTCGCTAAGGTCTTGTTAACACCAAGGTGGCCCCCCGAGGATCCTTCATGCATTTCGTAAATTCGGCTTTTGGGTAGTATAGTTTGCATCCTATAGGAGCTAACATCCGCCGTTTCCCATTTCCGCTTGAGTATGCCACCCTCCACCTGAAGGGAGTTCCATTGTGCCCAATAGCTTTTCAGGGTTGCGCCATGCATTGAAACGTCCCTCCACTCCGGTCGCCCAGTTATCTCCTTCCATACGAGCAATGGTCCGATATCTTCATCGGCTAACTGGGCATTTCGAATCTCCTCCGCTGACCAACCTTCATCGAATTCGGCCGTCATCACTCGCAGATCAACGGGCGGCTCCTTTTCCTCAATCCGTTGGCAATGCTTGCAGTTAGCTGGACATGGATGACGAGATAGGGCATCAGCATTTCCATGAACTCTGCCCTTGTGAAGTAGTTGGGGCCTCACTAGGTCTGGTCGGATCGTCGATCGGGTTGCACTAGTGTCGTTTGTAATGGTGCAATGTTTTTCATCAACTTGACCAGGAAGGCATCTGTCTGCTTCTCCACGATGTTACCTTGGCACGGTGCTGGAGATGTCGATCCTCCTAGCCAACGTTCGCCCCACGAAGTTGGCCCTTGCAGTTTGATGGGCCTCCATTCTAGACTCCAGACACGGTCTGGATCTCTACCATCCTGGGCAATAGCTCCGTTTCCTTCGCTTCTTGCAGTCTCTTTGCAGGTGCCCCTTCTCTCCGCAATCCCAGCATCTAGGCGCACCATTCACCTGCGGCTCTCGCTCATTTTCCACGCGCTCACACCTGCACTCGTCTGCCACTACTTCACGGACCCGGGCAGTGGTACGAGTCGCATTTTTCGCTGCCTCAAAGCTAAGACTATTAACCAATGCATCCTTAACCGTTTGCTTTTGAGCTAAACGCACGGCTTGTTGTAATTCCTGGTCTTTTAACGCACTGATGAATGCTTCTGTTGCTGCGTCATCTCGATGTTCTGGGTCGTAACCTGGATAAGCCAAAAGTGCGAGGTGCTCAATGTCTTGGGCTAGCTGCTGTAAGGTTTCGCCAGACTTTTGCATCCGATGCCGTAGCTGTGCCCAGTAAATCTGCTTCAGATGATCGTCTCCATAACGCATGTCCAGCGCATTCATTATAACAGCCGGGTTTGAATGCAACTCAACGGGGATAGTCTGCAAAAGCTCGGTAGCTGGGCCCCTTAGGGCAAGAATTAATGCAGTTGCTCGTTCCTGCTCATTCCAGTGATTTATCCTAGCGGCGGCTTCAAACTGGATTTTGTAAATGCTCCAGGCCGTTTGCCCATCGAATATTGGTGCTTTCACGATATGCTATGCGCTGCGGTTACAAGTGGGGCTGGTGAGGTGGTTACTTCTGCCTTCGCTGCTTCTAATTCTTTTTTCACTTTTTCCATCTCATGGTTCATTCTCTCTTTGACCTGGCTGATCTCATAGTAGATTCTCTCCTCAACCTGGCTGACCTTCTCCTCGACCTGGTCAACCTTTTCCTCGACGCATTTAATTTGATTGTTCAGACTACCGAGCTCCGCTTTTATTTCAGTTGACTGTTTTTGCAAATCCGCCTTGATTTCGATCGCTTGTTGGTCCAGCTTCACTGATTGTTCATCTAAACTGGATGACTGTTCACTTAGCTTCACAGTTAAATTGGATGACTGTTGTCGCTGCTCTTGCTGCATCAGCATCAGCATTTGCATCAGCGCATTTTCTGATTCCTTTGGTTTTGGTGTTTCTGCTTCACCACCTTCTGCGCCTTTTTCTGCATCTGAGGGCTCACCCACCATGGTAAATTCATTAATTTTTCACTGTTAGCTTGGTGGTATTTTTATTATTTCGACTTATTATTTTTTTTCAACAGTTTCCACGTTAAATTCCACTATTGTACACTTTAAAAATGTTTAAATGTTTTCACTTTTTGAAATTTTCTTTCTCAATTCTCGACACCATTGTCGCAGGTTTCGGTTCGTGGCCAGTAATTTAATGTTCCGGGAAAGTGAAAACGCAATGTCTTTTAAATTAAATTAAAAGAGTTTATTTAATTTGTCAAAAATGCACAATCACTTCACTAACAATCTAACAACTTTAATTTTCACTATTAAAATTCTACCTTCCATTTGTCCATAAATTTCTATCGCAATTGTCTCTAATCATTCAACTCAGTTCTCGTACATTGATGAATAAGCGGGAACATTCCAGCAGCGTAATGAATGGGCAGTGACTTACTTTCAGATGTTGATAAGGCTTGTTGGGTTCTCGTAGTTTCGAGTAAATTCATTTGTTGATGTTCTTAATGATTGTGAAAACAATTGCGACAGTAGCTCGCAGAATTATTTGTAAATGTAACAATATTAAAACAAATCTATAGCAAACAAGTGGAGTAAGCAGGAGAGTACTCCTACCAGAAGGTCTTTTTAACCATCCTAGGGCTCAAAACAAATCTTATAGTAGGGTTAATCGATAATTTGAATTATTCATCCAATACTTGGATAAGAAATCGTACCAATTTATGCAAAAGATGAAGAGTTCCTTTCATAAGCACATTGCTGCCGCCATTTTGATGGAGCTTAAATAATTTTTCTGAATGCTCAGCCGATTGAACATATTTCATGAAAATTGCAAAAAAATAAAAGTGCCTAGGTCAATTTGAAATATGTATCAACCATAAACACGTGTTATTGTTGTTATAATTCCATTAAATTGAAATGGCTATAATTCACTCAACTATACCGTTTTGATTTCATGCGCGAAAACGTAAAATCGCAAATCCCACTATTATCAACAAAGTTGAATGAATTTTGATTTCTGAGATATTTGTTGCCCTATAACTCATTAAGACCCACCTCCGTGGTTATTTTCACATTTTTCGGCTCAAAGGTGTCAAATCGCAGTACATTTTGCCACCACCCTGATGCATAAAATGACATTTTTCTTTTAGATTCTTATCGTTCTAATCAAGACCTTTCATTTAATATCCAACTCGACTACGTTTGATGAAAAAATTGTTAAAGGGCTACTTCGTTATTGGGGGACCCCCCTTTAAAATTTTTTGGAAAGACCTGAAATTTTGCGAGACCATTGTTTCTGACCTTTCCACAAAGTTTGAGCTTTCTAGCTTTTATAGTTTCTGAGAAAACTTGCTGTAACGCATGGACAGACACGTCGCGAAACTATGTAGTAGGACTTTGTAAAAAAATTTTTTTATTAAGACCTAAAAATTAATCGAAATAATGAAAAGCAAAATAAGCATCTTATCCTATTTTTATGAAAAAAAGAAAAAAAGGTAAAGTCCTGAACTATTCTTCTTTTGGTTTCTTGTACCATAATGGGCATGCAAGCCTGCAACGTTGACAAAGTACCTTCTTTAACCCAGCTATCGCGCTGTTATTCTTTTAGCACTGAAGTGGCTGTCGCCGGGATGGAGAGCCCTCACATGTCAACTTGTGCCATCGGGATCTTATGTCTGGCTGGGAGGGATGAGAGGGGGCACCAATCCCATAAGGATGTTCCGCATCTTGTTGTGGGTTGCAACTTCCCTCGCATTTTACTAGATAATTTCTTTTTTTAAGCTACTTAAAAATTCATCGATAGCCGATGAAGAGATACGATAAAGAACGATGTATGTGGTAAGAACAATAAAAACTATGAATTGCTAAGGTTTAAAAATTTCAGTCTTCCCTTTTCTTTCTAAGGCCGGATCGAGGATGAGACTCGCAATGTTGGCCAGGTCAATTCTCTTGCCTAGCCATCGGGGTGTGTTTTTTTTATATTTTAGAGGCTCTCACCAGGATAGTGAGTCCTCGCATGCAGACTTTTGCGATCGGGACCTTAAGTTTGGCTGGGAGGGGTGTGTGGTGGAAACAATCCCATCAGGATGCCCCACCTCTTGCTATGGGCAATAACTTTCTTTATCAATGACGATGTTGCCCACCTGATTACGTACGGAGGAGTCGGAAAAAGTAGGTAGAGGAATGAGTAATTAGTTCTGATATTGGCCTTTCTTTTTTACTTGTTGAAGCTAGTTGAGATCTATAAATTCGTGTATGCAACAATTACTTGCAGTAAAACTTGGTGCTAGAGGAAAGAACCCGCCCCATGACAGACACTAGCCTACCATCGCATTCATACGTCTCTAGACCGGGTCTTTTTCTACCGTGCATCCATCCTTGGCTCGCTGAGCCTTATACGGACAATATCATCAATTTTAAAATCACTACAAGTTATCACACATAAATTTATAAGTGCTTAAGATGTATAGACAGTAAAGATAGACAGCCTTAGAGTATAAAAATTTAAACCCCTAGTTTTGAGATTTGAAAATTCCGATGGATTTTATTCAAAACTATCTGACGTTTTCGTCTTCTGCCTCTGAGGGTTAGTTTTAAATCATCAGAGTATAATAGTTTGAATATTAAGCTTTGAGATTAGAAAGGTTCCGCTGATTTTTATTCGAAACGATCTAAATTTTTTATCTTAAACCTCTGAAGGCTAGTTTCGAATCGTCATAAATACTTTTCTCAACTGACGGTGACAGTGAATTTAATAATATATCATAATGGTGATTCATTCTAAGCATTAAACAAATAGTCTTGCAGTCAAATATTTTTTTTTCATTTGATATCCACACGCCAATTCTCTTTTTTCATTAGACACAAACTGAATGACAACTTAAATATTCGAGACTGCGACATGATATACATAGGGAAAACAACACAGAAACTAACCACAAGATACAAATAGCACTAACGATGTTTCTTGCACAACAACCAGACTCCAACCAAGCGACGCATCTACAAAACCAAGAGTATCAGTCTGATGCTGTGACAAACTCTCTGATATTGTTACACAAACATAGCAAAAGAACGAGACGACATCCTAGACAGATTTGGAATTTATAAACATAAACAGACAGACGATAACATTATCAACGAATGAATTATTACAAATCCCGACGCAATTTTCTCAGTACTAAAGTACACTCTCCAATGATAATGGAAGTGGGACGAACTAGAATAAACGGACATCTATTAACCTGAAAAATATAAACGTAATATCCGTCTGCCTGGCCTAACCTATTGTTTACTTGCTTAACGCAGCCTACATTTATAGAAAGTCATTTCCTTCAACATATCTTTTAGTCACTGAAGATGACTCATAGGGTTCGAAGTGCATTTGCTCACACAATCAAAGCAAGACTCGACGGCTTTTCCAAAAAATTAAAAAGTCCTGTCTTTAAAAACCTAAGCCTAACGAATTTTGAAATAAGTTATGCAATTGGGTAAAGATTAAAACTTTGGGTGTGAAGACATTCATATTTGTAATATAAATCTTGCAAAAAAAGACGAGAAAAAAAGTGTTAGGTATTTTATGGTCGTTAAAGATGGCAAAAAATTTGTATTAGTTTATTTTCTATTAAATTATTTGTCAAATCACCCAAATATGTGTACTTGTGAAGGCGATTTGCTTAATACTCACCTTATTTCTTTCCACATTCACCCACTAGTTGTGAAACAATTTACGTTCTATTTAATATTTGATCAATATTCATTCATTCAGAATTATCAACTACTTCTTCTATTTCGTAGTACTACATCCTCTCAAGCCTTTGCTTCCTATAAAAAGCGCCTCCAGCTTTCTCAATCCATTAGCCGTTCTTCGATTTCGAAATTCGAGCAGCGATGAACTGTCTTCGACGACCGAGTCAGACCAGTGTTTCCTTGGTCTCCTCGTAGTTCTCCCAACGAATGCCTTTCTAGGTATCTGCTATTCGTCCATACTGAGTATACTATGGTCCATACCATTGAGTAATTAAATAATACTGGAGTGGACAACCACGTGACAATATGGTTGCAACAACCCCTTCGACCACTTTTCCTACTGCTACGCTCTTGTTTATAACCTTAGAGAGAGCCAAATTGCACAAGCAAACATGGCTGCTGCTCAACGTAAACAAATTTTCATACAATACCAAAAATTTGCTTTCTATTTGAAAAACCTTCAGCATTGTATGAAAAACATGCAAAACATTAACATATTAACTACTCACTTGTGAAATAAAACACCTACAGATCCTTTTCTGCTATGATTTTTACACGAAGGCACTACACATTTCATTTTGAAATTGTAAATTAATTTCACAGTGTCACACGTTAAAGTTACTTGAATTATAAACCACAATCGAATCTTTAAACACTTGGAACGAATTTAGATCGCGAACACTTTCCACAGTTTTAAAATCGGACAAAATTAGCGACGAAACTTGCAAATTGGCCAATTTGGCGCCCAATTTGCATCAGTCAACTTGACAGACAGTTCACATCTAGTCAGTTTTTGGAACAAGAAAGTGACCAGCAAGAGGCAGACGGGGAGGAAATGACAGACAGTTCACTTGGAAGAGAGCAGAAACCGGTCGCATGCTCTCTCATGCATTTTATATGAGCTTAGCCCATCCAGTTCTTATTCATCTTAGGTCCATACGATTCACGTGGCCAGCCCATTCTAGCTTGCGTAGTCTTACAATCGTTGTGAGCGTATTGAAGGGATTGATTTTCGTGGTGGCGAATTTCAATGAGACAGATTGTAGATTTTCGATTATCTAGAATTTCCTTGCACGAGTTTAATTTCATGTGATTTACCAAAGTCATATTCCAAAGGGTGTTTTTTTAGAGGTATAGAACTTTAAAATGAAATAAAATACGGAAAAATTGTTTTGATTGTTATTGATTATTGGAAATATAGTTCTCTGGGATTTTTAATTAAATATGATTTAAGGCATGTGAGTCCCACGACAGGCGAGCAGGAAATCCAAATCAGAGGTCCAATTTTCGACTACTCTAACAAATAATTGGGCTGTGACACTATACGTAGCATTAATAAGTGTTGCCAAACTTAAAGCTCTATACCTCTGAAAAACACCCTTTAAACTCCACCATCCGAATATGATGTCGAATGACACTAACGAAATATACCGGAAATATATACCACCGGCCCATAAAACCAATTTGTGATTAAGTGGCAAACCAAACTAACCATAAAACGCATGACAGATGTCACACCATACGTGGTATTAAAAAGTGTTGCGAACTTAAATTTCTATACCACGAAAAAAAACACTATATTTTGAATGAATTTTAAAGCTTCAGTGAAAAATTTATTCAAATAAATGATTGAAATAATTTTGCTATAGTTTCTTCTCTCGATGTACATTTCTGGTTTAGCCCTCCCCTCAATTATTTTAGGTAAACATACTCAAGCAGTCCACGTGGTGTAGTGATTAGAGCATTCACCCCGTTAGCCAAGGTACTTGGTGCAATTCCGTTGGTGACAAAGAGATTTGTTTTGAGTGATTCTTCGCACGGATTGTAAGCCCGTTCAGTTATGATAAGTAATTGTTTAAAATCAGAACGGACACTCAGCCAAAGCATGATACTGACCGTATCACCTCGAGTGATGACACATTCGATCAAGATTATAAGATACTCTGACTATCTCTAAGCGAAGGCCCGAAAGGTGCTGTGGTGCTTAAAAAAAACACTTCCTCAATCGTAGTGGTACCAGAATAATGGAAGAATGCTTCTTCTAGCATGTGTAAAGCATTCGAATAAGACGCAAAGGACTATGCTCCAACATGCTCAGAACTGCAAATTACAATACTTTGTTATCATACCACGACAAAAACTATATAAAACTATCTCTTTTAGGATTCCATTCATCCGAAAGCAAAAATGGAACCCTTATAGGATCACTCGTGTACCTGTATATCCGTCTATCACAGCCAATTTGCTTCGAATCGACTAAACCGATTAAGTTGTTTTTTGGTACAGTATGTATGCCTATGACACAAATTCGTACGTGTAAGTAGAATAAATGGATTTAAAAAAAGGGGGGTCTGTTTTCAGAGAGGACAGAGGGGATGAAAAAAAGTTTTGCAAAATATTATAACAAGTGAAACTACCTCGTTTTCAGATTCGGGCTACCAGTCGGTTTATTTAGCCTGCACCAAATAATAATAATAAGAAAAAAAGGTCATTGCTTTGCGAAACGTCTACAGTGTTACGCAATTAATATATACCATTACTATTGTAAACTTTATTTTTAAATCTATTTGAATATGCATTCACAACCCATCGTTAGAGTCAAGAGACGTCGTGAGAAGTACCGGACCCTAACAGCAATCGCTTCAAACATACCGGACCCCATTCATCCTCGCCTTCAACAATATGGGTGAAGACCAAAAGTTGACTTTCCTCGTACCCAGAAAGGGTGGAGGTAGCACTTTTACTCCCGTAACACCATGGCAGATGGCAAAGCTCGTAAACAAAAGAATTTTACAAAAGAACACTCTCCCATATCAAAGATAAATGTGCTATGTTTTGCCGCTAGAACTCTAAAGGTATTCAACGCGTTATTGAATTTGGTTGATGAAAACACCAAACTAGGATTGGCTTCAGCGGATGAATTTGGCATCATACTGGACTGCATCCTACCAGTGCTGGCGGCGGCATCGAACAAACCTCTATAATCTTTTTACTCGAAACTTTTTCCGCGATACGGCACGCACGTTAATATAAACAATTAGTCCGAACGTCATTTTTGACTTGTCGCAGCAAACTAGTTCAAGTAATTGAGCGAGACTCAAACAAGTTCATTTGCGATGTTTCATAACTATATTGGTTCGAGGTTACTACGAGCAAAATATTATGCTGCTAATGGGAAATTGAACAACGGAAGGTGGATCAGTCATCAACCCTTTCGATTAGTGGAAAACTTCCGTTGTTACACAAGCTATTAAAGGGAGTAAGACGAATAAGCGGGAACATTTTGTTGATTGGTACCTCGAGAGTGAGTGATGAGCGTTGTCACGGTATTTCGCGCGCGAAGTGTTCTCAAACGATTTAAGAAAGGGAACATCCGTCAAGTTAAAGGGAAAAGATAAAAAAATTATTTTGAAGAAATGTGAGTCCCGCGGTCAGTAATTAATTGAATGTGAAAGTGGGTGGTGAACCAACGGAAAACTAAGTGTAGTGAGGTGTTGATTGACTAAACAGACCGAATTGAGATTATTTTGTGAACTGAAGTGAAGAAATAGCTGAAAACGTGAAAGACTAAGCAGCTTCAAGGTAAGCGATAAATTAAAGGGGAAATTTCGGGTTACTCACGCAGTGGGGCACGGTGTTGCTTTTAAAATGGATAAACGAAATAGGAATCAGTGATATTGAACACCCATATGAGCGTACTCGTATATTGAAGGGCAAGCCAGGGAAATCGAAGCGAGAAATAAATTCCAAAAAATACGTGTCATAAAAGAACTATCTGTATCCGAGCAACAAACTATGTTCTGTGAAATGGGGGCCCGGTACGGATAAGTGGAAGCAGAAAGGGGCCTTCCACGTTACCGCAAAGAACACTATTGTAATAATTTCAACTCAAAATTATTTCTTGCTTTCTGTGGTTCTTTTGTATTGAAAAATGTTTGCCTTCTTCCAATTTTCAGCGGTACTTTGACCCGGAAGGAGGTAAGTAGTAGATTCATGGAAACGAGTTAAACTTGGTGATCCGAGGGCAGCAGGAGGCAATTTCTCCTTTATTATCCGCTTAGTTTTCTTTGCAACTTCGCTTCACTTGGGTGAAAACTAGGTGTAAAGGTGTAGTGGAGGTTAAATTGTGAGATTGAGTTTAATGATCTGGCGGCTGACGAAGCAAGTGGCACTCACGCGCATCCCTCGGGGGCTATCCAGGCTCGAAGGCTCCCAGCCAGAATACCCTCTACGAGGAAGGTAACAATGTACCGAGTGACATATCAAACGAAGGGTATCGTTCTGTAGATTTCACATATGGGTAATTTTTTAATTTCCAAGTTATCAGTTTTAAAGTTACAATATGTAAGAAAATCGATGAAAATTGACCATTCCCCTTATTACCTGTGGAACTATCGGGCCTAAAATATTGAAAAAGTACTGAAATATAGTTCTTTACCCGCAAATTACAGGAGAATTCATCAGAAGCTTATGGTTTTAATAGAGTCTCGTAAATTGATTAATACAGTATGTAAAAATTTCTCAAATTACTACCAAGAATTGAATTCGCATGCATTAACAGCGCTATGAACGAAACAAAAATATTTATATCAGAAGACAATGCTATGAACACACTAAACAAATTGGGTAGACAGAACCTCGGCCAGTCAGAAGGTTTTTATACTTAACATACGATAAGCAGACATATATAATGATTGAATTCAAGAAAAACTTTAATGACATGCACAACATATATATTTTTCATTTAAACGAAAAACCATTGTTACTCCATTTTAACCGACCAAACATTTTGTTGCAGAATTGCTGAAATCATTGATTAAGCTGAATCTTAAATGTCTTTTTGTTATATTCTTTATTTGGTGAGAATAAAATCAGAAGTGTAGTGTCTGGTTTGATGGAAAGCCCATGCAGTAGAAAAACCTTGTATAATTGTTGTTATGAGAGAAAGTTCGAAGGTAATTCTATTGAAACTTATAGAATATAAGAATCTATTAAAGGACAACTTAAATTATTTTGTTTATTTGATATCCGCAGGTCACTACCCTTTTTCTTTGAAAAGCTGTCGGGCCTTGTTTTGTTATATGAACAGACGCATTTCAACTCCTTTGAATCATCTTCTTTGTCTCATTGAATTTAAAGGTATACACTGTAAATAAGTAGTTCGCGTAGTGCAGTGGTTAAAGCACTCATCCCATAAGCCGAAGGTCCCTGGTTCGACTCTCGTTGGCGGCAACGAGATTTAGTTCGAGTGATTCTTCGGACAGACTATTAGCCCGTTCAGTCATGATACGTGCTGGATTAAAATCAGAGTGTATCGCAGCTGGGTGGACGGACATACGGCCAAAGCGTGATACTGACCATATCACCTTGTGGAGAGCCGAATACATTCGATCATGATAATGATATACTCTAACTATCTCTAAAGCGAAGGCCCGAAAGGGGCTGTAGTGCTAAAAAAAAATACACTTAAGGTGACTCAAAGGAGTCGAAACGCATCTGCTCACATAGCAAACCAAGGCCCGACGGCTTTACAAGAAAAAGGACTACTTAAATATCTAATTTTATCCAATTTAACATACTAATACAGTTTCACTGGCGAAAATACAAATCCTACTATTATGAGCTAAATTAAACGAATTTCAACCTTTTAGTTATTTGTTATTGGATCAACCTCCATGATTTTTTCACCTATTTTTTTAAGCTGCTCATCTTCAGCTATTCATTAAGAAATTCAATCGTGTTTATAGCATGTACCTTAAACGTTGAAGTTCGGGAAAACCAACATAATTTTATGTATTCTCATTAAAAACGGCTGCCATTTTGTTTTACAATTATAGATGTCACCCGTTGAACAAATTCTCAACGATATTCATTATGAATATAATTCATGAAACTTTCATGTAAATCCTAGTAAATCAGTGGCTTCTGAAATGGAATGCCTATTTTTCCATAGCCATGTGTAGTTGCTCTTGTTATATAGGAAAATCTAAAGCACTATAACTTTTTTAAATACGATTCGATCTTTCTGAAATTTTCAGTAATGATTAAAAATTTGACTTCTGACGTATTTATTGTTGTTGTGCTCATAAAGGTCTATACTCGTGATTTTTTCAGATTTTTTTCAAATTTTTTTGGATGAAAGGTGTCCAATCGTGAGGGGTGGTACGCCAAAATTTCTCGGATGTCCCCTTCTCCTGCTCTCCTTGACTCTGGTAAAGTAACTTTAAGATATGTTTTGGAAGTATCTCATTGAGACCTTTCATATGATATCCCACTTGACTATATTTGATGAATAAATATTTTTTAAGGTTCACTCCTCTGTATGGTGAGACTCTTTAAAACTCTTTGAAAAATTTTGTTAACCCAAAACTTTCTAGAAGTCATAACTTCTGACCTTTTCACCACGTTTCATGGCTGTAGCTTTTATAGTTTCGGAAAACACTGCTGTGACATACAGACGGATGGAAGGACGCAGGTACCGATTTCAATAGAGATGTGTATTTCAGTACAAAACCCTAAAAATGAAAAATTAGAGTACCTTATAGCAATCAGTCATACTTCAAGTATTTACAAATATACGACAAGACAGAATTCAACAATAAATTTACGTAAGTTTAAAAAAAAGGACTACCAGATTACAAATTGATCATGCAGAGTCCTCTCCACGCTAGTTTAGTTCGCACTTGCCCGATTTTTAACAATGAAGATCTACTCAAAGTCTTACAAATTCCTTGAGAACAAAGTATATTGAATCTTGGTCAAGTACGCTAAAAAATTTCATAAATAATGTTGTAAAATAATTGTAATCGGTGGTAATTTTAGGTGATTAGCCATCATTTATACGTAGAATATTAGCTGCAACAATTAAGAACATAAATACACCGGATCTACATCTTCAGATGGAGACTGCATGCCTCCATGGTAAAGCATCTGCCTAATGTTCCTCAGGATATTGATTCAATCGTTTCAAATCAAGCCGCACTGAGTATTTTTGTGTATGTAAATGTGAGTGGTAGTACTTTAAAGTAACAACTAAACAGCTGTTACGAGTTACCCTTGTTTCCCACTCGACCATCAGGAAGGAAATCTCGCGTATATTCAGGCAAGATCGTAAGAAAATGAAGAACTTATTTTGAGCACCGGGATAGATTGGCCACCACGAGCCAAGGTTTAAAATGAGGAATTATTGTGAAAAGGAAAAATTCAGATAGTTGTTCGAATTGAAAAAAAAACACTATGTAAAGTAAAGTAATCAACTGGATGTATGTATATAACTGCGTAAGTGCGCAAGTCTCCACTTCCACACCAGACAAGGAAAAGGAAAAGTTTCCTCTCATGAGACGCCAGAATAACGAGGACAAATGGCCATCGACTGCGATTCCTCCGACTTTATAGCGCCCTTGAACATCAGGAAACAGAAACTGTCGCTTTACAGTGCCACGAGCTTTTGGATCTGATGGGATATTGTGGTGGTGGCAGTTTGCAGGATACCGACCAAGTATCAGGTCCGCCAATAGAACGACAAATCACCTATATGTGCCATGAAGCACACAAGGGGTTGGAGTAGTTACAATTGATGAAAAAAAATTGATAGGGACATAAGCCGAGCGAACACCCTACACATGAAGATGCAAAATTGATCAATTTCGGCGTACCAGCACAGATTACGTCGGCGATAACCACAGCAACAGCAACTAGCAATGATGTTAGGATCAATACAAATTCAAGGATAATACACTCATTCTACTCACCAATCAAACTCATTCAACACTTATCAATCGAAACTATCCTGTTCACATATGACAAACTTGCGAATGCAACCGCGTCATAGGTCATTAGGTCATCATTTTATTTAAACATAAAAATAATATTTAAATTCGTCATTTTTTGTTAAATTCAATAAAACAACTAAACAATTAAGTTACAGTACGTTTAGGTCACCATTTTTTCATTTCATAAGCGCATGAAATTTGTATCGGGCCTTGAACTATGTGTCTTTTTTACATAATCATGAAATTATAACATAGTAGCTTTGCATATGAACTATGTGTCATTTTAACTTGATTTATCTTTGCTTATGAAATATCTATTTAATTTTAATTTTGTCAAGTAAGCATTAATTTTGTATTTAAAGTTTAGAACTGTTAAAAATAAATTAGAGTTGTCACTGATACCGACGTGTTTCATCATTATAATCAACTCTAGTAATTATTTGAAGTAGAGTTTCCTACTATCTTGATAATTACTTTTCCCCTGTTCGCGCCAACATATTAGAAGTAGAAGAATCCTACTGTCGATTATTTTCAAGGAGTGATATTCAATTTTTGAGTTCTTTTTTAGCAACATATTAAAAGTAGAGAAATCCTACTTTCTAATATTTTCAAGCGAAATTGAATTCTTGAATTCTTGTCAAAAACCGTGTATGATGGAATATGCTACTTTGTGAAAATTTTAGATTTGGCGGGTGTTGTGAACTTGGCTCGCGGGTAATGCTGAAAAGTGAGAAATACCGGTTCCGAGTGGTTCCCTATAAAATTTCGGGATACCGCCTCATAATTTTTCCTGCCTCCCGGCTTAGTGGAAATTGCTTTCGATGATAGGTTGTGTCGGAAGAATTCCTTTGCTGGCCGGTTTCTGGTGTAGTTTCAATTAGTGTGTTGGAAATTCCCAGTTTAGGATCGGCGGTGAAATTTCTCCGATAAACCGTCCGCTCGCTTGGCGGTTAAGTGAGGGTTTAGGGTTGAAGCAAGTGGCATCTACGCCCGGGGCCCGCAGAACCCTCAATTGGAGTGCCCTCGAGGGCAGGGTAACACAGCATTATCCATGTTTCATTGCTTTAGATTAAACTTTGGCAGAATGTGATCATATAAATTTGAACTTGCTTTTTTTATAATTTCGCAATTCGCAATTTACCTATGTGTCTAACATTAAAAAAAAATTTATCTGAAGTTTTTTCTTGGTGCTTTCACTGTTAACCTTGGTAGCTGTTCAAGCAACCATCCACAATGAAGTTTTAAATGAGGAAGCAGATACTGACTCCGTAACGAGAACAAAGGGTTACTTTTGAGATCAATAACCAATCAATTTTAAGTTTGGTAGTCCCAAGAAATAGCTTCAGTTATCGATTCCGTACCTTGTACTTTAACTTTTATGCATTCATTGTGTCTCAATTTTTCAGATTACCTAAAGCTCTAACGACGGACTCACTCCATATAGAAAGTAAATGATCTTTGCTGGCTCTAGGGAACCAATATGCTCCAGAAGTACGCAGTAGGTCAGTTTTGCTTGCACCAACAATACTGCTAAACGCTAATGGAAGGTGTGCCATTCAACGCAATGCTGTATAACAGAAAATACCCCGCTGAAAGCACTAACATCATGCGAATGGGCTACTATTCCCACTTGAGTAGTTATTTTTGATGTTGTATTCGCCAAATGTGATATTTTGGGTGTTTGAGGCGTTTTTCTTCGACTGCGTTGGTTTATTCTCATTGATTTGTAGCCCTACTAGTTTTGCTTCGCTGTCGAGTTCCAAGAAAAGTTTTTTGGCGGTTATTAACGACCGTGCCAAAACTTTAATGTCATCCGCATAGGCTGCCACTTGGCTCGAGTTGTATAATAACGTACCTATTGTATTCACAGGTAGCTTTCTGATGACACTTTCCAGAGCCACATTGAATAGCAATGGGGCCAGCCCATCTTACTGCTTTAGTCCGATATTTGTGTCAAAGGCGTCGATGAGTTAGTTATTGATGCGGACTTGAGAGGTTGTTAACGTCATTGTCATTTTGGTAAGACAGACTAATTTGGCTAGGATACTAAAGCTAAGCATTATTTGGTACAGTTTGTTACGATCAATACTGTCGTATGCTTGCTTAAAGTCAACGAAAATTTGGTGTACGTCTATGTTTGGGACCTTACAACTGTTCAGTTTAAGCTGTCATACGTTTAAATAAAATCATATGAAAAAGGAAGGAACAAATATTGACAACACTTAATATATGCAGTTCATTCAAAGAAACTCTTCCCAGAATGATTAACCGGAATTAGACTTTGTCTTAGCTAAAGAATATACGAAGATAATTTCTTTGAGATGATATAACAGTGCTGTCCAATCTTGGATAAGTAGAATACAATCAGTAGGTGAAGAAACTACTACAGTTTATTCTAGAATACGCTCTACAACTCATAAAATTCACATAATTTTATTTCATTGATGTTGTATTAGAAACAAATATCTCCTAAAATATAATTACGCATTAACAGAAAGAATAAGCCAAAACATCTGGGCAAGTTGGAAAATTGAAATCAAACCAAACAAGCTGTGAAACTGAATAGAAAAAATGAAAGAAAGCGATTGATGTTATTGAGGATATAACTTTATTAAAGGATTAAAATGCAATATAATATATACATCAAACAAAAAACCGAAAACAAAACATAGAGAAAAATTTAAACATAACACATTTAAAATTTGTCTAAAAAATGAAAAGATACATTCTAGCGATTGCTGAAAGTTAAAGAAAACATAAACTTTATTTTACTTTTTAACAATACATGAAAGTTTGGCACTATGTGTTTATTTATACATTAAAATAACATAATTCTCTCAACCCCCAATATAAGATATTCTAAATAACTTTTCAAAATATATATCTTTTGTCAAACAAATAATAACATAACGATAATGTATATGTGGAGAACTTTAGCACCATCTTTCGGCCGGGATACTTTATTTTGATTTTAGACAATTTATAGCGACTATATGTATGTAATTTTGTTGTACTACATAATGATACAATACAACATGGCAACTTATTCTAGCTGTTATTAAGTATAGGTTAACTCTACTTTAGGCTCTGTGCGGTGGTGGAGCTCAAGCTTTTTGCGGGCTAGTTGGATCCTTTCCCCACAAGTCGTACCACGGTCCGTATGTCTTCGAGTTGCGATCCTTGGGCGTTCCTTTTTGATTGTTCATATGACCATTGACATTATCCTTGGACGGTTGGTGATCAGATGATCGAGCCGATTGTTTTTCAGGTGATTGGATTGGATTTGGTATTTTTGAGAGTTTTGTTCTCGGTAACTTTGTTCCAGCGACTGCTTGGGATGTGTCCGTATTGCTTCCGCCGTTCTGTCCATTATCACGGAATGTCTTGAATTCCATTTTGTCGTCGTCTTTGCGACGATTATTGCGAGCCTTGCGAACCAAGTGATCATCAACAACAATACAGTCATACGCGTCTGAACTACTCGAGTGTCGTTCAGAGTCAGTACCGCTTGTATCATATTGTTTCAGGATCTCATGGCGTTTCACGGTCTTCATAACTATCTCTTCGACACTCTCGTCATCAAAGAAGTTACTGTTGTGCATTGTCAACGTCTCGGCATCGTCATTGTCACCATCCATAGAGGATTTGTCGTCATCGTTCATATGATCCTGATTAGAGTGCGAATTCTGGTCGTAGAATAGTTGCTGCCGACGCCTGTAATCTTTAGTATCAATTTTGTTGTCTTGATAGTTGTTATTATATTCAGACGCATGATTATTACCATTACCATTGAAATAACTATTTTTGCTAGTTTTATGTTTTTGTGGTGTTGACATTAAGTTTGAAGCTGATCGTGATGGCTGGATTCCGTAAATGCTTTCGTCCTCAGTTGGTAGATCAACGCTTTCCATATTGGACCGCTTCATCTTCGACTCATTGTTCATGTTATGATTCTTTGAATTTTTCTTTTGTGTTGTGTCAGTGACTTCATTTCCATTTTGATCCTTTTCAATTGTGACCAAGTCCCGATGACGCCACATCGACATTCCTTCTAAAATGTCATCATGCTTTCCAAATCTCCAGAACGATTTGGTTCTCTTGATCAAGTTTCCTTTCCGCTCGGTGGTATGATATCCTGTGTCTGTGGTTTCGTCTCCCAAGTTCTTCATGCTTTGTGGCCGATTCATGGTGCTATTGTTGCCATTTTGCTGGGGACGCTGTAGGGTGCTACTATTGCCGTTTTGTTGAGGGCGTTGGAGAGTGCTACTATTGCCATTTTGGGGTTTGCTACGGTTTTGGAGTGTACTAGCCGAGTCACTGTGGCGATAAGATGGAACTGAACGGCCATTGGATTGATAGTTTCTAGCTGAACGTGATGATCTTTGAATTTGTGAACAAAACATAACACGGAAAAAACCAAATGTGAATGAAAAGAAGAAAATGAAGTGCAATATGAGAATTAAAGCAAAAAACAAAGTGAAATTCAAACAGAAAGAAATTATAGGATAGAAAGCATGGAAGCCATGTTCGTATAATATGTATTTAATGGGAGCATCGAATGATGCCAGAATGTGCTCAGCTTTCACATATCCATGCATTTGCAAACAGCAAACATTAACACTTTAGGTGCTGATGAAGCATGAACATTCTAATTATTTACTTATCCATACCTGATTGGTATTCTATTTGTTTGTTCCTCATCCGAATAATCGATTTCTGGTTGTGGCGGAGGTTCATTAGCAAATCCACTATCATTACTGCTATGCAATGAAGCATTGGTAACTCCCTCACGATTAGGTTTTTGCTTGTTTGATACAACCTTTGCAGGGAAAACAAAATTCATGAATAATTTTTTTGTAAACTTAAAGTTAAATAATAGTTCAATGTTACTCTAGCATAATTATTTGATGGTCCCGATCTTCGTTTTTCAATCATTGGTGGCCCAACGGGCGAGCAAAAACTCCGCGATTGACTGATATTACTTTTATATGCAGGCACAACTGGTGCTGGAACAGGTGCAGGAAGAGCAGGTGGTGGTCCTGGTTTGGGATCTTCATTGCTTCGACGATACTGAAAGAGAGAAGTGATTTAGTTAATAAATTTGTCTTCGTTTTATAACAACAAAGAAGAAAAACCATAACAAGGGACAAAGATATTATGCTAACGCAAGAAAATTAGAGAGAAGTCAATATGGAATGATGTTCTGAAAGAGCCAAATGAAGAGCAAATTCAGCAAATTCCATAAATGCCAACGAGCTCATTTATTCTGCCAATGTAAACTACTCAAACCTTCTCACGTCATAAGAGGGGTATAAATGAGACCAAGGTACGATAATGTTAGATGAAAGTTTGGAAAACTCGCAAAAATTCGTAGCCTCGATATTTTAATGCGTTATTTTACTCTTGAAACAAGTGATTGCTCCAATTAATCAAATATTGTACGCATAGTAAAATCAAGAAAGATGTAATAATTGTTTCGTGTTTAATTATAACCAATTTTTTTATTAAGAAATTCTGGGGTTACAATTTCCTTATGTAACTATAGTTCTTTCCAGCGATAATTTATTTCTTCTCTTAGCCGGAGTCCAAGTCGAGCGTTCATCGTGGGATTTCAGAGTAAGTGAATCTTGTGGAATTAACTTTAACTGTTAAAAAAAATGATACAAACAATTGAAATAAATAACATATTCATATTCCCTATGAGAGGGGGGAAGAAGTATAATTATATTTGAAAATTAAAAACAAATTAAATTTTTTTAGTTTTTAAAATATATCGTTGTTAAAATTATAGCAAATTAATAATTTATTGATTGAAAAGTTTTCTATTTTGAAATTTAGTTTACTTTTTCTATACTTGTGATCTATTTCTTTGTTAATTCTTTGGATTTATTTTGAATTGATCAATTGTTTCTATTAAATTGTGAGAAGGAGGTTAAAATTTTTTACAATTTTGTTAATAAAATTAAAAGATAGAAATTCTACGTCTAGCACTCGTTGCGTGTGGACGTGTTTTTATTCGCTTCTGTCAAGTATTTTTAAAAATTAAAATAATTTTTAAAACGTCAATTAGAAAGTAATTTTAGAAAAAAACTTATTACATCGTCGAAGTATTCGAATAATTGATCGGGAATCTGGATTTCACTTGCGAGCAAGTTTCAAAAAAAGTCAAAAAAGAAGAAACGTTTTTTCACCAGGAGGAGCCCGACGGCTTCCCACCGCTGGGGGACCCACCAGGCATTTCTAAAAAAGACAGCTGTGAGCATGGCAAGCGTATTACGCTTTCAAGTGAAGAATACGAAAGAGTGACCAGAGAAAACCCGAAGGTTACTAAACAAAATGATGAGATGAAACTCCGAATACAAAATTTGGAGGAAATGGTCCGGACATTAACAAATGTGAACAAAACAAAAGTTATGAAGCCACAAAATACGTCCGGCAAAGAAGAAGCGATAAAAAATAAGAAAAATGAAAAAAGGAAGCGACAAAAACCAAGGCGAATGAAAAAACAATAGTCACGCAAAAGGCTCAAACATATAAAGCAACATTACAAGACACGAAAAAGACATCAATCCATGATGCTTAAAACATACTAAGCGCAGGAGGAGCAAATGACAGCGCCAATCACTACGCGGTACTTGCTGCGATGAATGACGAAATGGATACTGAGATGGAGTGCGAAGATAACATAGGTAATATGAATGATTCTCCTCATAATTTTATTGAATATTTAAAATCAAAAAGTAAAGAGAAGGAGAAGAAGCCAACCGGTGTGTCTGCTGATTCTCCTATTAAAAATAATAAAATAAATAAGAAAGTTCCTCCGATTAATGTGTTTGGGCAGCGTGGAGGGGATATGGTTCGGCTATTGGCAGCCGAACATAAGATTGACAATTTCGAAGTTGAAAGAGTGACCGCTGATAAACTCACAATTAAGACAAAAACGCTGGCTGATTTCAAGCTAGCGAAAGATTTTCTTAATAGTGCAAAAGCTCACCACTTCACATACATGCCAAAGGCAGAAAAAATCAGACCTTCTTGTTGAAGGGCTTGGACTTTGGCGAGAGTACAGTTGCGCTCCTTGAAATCTTACATGAATCAGTACCAGCTGTCAAATTCATCAGTGCGAAAAATTTTGCTACAAGGAGATCAACTGTTGAAGGCAAAATATTACCTTTTTATTTGGTCCAAATTTCTAACGATAGCAGTCCAAGTACCCTCCGACAGGTAAGATACTTGAACTTTAGAGTTGGTAGGTGGGAGTGTCTCCAAAAAACTGAGGTCAACTAATGCTACAGGTGGCAAAGATTCGGTCATTCAGCTGCCAATTGTGCCATGCACTATCGCTGCGTTAAATACAAAGATATTCACGCCCCCCGGCGAATGCAAATTGGCTCAGATGGAGCCAAAAGAAAAATTATATTGTGTTAACTGCAGTATATTTGGTCATCCAGCATCATATCGAAGATGCCCTCGGTATCAAGATGCAAGAGTTAAATTTTCCTCAAAACAAACCCAAGTACATCGCAATTTGTTACCTCCCAACTTCGCCAAACCCAGAGTATCATTTGCACTTGCTGCTAGAGGACCAGCAGACAACAATGTAAATAAAATAAATAATGTAAGTGGCAATAATGAGCTGCTTCTCAAAATTTACTAACAGCTTGAATCTCTTTCAGAAAGAATAAATAAACAAGACCAAAAAATCAATTTCGTTTTTTCTTCAAAATAGTTTGTCACCCAGTCACATTTCCATAGATACGATTCGTCTCATCTCGATCAACGCCAATTCCATTGTTACATCGACGTAATTATCTCCTTGAATTCATTGCTAAGCAAAAGCCTGACATCATTCTTCTCACTGAAACCCACCTCAGTTCATGGTACTCCATGACATTCAAGGATTTTGAATTCGTAAGAAACGATAGGGTAAACGGTGATGGAGTAAGTGGCACCGGCATATTGGTTCGAAGACCCTATTGTTTCCAGAATATTGAAAAAGTCGAATTCAAAAGCTTTGAATTTCTTGAAGTGCCCGTTATCAAAATCTCACTGCCAGGTGGGGATAACCTCTTCGTTATCTCTGCCTATGCAACTGGTGGAACTGTTGTCAAGTTCAAGGAGCAGCTCAATTCCGTGTTTGAAATACTTCAGTTGAACAGGCTGCATATTTATTATATTCTTGCTGGTGACCTGAACGTCAAGCATACATCATGACTGAATGCCACCAATAATCCAAGAGGTGTATTCCTGAAATCGTGGATAACAGAGAACCGAATCGAATACAGGTGCAATCTATATGGGTCGGAGCTTCCAATGTACACTAGGACAAATTTATATTTGTTGGACCTCTGCATTGCTGACGCAAAACTTGAATTCAGCTTTAATAGTCCTCAACGGAAACTGCAGGTGTTTCCTTACGATAGCGACCATAACGCAATCGTAATGGAAATCAATCATCACAGGGATGATTTCTTCCTCATTCCAGTTCAACATGAAAATCATCGGTTGAATTTAAAAAAAAAACAGACTGGGGAAAGTTTCAAAAGAAGTTTAATCGCGAGTACCAGAAGCAATGTCCCCCTTCTGATGGTGGCAACTCTTGCTCAATGGTTCCTAATGACAGGAATCTAACTAACGATGAAATAGATGTCTATTTGTCGAAGTTAGAGAAGCTGACGTTGGAAACGATTGAGAAAGTAGTTCCCAAAATAAAACATCGAAACAATATGGAAGGATATGAAACACCAACCATCGCAAGGTTGAAAAGATTGAAAAGCCTTCTTCTCACACGCGTCAACAATATTTATCGACGATTTTTGGATTACAACCATCCCTCGTTGGCTTTGTTGAAATTCCATCTGAAGAATGTCCGGAGCTTAATCCGGTCATACTTCAGGAGTGAGGTCAGCAATCAATTGAGGGGTATTAGCCCACAGGACCCAGACGGCGTGTTTGCGAAAGTGAATAGCATATTCCGCAAGAAGTCTCGAGTGAAGGTATCGAATCTTGAAGTCACTAGTGATGAGATAAATCTTCTCGATAGGGCTGGTATCGAAATTGATAGCACGACTCCGGATAGAAATGGAAACAGGATTATTTGTGAGGGATTGCAAAAACTTGCCCTGATTGGAACACATTTTGAACTGGTTCATCTACCAAACCCTGAGAGAGGGAATGAAAAATTTTCAGAGGTCGTTGAATCAAAAGTCTCCGACTTCAAATCAAGCCTGAACGGTGAATCCATTCTTGAAGTCAAGGAAACATTAACATCCAACCTCATACCGAGCTTGAATCTTATTGATTATTTTGTCAGCTATGAAGACTTGTGTTTCATATTTCGCAGGATAAACAACAAGAGATCACGTAGTACTAATGGTATTCCAAATGTAGTTGTCCGACATTTGCCTGAGATTGCTATTAGGAATTATTGCATATTGTTTGACAACATGTTGAGCAATTCGTATTTCCCAAATGAGTGGAAAAAGACTAAGGTATTTCCAATCTTGAAGAAAGGAAAAGAATCTTCATGCCCTAAAAGCTATCGCCCAATCAGCTTGCTGCCTAACATCAGCAAGGTGCTTGAAGTGATACTCAACAAAGCATTGAATGCCCACATTGAGAAATATGAGTTGATGCCGAATTGCCAATTTGGGTTTCGTGCCAGGCATTCAAACATATGTGCAATAACCCTCAGACATCTGTTGGAAACTTAATGATAAGGAATGTGTTGGAGCATGTCTCATTGTTATGGAGAAAGCTTTTGATACAGTGGGGCTAGATGGACTAGTTTTTAAACTTCTTCAGGACAAGTTTCCCAGACACCTTGTCGCCATGTTGTTTAATATGTTATACGGGAAATCGTTTGTTGTAACTGATGGAAATCTGACAACAATGCGCGAATTCAGGGTCTTGGATGGTCAACAGCAGGGAACAATTCCTGCGACTCTGCATTTCTCAATATTCATTCGCAAGCTATTGAACGGCTTTGATTTTAACGTCTCACCCACGCGATCATTGGTAGCGTTTGCTGATGATCTGATCATCTATATGGCAGACCGAAAAGCTACAATAATTCAGAGCCATCTCCAAAAAATGTTCAATGATGTGCAGTTGTACACTGACAATTGGCGAATGGAAATCAATGCAGAGAAGTGCGAAACAATCTTGTTTCGGAGAACGCTGCAGGGGGTCAGTCAAGACCTGAAACGTAATTGGAAGGATTTCCACATCATGGCTGGCGAGGGTAGTTCAGAACGGGTTCCATATAAATTCTGTGTTCGATACCTCGGTGTTCATCTCAATCCGTCTCTGTACTATACTGAACATGTCAAAATCATGCTTAGTAAGGCACTAAAAGTAGTCATGGCCCTACGAAGACTCTTTCGTTCCAAATACATTGCTGAAAAGGTCAAAATTATCTGTTACAAGACCCTGGTTAAACCAGTTTTGATATATGGACAACCAGCGTGCTAGTACTATGGAAAAATTAAGAGTTTTCGAAAGGAAATGTCTTCGTGGATGTACTGGTTTGTACAGAAAGCCTGAGACGGATTGGATATCGAATAGAAAAATGTATCAAACTGCTCAACTGACAAGAGTCGATATCTTCATATTGAAACTTCTTTAGAATCATACCGCAAGATCTGTAATTGTGAGTGAAAACACTTGGGTCTCACAGCCATTCCACTCTACAGACGGGTATCTTCCGACTTGCCTCACTACTGGCTTCGTTTCTCCAGAAGCATTCGTGTATTTTTACATGAATCGATATGTTTTTGATTCTGACGGTGTCCTAGTCATATATCACCTATATAGACGATCAAATATCCTCCGAATTTGAGTTCACGAGACCAACAATTCCAATGGAGATTCTCCTTTGCTAGATTCGTTGAAGCTGGTATTGGTGGCTGAATGACAATGACTAAATTATTCGTGTTTATTTACAGTTTTTGTGTTTCTCGTCACTTTGTTTTTTTGAATTTCAGCTCATTATTGCTATTAGTGTTGTTGTTTATTTGTGTTAAAAATTAGGGATAGGTTAGGTCTATTTTATGTTTATTTTATTAGGTTTAGAGATAAGATTAAACGCATAGGTTAAGAATATTGTGATAGAATTATATAGTATAAGATAAAGTTTTTTGATTGAATTTTATTAGAGTTATGTTGTAACATATTAGGTGTAGGATCAAAATTCACTGTTGTGTTAAATTTTTGTATATAATTTTGGAATAGTGTTGGTTGGTTCTTTCTCCTTTTTCCAAACAAATCATATTATATGTAATAATCTTAATTAATTTGAATTTGCTATAGAATGTGTTTAACTGATAACGTACAAATTTAGAGAGCCATTTGGGCCATTAAGTTTTTGTATTGTTATTGTTTGGCATTTGCTTTAAATTGTTTTAAAATTTATAACGATTAGTTTTGAATAAAGCGCTTTTGACTTTGATTTTTTTTAAAAGATAGGCAAATAGAATTGCAAATCTATTAATTTTGTAAAAAGAAATGAGGCCTCTTTATCCATATTATCGGATGAGGTTGATGAGCCGGGGATGTTTAATTATTGTGCAGCCAAGCCCCCGGATTGTTTAGGTAAATTTACCTATTGCGGGGAGTATTCCATAATATATATATATATATATATATATATATATATATATATATATATATATATATATATATATATATATATATACACATATTACACACACACACACACACACACACACACACACACACACACATATATATATATATATATATATATATATATATATATATATATATATATATATATATATCGGATATAACGACATTTGTGACCATGTTAGAGGTCAACATTTTGCTCCAATTTTCACCAAAATTTTAGGGAAGGTGTATTGGGATAATATCTCGTTTAAGCTCGGCCATTTTAGACGAAAAATCGTGATTTATGTTCTGCCCAAGGTGTAGCTCATTGAATTGTGTGAAGAATTTTCCAATAAAAAATCTAAAGTCAAACCATCTGAAACGAAATAGGGGCCGCTCATAGGTTGAAGACGTGCAAAAACTAGTTGTTGTAGTTGTGGCCAAACCTTTCAACAGATGTTAATTAAATTCGGTGATTTGGTAAAAACTATAAGTATCTAAAGAACTAATTAAGAATCTAGAGGTTTGATCCCAAAAAACATAATTGTGGCTAGTTGAAGCTCGAAATTTCAACGGCTTCCAAAAGTAGTCAACTATTTTGTTTATTTGATATCCGCAGGCCAATTTTTTTTTATCTTGCAAACCCCACAGCTGATTATACCAAACACGTAACATCTAACCATCCCGCACAACATAAGCTAGCAGCCTACACATCAATTGTGCAGAGGCTCCAATCCATCCCCATGACTGCTATAAACTACTCCAACGAACTAAATAACATTTACAGAATAGCTAGTAATCATGGGTACAAACAACGTGACATTGACAAACTTGTTACACAGTACATACAAACAAAAACAGGAACGCCAATTGAAACTCATAAGAATGACCAACAGTGGATTTCGTTAACGTACGTAGGCAAAGAGACTTATACACTATCAAACTTCCTCAGGACAACAAACTGCATCCAAAACTAACAACAACATTGGAAATAAACTGAAACCAAAGCTGAATGACATATCAATATATGAGAACAGTGGTATATACAAATTGACATGCAAGGACTGCGACATGGTATACATAGGAAGGACAACACGGAAACTAACGAAAAGATACAAAGAGCACTTACGATCTTTCTTACACAACAAGGCAGACTCCAATTATGTGATGCAACTAAAAAACCATACACACGAGCCTGACGCTATGATAAACTCTATGACATTGCTACACATACAAAGCAAAGGACTGAGACTTGATATCCCAGAAGGGCTTGAAATATATAAACATAGAAAAACAGATGGTGACATTATCAATGAACAACTTATTACAAATTCCGACGCGATTTTCTCAGTACTAGACCACACTCTCCAACGAAAACGGAAATATGTTGAAACGGAACAAATGGTCATCCAACAATTAAAACAATAAAAACCTAATATCCTTCTACCTGACCTAATTTAGTACCTGACCTTATTTAGTATCACCTGCTTAACCCATCCTACGACTATATAAAGTCATTCTCTTCAATGCACTGAAGCTGATACAAAGAAGTCGAAATGCATCTACTCACAAAACAAAGCAAGGCCCGACGGCCTTTCAAGGAAAAAGTTTCTAGAACCCGGAATTTTGATCTGATGTGTATGACACTTAGTTTTGAGATAGAAAATAATAAGGTTTAAAGACTTTAGCATTTTCATGATCATTCATGAGCAGGTTTCAAAATGGCGGTGGTTCAAATATGCAATTTTTTCAGATTTTTGTGGCCCGCTAGCGGCCATATTTTTCAACGGATTTTGATAAAAAAATTTAATATCTATTTTTGCCCTATCTAGAGTGAAATGGATATTATAACGAGATTTGGCACATTGACTGATATAAGCGACTATTGGTCTTCTCATTTTGACTGCATCGGGTATGAGCCCCATTACGTTGGCTAGCTTTTTCCATCTGCACCTAGCGTTTGAATTGTAGTTCTTTATGAGTTGCAGGGGCTTTCGCATGGCACTTCAACTCACGCCATAAGTCCTGTTGGAAGGAATACGAGGGGTCACCGATTCCAACGGATTCCCCATCTTTTCCGAGATCAACAATTTCCTTCGGCAGGAAAGAAGCTAATTCTATCCACACGGGGATAAAAGATGGGAGAATAGGATGTTCGCGTTATTGGTACCTCTTTCCCTTCTGTTCTGGTATAGGCCTTTTTGACTTTGTTTTAAAATCTTCTGACTCGTACATGTGAAATAGTTTATAGTAGGTTTGGCGCTAGGGACACCATAGAGAGCTAGGCGCTAGCAAACATACCCGCCCCAGGGTCTTTTTATTCCAGCGGAACTCAAGAGATTTAGTTTGTTGAGGTAGCATTCTTTAGCTGCTGGCCTTTACAAACTTTTCCATAATCAAAAAAGGGGGCCGACAGGAGCTCCCGGTGCTTTAACTGCGACAAAGCAGGGCATAAAAAGAAGAAGTGCACAGAAGAGAGACACTACTTTCTCTGCCAAGACACTGATTCAAGGCCAGATGATTGAAAACATGTGCCAGGTACAGGTGAATGACGGGTTTTCCAGGAAGTTCTAACCAAATCCAAAGCACTTCTACAATGACCCGTATTTGGCAGATTAATCTACATCGGAGTACACTCACTCAAAATCTCCTCAAGCAGTTTGTGAGAGACAGTCAAGCTGATTCACTGCTCAGCGAGCAACAGCTCAGCCGAAGCTCCCCAAAATAGTATTCTGATGAATCTGGTACTGCCGCCGCTTAGGTTCGAAATAGCACCCACTTCCAAAGAGTCAGGAGCAAGGAAATGGTTTCATTTGGGTTCAGTGCTCGTGAACTGCACTTTTTAGTGTATACCCACCGTCAAACGAACCATTACCATCTTTTCATTCTAGGCTCAATGCTATTTTCTGCACAGAGGGTCATGTGCTCATCGGAGGCGACTTCAATGCAAGGGCAATAGAATGAGACATATCCCAATCATATCCAAGGGGCATACGGATCCTGGATATGGCATGACAGCTAGAACTGGAATCATCGTACTGAATACAGGTCACGTCCCTACTTTTCGTCAGCCGAGCTGCGTTAGAACAATTCGGGACATGACATTTGCTTTAGAGTCCCTGGCACCAACGGTTAAAAATTGGAGAGTTCTAGAAAACTACACCGCCAGTGATTACCAGTACATAGCACTTGAGATCCATGACGGTACGCTTCGATGCTCGTACGAGATTAGTCTTCCAGGCTCTGGCAAAATACTGAGAAGGTGAACGACACAATCGTCATTACGCGATGTTTCGTCAGGGAGCGAGGAAACAGCAGCTAAAGATGTAGTGAACTCAACTGTGGGAATCACTACATCTGCCTGCATATGTTCCATGTCTTGCAGAAAACTTCGGCACGACAAGCCTTCAGTGTGGTGGTGGTCCTCGAAAATTACGAAGAGAGTATCATAAGCTTTGACAAGAGGCCCAAGGAGCATGATCGCACCAAATTAACAGTTTATTAGTCGACTAGGAAAAGCCTCCGAAAAACTCATCAATAGCAGTAAGAGCAATCAGATGACGTAAACCAGGACCTGTGGTGCTTAGGCTAAAGACGGAAGTGGAAGATGCAGTGTTGTCATTGAAGAAAAGAAAGGCTTCAATATATATAAGGTAAGCTGTATTACTTATATTTTTCCTGATGAAATATTTTTCAAAAATGTTAGTTTCATTTGATAGCCCTATCTTTTGAATAAATCGATAGTTTCCAAGTAATTACCTGTTTGGATTGTCGGAACATCAACGTATCTCCGAACATTCTGCTTGGAGACGATTCTGAATGATAAGATGACCGATGATGATGCGACATTACTGATTCTTCAGCAGCTGTTTCAACCGACGAATCGTGATTGTTATTATTACTATATTTATGATGGTTTCCATTCATATGATGTGGTTGCCGCATTTCATAGATCTGATCTCTTTGATGATGGTAATTTTCGGGATCTGTGTAAGCAATTGGGAACCATCCAAACATTTGCGTACGTAAGTTTTCACCGAATTGCCATCCTTTAGCACGGCTACCAACTAAGGCAATGCGATCTCCTTCGAGGAAACTCAGTTGATTTTCCCCAGAAGCAATGTATGCGTAAAGCGCTTTCACAACAGGTCGTTGGTCCCAATTATCATCTGAAATAATTCAACCATAGGGTTTTTCATGACAAAATATAATAAATACGTGTATAGATTAGTTTGTACTCGGACATATTACATCACAATTATTATGCCACCAATTTCTTTAGTGCGCCAAGCTATTGTCTCTTCTTCACCAGTAGTACTTTATATTGAGTAACACAGGTCAGCTACGTTATATTTTATATTTTTTTCTGCCAATCATATTTCCGAAACAATAATTGAAAAACAATCTTTCATCTCACCTCTGTTATCATGTGGCGACGATGAAGTCAAATTGAATTCAGATTTAGCGCGTGGCATACACATTGCTGTGCCAGCAAGATCACCTAAAGATCGCATATCTAAGCATGATGCATCAACACTATGTGTCTTGCGTAAAACTGATGAAACCGATGCATTTTCCTCGTCATCGCGAAGTTTTTCCTAAAATTACAACAAGATAACAATTCAATGTAATATTGAGGTCACATCGAACTTTAATTATTTTTTTCTTCTTTTCTTTTTCAATGTATTGTGAAGAATAATAGAAATTCCATCATACCGCCATTTTCTTCACAAATACATTGTCAATGTGTGGTGGTAACGTTTCCCGGGATGCGGCAATTTCACTCCAATTTTCCAAATTGGCTTCAATTGCACCTTTACCGGCTGCGTAATATGCCATCCAATGTTTAGCTAGTGAACATTGCCTCTCCAAAACGAAACCGTAACGTCTTCTCTCTTGAGTCATTGCCTGAAAAATTGAATTTTATAATTATATTTCGTAATTTGATTTGTGGGAAGTTATATTTTAGCGGAATTTTATTTGATTATGAACAAATAAATTGAAAATATCCAAAATCATTAATTTTCAGAAATATTTAATTAAAATATTCTTCGATTTGATGGTTCATGGAAAATATGAATAAATGCTTCTTCAAAACAAAGGATGCAACAAATTACATCATTGATTTTTTTTCATGTGCATAATAGTAAAAGGCATGGTATAAAGAATAACAAGGTATGCTCGCTCACGAAAGCTGGATCGCCATTTAAAGCTTTTGTGACGTCACATGGATCGAATCGGTTGGATCGGCAAATGTTGATTTCTTTTCCAATAAGAGGTGTTATTTTAATATTAAAAGGAAAATGCCATTTTTTAGGTCTTTGTACAAATTTTTTTTGCAAAGACCTACTAGTTTCGCGACCTGTCTGTCCGTCTGTCCGTCCGTCCGTCTGTCCGTGCGTCACAGCTAATTTCCTCAGAAACTATAGAAGCTAGAATGCTCAAACTTTGTAAAAAGATCAGAAGTGATGGTCTCTCAAAAGTTAGGGCCTTAAAAAAATTTAAAAAAATTTTAAGGGGGGTCCCCCTTAATAATGAATTGGCCCTTAAAAATTTTTTTTTAATCAAAGGTAGTCGAGTGGGGTATCAAATGAAAGGTCTTGATTAGAACTCTTAGAATCTGAAATAAAAAAATCATTTTATGAACTAGGAGGTCCAGGGGAAGGCAAAATGTACCCAAAATTTGTGTCCCCCCCCTCGCGATTGGACACCTTTCAGCCGAAAAATCTGAAAATTGTCATGAACGTGGAACTTTATGAGTACAAGGGCAACAAATACCTTAGAAATCGAAATTCGATCAACTTTGTTAATAATAGTATGACTTGTAGATTTTACATTTTTGCCCATAAAATCAAAACGGTATCTTTAAACTTCTTGAAACTTTGCAATTATATAGACTGACATAAGATATATATGTTCACCAAATTTAATTAAGATCGAATCATAATCAAGTGAGTTATAGCCATTTCAATTATATGGAATTACGACGACAATAACACGTGTTTATGGTTGATATAGGGTTTTCCAAAAAGAGGTGTTACTTTGATATTAAAAGAAAAATGCCATTTTTTAATACAAATGATCGGATATTTATTTCATTATAAAGAAGAAGATATGCCGTTAATAGCAGTAACTAACATTGGGCAAATAACGACTACGACTCGTTTACAGGACCATATCCTCTTCATGAAACTTTTTATAACCAAATCGCAAAGTGGCTGCCCTATGTCCTCGATAGCCTCACGAATTTCATCTTTGAGGTCTTGAATCGACGCTGGGCTATTGGCATAGGCCTTCTCTATCGCGTGGCTCCAAAGGAAGAAGTCGCAAGGTGTTAAATCAGAAGATCTATTCAAAATAACACGTCTTATTGGAAAACCCTATATATATTTAAAATTGACTTAGGCACTTTTATCTTCTTTCAATTTTCATGAAAATTTAAGGAATAGTGTTTAACTTGAACATGTTCAATCGGCCGAGCATTCAGAAAAATCATTTAAGCTAGATTAAAATGGCGGCTGCACTGTGCTTATGAAAGAAACTGTGCATCTTTTGTATAAATTTGAACGATTTCATATCTAAGTATTGGATGAATAATTCAAGTTATCGATTCACGCCATTAGAAAACTTGCTTCTAACCCTAGGATTTTTACAAAGACCTTCTGGTAGGAGCACTCTCCTGCTTACTCAAAGAAAAAGGTATGCCGTTAATAGTACAAAATGACATCGGGCAAATAACCACGCTTACAGGACCATATCCTATTCATGACATTTTCCATAACCAAATCCAATAAGAGGTGTTATTTTGAAATTAAAAGAAAAATGTCGTTATTTAATATAAATGATCAGATGTTTATTTCATTATAAAGAAAAAGGTATGCCGTTAATAGTAAAAAATAACATCAGGCAAATAACCACCACAACCACGCTTGCAGGACCATATCCTTTTCATGAAATTTTCCATAATGAAATCCAATAATAGGTGTTATTTTTAATATTTAAAAAAAATGTCATTTTTTTATATAAATGATCGAATGTTTATTTTATTGTAAAGAAGAAGGTATGCCGTTAATAGTGAAAAATAACATCAAGCAAATGACCACCACGACCACGCTTACAGTACCATATCCTTTTCATGAAATTTTCCATAACCAAATCGCAAAGTGGCTGCCCTATGTCTTCGATAGCCTCACGAATTCCATCTTTGAGGTCTTGAATCGACGCTGGGCTATTGGCGTAGACCTTTTCTTTCACGTGGCCCCAAAGGAAGAAGTCGCAAGGTGTTACATCACAAGATCTATCCAAAATAACACCTCATATTGGAAAACACTATATTCAGAATTTAATAACTTAATCTACCGATATTGATCTTAATAGTAAAGCCAACGGAGTGTTTCATAGATGTAAAACATATTCTTGACTCAAACTGAAGTTAGGCATGCGCAAGATTAAATATAAAGGAAAATATAAAAAGTGAGGGAAACATCTCCATGATAGCAACGTGATATTTATAATATTGTTACATGTACAAATAATTCTGCGAGCTACTGTCGCAATTGTTTTCACAACCATTAAGAACATCAACAAATGAAATTACTCAAAATCACGAGAACGCATTATCAACATCTGAAAGTGAGTCACTGCCCATTCATTACGCTGCTGGAATGTTCCCGCTAATTTACCAATGTACGAGAACTGAGTTGAATGATTAGAGACCCTATATAAAGGCGAGCTGAATGAATGGGGGGATCATTCATTACAACCGCGATAGAAAACTGCGATACGCGAAGTACAGGCGATATTGATTGTTTGAGTGTGAAGTGCTTTTAAGTAGACAATCGCGATAGAAATTTATGGACAAGTGGAAGGTAGAATTTTAATAGTGAAAATTAAAGTTATTAAATTGTTAGTGAAGTGATTGTGCATTTTTTGACAAATTAAATAAACTCTTTTAATTTAAAAGACATTGCGTTTTCACTTTCCCGAAACATTAAATTATTGGCCGCGAACCAAAAACACGCGACAATGGTGTCGAAAATTGAGAAAGAAAATTTCGAAAATATGAAAACATTTAAACATTTTTAAAGCGCACAATAGTGGAATTTAACGTGGAAACTGTTGAAAAAAAATAAGTTGAAATAATAAAAATACCACCAAGCTAACAGTGAAAAATTAATGAATTTACCATGGTGGGTGAGCCCTCAGATGCAGAAAATGGCGCAGAAGGTGGTGAAGCAGAAACACCAAAACCAAAGGAATCCGATAATGCGTTGATACAAATGCTGATGCTGATGCAGCAAGAGCAGCGACAACAGTCATCCAATTTAACTGCGAAGCTAAGTGAACAGTCATCTAATTTCACTGCGAAGTTAACTGAACATTCAGCAAAAATGGACAAACAAGCGATCGAAATCAAGGCGGATTTGCAAAAACAGTCAACCGAAATAAAAGCGGAGCTCGGTAGTCTGAACCAGCAAATTAAATGCGTCGAAGAAAAGGTTTATCAAGTCGAGGAGAGAATTAACCATGAGATTAGCCAGTTTGAGGAGAGAATGAACCATGAGATGGAAAAAATGAAAAAGGACTTGGAAGCAGCGCAGGCAGTAGTAATCCCTTCACCAGCCCCGCTTATAACCGCAGCGCCAACCACATCCAGAAATGTGCAAGCACCAATATTCGATGGGCAAATGGTCTGGAGTATTTACAAGATCCAGTTTGAAGCTGCCGCAAGGGCAAATCACTGGAATGAGCAGGAACGAGCAACTGCACTGATTCTTGCTCTAAGAGGCCCAGCTGCCGAGCTTTTGCAGACGATCCCCGTTGAAATGCACTCAAACCCGAATGTTATAAGGAATGCGCTCGACATGCGTTATGGAGGCGCCCTCCTGAAACAAATTTATCGGGCACAGCTACGGCATCGGATGCAAAAGCCTGGCGAAACCTTACAGCAGCTAGCCCAAGACATTGAGCGACTAGCACTTTTGGCTTACCCAGCGTACGACCAGGAACATCGAGATGACGCAGCAACAGAAGCATTCATCAGCGCCTTAGAAGACCAGGAATTACAACAAGCTGTGCGTTTAGCTCAAAAGCAAACAGTCAAGGATGCATTGGCTTATAGCCTGAACTTTGAGGCAGTGAAAAATGTGGCTCGTACCACTGCCCGGGCTCGCAAGGTAGTGGCAGACGAGTGCAGGTGTGAGCGCGTGGAAAATGAGCGAGAGCCGCAAGTAAATGGTGCGCCAAGATGCTGGGATTGCGGTGAGAAAGGGCACCTGCAAAGAGACTGCAAGAAGCGAAGAAAACGGAGCTATTGTCCAGGATGGTGGAGATCCAGACCGTGTCAGGAGCCTAGAATGGAGGCCCATCAAACTGCAAGGGCCAACTTTGTGGAGCAAACGTTAGCTAGGAGGATCGACATCCCCAGCACCCCCATAACCGTGCCAAGGCAACATCGTGGACAAGCAGACGGATGCCTTCCTGGTCAAGTTGATGAAGAACATTGCACCATAACAAACGACACTGGTGCAATCCGATCGACGATCCGGCCCGACCTAGTGAGGCCCCAATTACTTCACAAGGGCAGAGTTCATGGAAATGCTGACGCCCTATCTCGTCATCCATGTCCAGCTAACTTCAAGCATTGTCGGCGGATTGAGGAAAAGGAGCCGACCGTTGCTCTGCGAGTGAAAACGGCCGAATTCGATGAAGGTTGGTCAGCGGAGGAGATTCGAAATGCCCAGTTAGCCGATGGAGATATCGGACCATTGCTCGTATGGAAGGAGATAACTGGGCAACCGGAGTGGAAGGACGTTTCAATGCATGGCGCAACCCTGAAAAGCTATTGGGCACAATGGAACACCCTTCAGGTGGAGGGTGGCGTACTCAAGCGGAAATGGGAAACGGCGGATGGCAGCTCCTATAGGATGCAAACTATACTACCCAAAAGCCAAATCCACGATGTGGTTAAGGAAATGCATGAAGGATCCTCGGGAGGCCACCTTGGTGTTAACAAAACCTTAGCGAAATTGCGGGAAAGATTCTACTGGCTCCACGCTCGAGAAGACGTAGAGGACTGGTGTCACAGATGCACAATTTGCGCTTCCGTCAAAGGCCCAAAGCGACGACTGAGAGGACAAATGCAAACCTATAACGTAGGCTTGCCATTCGAAAGGATTGCTGTTGGCATCGCAGGACCCTTTCCTGAATCCGATTGGGAAAATCGATATACGCTGGTTGTAGCCGACTATTTCAGCAAGTGGCCCGAGGTCTACCCCATTCCCAACCAGGAAGCAACTACTGTTGCTGAACAGCTAGTGTTAAATTGGGTCAGTATGTACGGCGTACCTTGCGAATTACATTCAGATCAAGGCCGAAACTTTGAGTCACTAGTTTTTAGCGAAATGTGCGAGCTGCTGGGAATACGGAAAACGAGGACAACACCACTGCATCCCCAATCCATGGAATGGTCGAACGTTTCAACGGCACGCTCAATAAACACCTGGCCAAAATGGTTGACGAGAACCAAAGGGACTGGGACCGACATATCCCACTATTTTGGATGGCGTACAGAGCTGCCAAACATGCATCGACGGGCCAAGCCCCAGCCAAAGTCATTTTTGGAAAGACTATTCGTCTGCCAGCCGATATAAAGTTCGGAACAAACCCTGAGAAACCCCAAACGATCTCGGAGTACGCAAGTGATCTAAGACAATGGTTGAACCAGATACATCCGACAGTGCAAAAACACCTCGAATCGGCTACTGACCGCATGAAGACCAGGTATGATCTAAAGGCTAATTCTACTGGCTTCCAGCAAGATGACTTGGTGTGGCTATATAACCCGCAACGGCGAAAGGGTAGGTCTCCAAAGTTGCAACATAACTGGGAGGGACCATACCGAGTCACAAAGCGAATTAACGACGTCGTATATCGCATACAGGAACACCGTAAGCCGAGAGCCAAAATGAAAATCGTGCATCTGGTCCGTCTTGCCCCATATTACACCCAGGGAAAATTGACTACAAATGTCGACACATCTTTTCGGGGCGAAAAGAACTGAGGTGGGGGCATTGTTACATGTACAAATAATTCTGCGAGCTACTGTCGCAATTGTTTTCACAACCATTAAGAACATCAACAAATGAATTTACTCAAAATCACGAGAACGCATTATCAACATCTGAAAGTGAGTCACTGCCCATTCATTACCTGCTGGAATGTTCCCGCTAATTCACCAATGTACGAGAACTGAGTTGAATGATTAGAGACCCTATATAAAGGCGAGCTGAATGAATGGGGGGATCATTCATTACAACCGCGATAGAAAACTGCGATACGCGAAGTACAGGCGATATTGATTGTTTGAGTGTGAAGTGCTTTTAAGTAGACAATTGCGATAGAAATTTATGGACAAGTGGAAGGTAGAATTTTAATAGTGAAAATTAAAGTTGTTAAATTGTTAGTGAAGTGATTGTGCATTTTTTGACAAATTAAACAAACTCTTTTAATTTAATTTAAAAGACATTGCGTTTTCACTTTCCGAGAACATTAAATTATTGGCCTCGAACCAAAAACACGCGACAATATGTAGTAAAACCGAATTACCTGCATAAAATAAAATTGCCTGCAACTAATGCTTGCAATATTTGAATTGATAAAAATTCGATGGGTTTTGTCAACGAGAACGTTACGTGCCTCGCTGATTGTCCTTGAATTCGAATTGAATAAAATGTTAAAATTAACGATCCCCTGAAAATCGTTTATGCTTGCTGAAAAACGTCACATTGAATGAAACTTTTGTCTCTCAATTCAAGAATTGAAAAAAATTCATTTTTCTTAATTTGTACGTATCACTGACTTTGTTGCTTATAAATAAATTGAAATGTATGGATAATTAAAGATAATGTATTCATATTCCAGAGAAGAAAACTAGTTAATGTATTTAAAATATTTGCTATAAGTGTACCTTAATCAGATCAGATAATAATATATTCAACATACTATTAACGAAAAATGCGAACCTATACCGAAGCAGAGCAATTGGACTTATCATATGTATTCCTTGAACTTTAAGATTTATTTATATTAGTATGAGCATAAAATTAATTACAAAGGTAAAAATCAAGCAAGAAAATGGATTTTTATGAGAAATCTCTGATTTTATTTCAAACAAGTCCTGAAATCCATATAAAATTCATTAACAAATGCATTCTATCTGAAAGCTCCGATCCAAGTGACGTCACATAAAAAGCTTTTCTCTGAGCGAGCATACCTTGTTATTCTTTATACCATGAGTAAAAGGTTTTACAATATAATTTTTATTACTTACATTCTTAAAGCTTTGTTCGCAGAAGGCATTCAACTTGTTCTTTTGTTCTTCCAGAGCTTGTATATTCTGAAATAAGAGAAATTCTATAAGTTTGGTTGTCACCAAAGAAAGCATGATTTTGAGAAGCTAAACACAATTATTCTTAAAAGCTGAAATAAATACAATATTCTAAATAGGCCCGAGAGGGACTGTAGTGCCACGAAGAAGAAGAAATAATTAGAAACTACTTGAATAACTTTAAATATTAAATATCTTGTACTAATATAGAAAACCAAAAACCTACACACTATTATCAAACGACTGAAAAAGACATTTAAGGAATTGAAAGGATCAACGAAAACGGTCAGCTCAAGTCAATGGAGAGACCTGTATTAATTAACTTTTGGAATTGCCGTCTCGTAATGTTGTCGTTAAACTTTCTCAGAAAACGTATAAAGCGTTGAGTGTCTTGAATACTAACAAAATGAAAAATGAAATAACAGTAATTTGGTTGGATTGCGGCTTACTAAATTACTTGGACAGGAAACTGATTCACAAAGAACAAAAAACGGCTACATGGCGAACTTCGTTTCGTTCAATTGCATCTTTTGCACTGTAGTAATCGGACAGTCGCCTAAGCAAACTGCTCGAAAACCAACATATAGCTGATCCAAATTTCAATTATAAATTTAAAATTATATTCATCATTTAAATTTGCAATTGAAATCTGGACACGGCAACCCCCTTTCCAACGGAGCTAATCCACGATTGCACTTCCGCAATGAAGTGGATGGAAGGCTCGTGACTGGTGGTGAGCGGTGCCGCAAGGTGACGACCAGCAACAATGGGGAGTCGGAAAGAAACCTCCGTGGGGATACGACGAGTCGCACGTGCGTACGTGCGTGGATTTTCTTTGTGGGTAATGCGCTTGCGAAAGGAGACGAGATCCGATCCCGGTGATGTCGCAAGGTCCCTGTCGTGATAAATGACGAAAAATTCCGATTGTTCCATGAAATTTTCTTAGCGGGAAAGCCAACTAATAAGAAAATTATTTTTTGCTTGAATGCCCAACTGTTTTTCGTGCATTTTAATTTGTTTCCTGTCATTTCCCAGTGTATCCAATCCGCGTTAAACGAATATTGCCCAAAGGTTCAAGATTTACTGTATTTTTTGAATAAGACTCTGAGTATATAATAAAATAATTAACGAGATGCAACCAAGAGAATAATAAAATAATAATCGAGATGCAATTAGCGGGCGTTGAGATGGTGAATTTTTAGTTTCGTTGAAAGTGGGAATTTCGTGTGGGAAATTGTTCAAGTGGATGATTTTGGTGTACAGTAAAAATTTTGATTGTCTTTTACCAATTTTTCTTAGAAGTGAGAAAGTAAAACATAAGACTACAGACTTCTTGGAAATTGTCTAATTTGTTTGATGGGCTTTAAGTAGAGCAGCTATTGAAACATTTGGGTTGCAGACCAACTTTCCGAGTATTTTGAAATTGGGACTAAAGCATGAAGTTTTTTTGTTTTGAAAGATGTGCATCACGCATATGTGAATAGATTTTGCTGACATCTTTCATTCATAAAAAGAAATCCAACAGCCATCTGATTACTACAATAGTTATTCGACACTTTCATCGTGTCCAGTCAATTGTGTGAATCGTGACCAAGACACTTCCTCCAAAGTCCACATTTAATTTCCAGCAAATCATTTGTCCAACGTCACAATTTGAGGAGGTATAACAAGCGCTATCATACCGGTCCAGACTTCTACAAATGCAATGAATGCAGCGAGTCAGCGAGACATTGAAATATCATAACGCTCTTCATGAAGCTTGGCATTTGAATCCCGATGTATATAGGTGTGAAATATGTAATCCATCATACAAGCTACCATTGAAATTAAGGAAACACGTGTTGGAAAAGCATGCTAGTCCGGACCTATATAAATGCAATGAGTGCGGAAAATCAAGTGCAGGGGCTAAAGTATTGAAAGGTCATATACCTCTTCATAGTAATCCAGATTTATTGAAGTGTGATCTATGTGGAGAGACGTTCACAACAACAACACCATATAAGCATCATAAAATTCTTCATACGGATCCCAATAAATATCGAGTGACATCTGCAACAAATCATTTACTGCATCAGCATATATTAAAGCGCATAAAGCTTTACTTGCTAATCCAAACAGAAATCAATGCGAAGTATGCGTAAAATCATTTTTAAGCACTCGCACATTGTCCGAGCATAAAGCGCTTCATTCTAATCCCAATGTGCTTAATTGCGATTGATGTGGAAGGTCGTTTGTCACTGCAAGTAGGTGAAGGAACATAAAGCTCTTCATTCAAATCCTTATATACACAGTGTGTCCCATGGAAAACGCATTTTTTTAAAATATCGATTTATACTGGCGCCACATATTGGTGGATGTTAGCAATAGAAAGGTCCATTCTTAACTGACATTCTGTCAAAATTGTATGACATTTGGTTCAATGGAAATCAAAATATCGCGCTCAAAGTGACAGTATGTTTGTGGCATTGGTCGAAAAACGAACTTCGAACAAAGAGCAAATATGAAGTTCAACGTTGTAAGGATTTAATTAAAGAGTCAAAAAAGGATCCAAACTTCAAATATTCGATTGTGACTGGTGACGACACATGGTGTTTTCAATATGATCCCAAAACCAAGCGCCAAAGTGTTGATTGGAAGCACCCAACCGAGCCCAATCCGAAAAAAAGTCAAAAGTGAAGACAATGTTGATTTGTTTCTACGATTCGGAGGGTATTATTCATCGTGAATTCATTTCAACTGGTCAAACGATTACTGCTGTGTTTTATCTTGGTGTTATGAAGCGTTTGCTCAGCCGCATTCGTTGTGTGCGGCTACAATACCGTGAAAAAGGGAGCTGGCGTTTGTTGCACGATAATGTCCCGTCTCATCGATCGAACTTGATCACGGATTTTTTTATCAAAAATTCCATTTTAACCATCAACCATTCACCGTACTCACCGGATTTGGCTCCGTGCGACTTCTACTTGTTCTCCAAATTGCACTAGCCTATGAAAGGAAAACGTAATGCCGACGTAGAGGCCATTCAAAGAGCGACGACCAACATACTAAAGTCGATTGATAAAAATGATCTCAAAAACTTATTCGATATGTTAATTGATCGTGCAAAACGTTGTATTGATGCGAAAGGAGACTATTTTGAATAAAATGAATGAGAATATCGAGTTTTTGTCTTTATTTTGAAAAAGTTCCGTTTTCCATGGGACACACCTTGTATATAAGTGTGAGATGTGCAACAAATCATTTCAAAGTTCATGTAAATTGAGAACCCATCAATTTTTTCATAAAAATCCAGACAGGTATCAATGCAAAGAGTGCGGTAAATCATTTAAAAACCTTGAAAGATTGTGTGATCATGTAGTTCCACATTCTAATCCTGAGTTATTTAATTGTGAACTATCTGGAACGTGCTGCGCACGTTCCAGTATATTGAAAAACCATATAAATTTACATTTGATTCCCGACATGTATAAATCTGATATATGCAAACAGGACCTTAGGCATTGATTTGAAACCAGTTTGAAATTGGAAATTAATGAACGAAGAAAAATTTATCGTAAGCATTTCGATTGAATGGAAGTTCTCGGCACGTACTTAATTTTATCACCTTCCCAATTCCATTTCGGTAGATTGAAGATAACTTTTGTTACCTTGGGAATTGAAAAAAAATAGAATAAAACATTTTTTTTCTAGACTTACTAATTTGCCCTGCAATACTATAATAAACCAGTATTACCGATGTTTATAATTTGAAATATACATTTTTCTCCAATAATTTTCGGAATAATCAAAAAGATATTATCATTGTAAAGTCAGAATATTTCAGGCAAAGGAATTTTATTTATTTATTTATTTAGCCAAGCAAGGCACTGGTACAAGAAATATAAAAACACGATAATTTCTTAACAGTACAATTTAGAATTAATTTATAAATATAAAAATTGTGACAAATGCAATGTGCTATTAAAATAAAATATATTTTGAGGGTAGGGTGCGTGATGGAATTAAGATGAAAAGACATTTGATAATAGAGCTTTAAAATGGGTTCTGGAAATGTTTGGGGAGTAATGTGCACTAAGTGAGTTAAACTTTTTGCACCACCTGTTAATCGGCTCATAATCTGCATAGATTGTATTATGCCGCTTTTCACCGAATTGACGAGAATGCCTAGTGACTCGCAATGGCTCATGCACTTTTATTCTATCAGTCAAAAATGGTATTTTAATCGAGCCTCTGAGGACATCAAAAGCAAAAAAACAAGTTATAATAGTTCTACGGGAAGCAAGTGATGGTATATTGAGAATTCGCAGCCTAAGCTCATAGGAGGGTAGAACTTCAAAATTCCTCGGAACATATAGCGATCTCAATGCAAATAAGATAAACTGTTTTTGAGCAGACTCAAGACGGTCAATGCGAACGTTGAAAACAGGATCCCAAATAAGACATGCGTATTCAAGAATGAGGCGTTCTTAGGAGAGATATAATGTCTTCGATATCCAAATACTTTGAAACTCTTTGGATCGACGCTTGATGAAGCCGAGGAGCTTATTGGCTCTACCAAGGACTTCATCATAATGCAGATTGAAACGTAGTTTATTGTCCGAAATAACACCGAGGTCTACAATGCTGTCCACTCTTTTAAGTTGGTGGTAGTCAAGATAATAATCGACGCCAAGGACAACGTTTTTACGGGAAAAACTTATTATCTGACATTTTTCGAAATTCAGAGAGAGTAGGTTTTTTTCTGAGCATTCTAAAAGATATTTTAACTTGTTTTGAAGGAATTCCGTATCCTTTAGAGACGTTACCACCTTGAATAGCTTTAGATCGCCAGCATAAAATAGATGCGGAATGTCCGACAAGATAACAGAGAGATCCGAAATGAAGATGTTAAAAAGTATGGGACCAAGATGGCTGCCTTGAGGTACAACGGAGAAGACATTTATTTCTTTGGACAAAAATCCTTGAAATTTGACGATTTGCGTCCTATTTTTGAGATAAGAGTCGAGCCATTCTAACAAAGGGCCAAAGATACCGAAATTTTTAATTTTTTTCTCAAGATTTTGTGGTTGACACGATCAAACGCTTTACTGAAGTCAGTGTGAATTGCATCGATTTGATGACCTTTTTCCATTTCACAAAGGACACTAGAAACTATCACCGAGAGATTTGTAACTGTTGAGCGGTTTTTTTCGGAAACCATGCTGTTGGTCGTTCAGCCGAGGCTCAATGATGGGGGATATATTTTAGAAAGTTAATTGGGTGCACGATGGAACTTTACGAGCGTACACCACCTTGTTCGAGCCCTTTAAACTCACCCCATTTAAAAACTTGGGGATCTTAAGGAATTTAATTCACATAGTCTTATAGCTTTTAAAAAACCCTACGAAATTTTTTTTTTTAAATTCGAATAGCCGACTTCGGAGCATAATAATCTACATAACCGGTATATTTGGCAGTAGTGCGTTACACGTTCAAAATTTTTTCCATTCAAATCGAAAAATAGAGAAGAAGAAACATCTGCTTCTGTGTCTGCGCGTGTGAGTGTATATTTCGTTGATTCCTCACCACTGTATTGTCAAGTTCGAAAGAAATAGCACGTGCTCTGACAATTTTTTTTAGAATTATTCAATTGCGTTTTTATAGTTATGAAAATATATCGGTTAGTGCATAAAAAATGCATTATTATATTTTTTTTTTACTTCAAATGCCTAAGTTTTATGGTTCTTTGGTATATACTTTAACGGACTTATTCCTACATATTATTGTGGAGTTTCCAACACATAAAGACAGCATCTATTGTTTTAATTTGAATACCATTCCATGTTATATTGGTGAGTATTAGTTATATGCTCTATATTGTAAAATTTCGATAATTTATCGCACTTGAAATGCTTGTTACAAAATTTTTTTAAACAATTTTAAAATTTTGTGATATTACATTGTCAAAATAGTGGGTTTCCATTTTAATATTGATTAGCTTAACTTTTATTTTATTTATATTTTCAGGGTTCACGTTAAAAATATAAGGTTTTATTTATGGAGCAAGCTAGTAGAAGTAGCAGTTCTCACGATTTAGATGGCAATTTGTGTTTCATTTGTATTTCTGCAGGCACTGAAAAGTTTGTAAATTACAATGTTGTGAAAGGTGGCTTTTAAGGGTTGAAAAGTTGCAAAATGAACTTAATACATATTTTAAACAACAGAATTCTTGAATTAAAAAATATGACAACTAATCTTTTTTTGGGGAAATAAAATTTATTTAACAAAGGTTGATTTTTAAGGGTTGAAATATGATGTTATAACCTAAAGCATAAAACAATCATTATTTAACCAATTCAAACCAAGTTTTGCCCATATGAAGGGTTAAAATATTATTTTATACTTTTTTACAATTAGGGCTAGTTTTCACCCTTAAAAAACAAAAAAACGTACACCGGCTAGAAGGTGAAATGAGCCTAACCCCAAATTTTTATGCAAATCGATGCTGGACGAAATAATTGTGAAGTTTTGCCATTTTTAAGCTTCATTTCCTGTACTACTTACTGTGAAGCCTCTGCTAGAGGCGGAGTTTAACAGCCTCTATCCGAAGTCGCTGGCCCTTGCATGGAGGCTGCGTCCTCCGGTTGTTCCTCTATGTGCAGTTTCTCAGCGGATTTTTGCATTGAAGTCACCCAGAACAATTTTAATTTAAGACTCATCCTTGATTGTCTTTTCCTTATTTTCTGTGCACATATAATCGTTGATCAGCCAGATGTTAAAGAATTTGATATTGATACGAATTGCCCAGACCCTTTCGTTAATGGGCTTGAAGCCGGTTAAATTGATTGTAAATTTCCTGCTAACGCTGAAAGCCACTTTGAACCTGATGTACATTCGCATGTCAAATATGCCTTCACTATACCATCTACTTTCTTGTAATGTGAGAATGGTGATTTTGTAGTTCTTATATTCCAAGTTCGAAAAGAATAGTTCACAATACGTTGCGATAGTCATTGCTGCTTATCCAATCCAATCTGGGACTGTTGTCCTGATTCCATGACAAGTAAATACTAAGTGGAGCATTGCCAGAGCTTCGAGTTAGTCGGCTTTGGTCCACGAGTGGTATTTTATTTCACACATACCCACCGGGTAGCCCGATAGGGGACCTTCTATCCATCACCTGAGGACGCGTCCGATGGGGGACCGAAAGCCCCACACGGAGATCTGATATTTTATTATACCTGATTTGAATGGCGTCCTGCTTCTATGAGTTCTGCTTAGACTATGATTTCTTAGATAGTTTCAAGTAGCAACAGCTATCACTCAAAGCGGTATATCGTGTCTCGATTGAATTAATAAATACGTAGCCATGTTAAGCGTACGGTTCGGCAACGCCATTTTGTTGCGGCATGTAAGGCACAGTCAAACTCTGTTTAATTTCTTCTTGTTTCAAAAATTCATTGAACTCTCATTTGCAAAATTCAAAGCCGTTCTCGGATTGTAACACTTTGATTTTAAATCCCGTCTGTTTCTCCACAAAATTCTTGTATTTTTTGAATACTTTGTCCTTGCTTTTTAAGAAAAACTACTCACACCATTCACTTTAATCGTCTGGGAATGTCACGAATTAATCAAATGCTCCTTCGGAGTTTACCTTTGATGGTCTGCACAAATCTGTATTAATTATTTCTAACAAACTCTTGCTTTTTCCGATACATAGAATAAACAGTTTAGTTGCCAGCTTGCGTCGATGAGACACATCGAATGCTGATGCACCTCCAGCTATCAGTTTCATGCCAGATGCACTACCTTTCCATAATTCCACAACAGCATTCATGTGTAAGTGTTCGAGCCTTGTATGCCACAATTTTGCATCATTTATTTGTTTTTTTTTTCACTCATAATTGTTTTAACATTAATCGCTGCCTCTCTTGGATAGTTGAGATCTCCTATTCGATCAGCAACTGTTTGTTCCTGATGATTGCCTTATCTTTTGTAAATAGCCTCTCGCGTCCATTTTCGGTGACTTTTGAGATAGATATAAAGTTGGTCTTGAGGTTTTTCACAAGTAATGTATCGTGTAAGTGCACTTCTACATTGTCGTCTCTTGAGGTGTGGGGTTACGTGGAGCTAGTGCGATTTAGCATTTTGCTATAATTCTATCTGTGGGTTTGTTTGTACCCAACTGGTCTAAAGCAAACAATACAACTAAATTATGTCAGTCCTGTATCACAAATTGACCGGAGACTAGAGTAGGTGTGCCTTTGTCCGTTATTGGCTGCCCTTAGGGGATTCAGGGTACTGTTACGGTGTTCATCTATCCTGTCAAACAGATTTAGTGCGCGGTCTAGTATGTTTTTGTCAATAGTGTCTAGTTTGAGGTCTTTATGAATGTCAATGTTCCTAATGTACCAGGGGGTTCTAAGGATTCTCCTAAAGGTCTTCTTTTGTGGGATTGAAGCAGTTTTTTGTTGGAATATTGAGGTCTGACAAAAGGCTATGCAGCCATAGAGAAGAGAGAGTCTTATGACTTGTTTGTAGATGAGGAGTTTGTTTTTCACGTTCAGTTTTCCCGACCTTAAAATGGGATGCAAGGAGGATAAGATACCTAAACAGTGCTGTCTCTTGTCACGTATGTGGCCAGTTCACGTAAGTTATGGTCAAATTTTAGTCCTAGTTATTTTGCTGTTTTTTTCCAAGATACTGAGTTTGAGTTGATTTGTAATTCAGGAGGTTATTGTCGTCGTCTTCTTGTGAAGGAAATGGCTTGTGTCTTGTCAGCGTTAATTTTTATCTTCCACCTTTTGTAAGTATCCCAAAAGAATTTCGGTGGTTCGTTCCAGACTTGGTGATAAGGCTTCTGCTTGTCGCGAGGTGTAATATATGCAAATGTCGTCGGCATATAAAGAAATTTGAACGCTGTTAGGCAGACGTGGGAGGTCTGCAGTGTATAGGGTGTACAGTAATGAGGTCAGTGGTGATTATTGTGGAACTCCAGCTTGAATCGGTTGCATTTTGGATAATATGGTTTTGATTTTTATGCGAAAAGAACCGCCCTGCAGGAAAGAGTTGATCGTTTTTATCTAAGGTGGTGGAATGGAATATTCATACATTTTAAAGATTAGCTCTGCATGCCAGACTTTGTCAAAGGCTTTTGCTATGTCGAACATAACTAGACCTGTTGACTTTTTGCGATTCATCCCATTTCTAATATGTTGGACCACCTTTGTTAGCTGGAGTTCGGTGGAGTGTCCAGCTCGAAAGCCATATTGTTCATTTGATATGATCCCTTTGTTCTCAAGGTATTCAGACAACCGAGTTAAAAGTGCCTTTTCCGTGATTTTAGAGAGAGAAGACAGTAAACTTATTGGCTGCCAATTTTTCAGGAAAGTAAGATCCTTATCTGGTTTCGAGATGACGATTATAATTGCCATTTTCCACAACTTGGGGAATTCGCGTAGGCGAAAGATGGTGTTGGTGATGTCCGTCAGAGCTTGCAGTACGTTGTCTGGTAGCCATTTTAGCATGGTGTTTGTCAAAGAGTCAGGTCCTGAGGCTTCCCGTCTGTTTAGCGTGTTTATCATGTCTTCTAATTCCGTTTAGTCTAGCCTGTGTGGTCTAGTGGTCAGAGCATGAGACGCATGAGCCGAAGGTCTCAGGTTCAAATCTCGTTGGTGAACAACGTGATTTAGTTCAGGGGATTTTTCAGGCAGACTATGAGTGTTCACTCAGTGGTGATATGTACTGATTTAATCAGATCATATCATAGCTGAGCAAACACACGGGAGCATGGTACTGACCAAACCAACTTCCGAAAAAATCAATACGGTCATGAAAATCAGATACTCTAACTATCTCTAAGCGAAGGCCCGAGAGGGGCTGTAGTGCTACAAAGAAGAAGAAGTCTTGTAGACGAATTTCGTCAGTGTCTGTCGTCTGGGAAGCAAGCAGTTTTTGCACACATGACTCAATTTCATCTTCAGATTCGGGGCTCTCCTCAGGGGAATTATTTGCACGGAATTGCAGTTCAAGAGTGTCTGCAAAGGCTCCGGCTTTTCCTGTGCTGTCGTATTGAAGGTCATTTGGTCCGTAAATGGGGGGGATATTTAGTTTGATTTTCAGCCAAAAATATTTTGAGAGCGTCGGAAGTTATTATTACCAGGTTCGAGGCTGTGCGAAAGTCCTTCCCAAATGGTGTTTCGGAATTCGTGAATCTGATCACGTATTTTGTTGGTTAACCGGTTGGCTTTGGTTTTTATTCTAGGATCACCCGTGTTCCTAGGTTGTCTACGTAGTTGATTCCTCTTCCTTATCAGGAACCTAATAACTTGAGGAAGTTCATAAGGGTTGTGCTTCCTTACCGGAGTTTAGGATGCATTATTTTCCTTGGTAAGTAGGATTTTTCTGATAAGTTGTTCTATGCTTTCATCGATATCATTGGCTGAATTTAGTAGCTGGGTGAGGCTTTCTGAGCCCAGAGTATCCTTGAAAGCTTGCCAATTCGTAACAATCTTTACTTTTAAAGGTTAATCTATGAAGATTTCCTCTATTAAGAAGTGCACTGATTTGTGGTCGGAAGAGAGATCATCGTGTACCGTTGTACGGATATTGTGGTGAAAATCTCGTTAGATTCCGAAGACTAGGATGTCACCAGAAGTTCGGCCATAGTGCGTTGGTTCACTTGGAATACGTAGTCTTACGTCTTTGGCTGTGATAAATCTGTTAAGCTCAGTCCCAGCTCGATTGCTTCTCATAGCACCGCAGAAATTATGATAGGCGTTGAAATCACCTATCACCAGGAGTGGGCCTTTCAGCTCAAAGAGGGACCTTAGATCTTGATAGATAGTCTCACTTTGAGGAGAATTGTACAGTAATAGGAGCACAAATTCAAACAAGTTCATTTTTACTTTAATTACTGTCACCTCTACGCGTTGTAATTGTGGGGTTTCAATCAGGTAGTGATTCACATTTCTTCTCACAAGAATGGCCGTTCCACCTCCCCTTCCTGTCAGTCTATCGTTTCCGTATAGATAATAGTTAGGAAGCGGAGACAGATTCCCGGCTTCAAAAAGGTTTCCTGGATGAGAATAATATCATATTTATGGTCAACCATAAACTGCCTAAACTCACTAGTCCTTTGTTGCAGGGAGTTTGCATTTCACGTGAGTATGGAAATGTGATTCATGAGGGAAGTTATTGGGTGTTTTTACTTATGTTTGGCGGCGCAAAGAAGCCCTGCACCATTGTGGCCATCATTTTTTGCATCATCAGTTGCATCTGTGATTGCATTTTGATGAAAAACTCCTCCATGTTTGGTGGAGTAAATGTTTTTTTGGTTGGGAAGGAGTTGTAGGGGTTCTATTGGTGTTTGGTTTTGGGAAGTTCGTACTGGGTTGTGGCTTGTTTTGGGCGGCAATTTGCAGGAAAGTTTTCCTAACATTTTTTGGGTTTTTGGGATATCCTCCATAGTAAGCGGGGTGTTCTCCTCCACAATTGATGCATTTGGGTTTTTTAGTAATTTTCTTTTTACAGTAAGTGAAGTAATAATTTACATAGCGTGCTTGAGCGTGGCAGTTGCTCGATGAGTGGCCAAATTTTCAGCAGCTATGACACATAGCTTGCCCACTACGTGGTTTTATCGACTCGACTCGGCAGATGAGATGGCAGATAGATCTAACGTTGTAGATTTCAGTTTCTGCTTTCGGCAGAAGGACTTTGACCAGTTTAGAGGGGCCGGATTGAAGTTTTACATAGAAAGCTTCAATGGGATGGAAGCCTTGCTGCTGGAGATCTTAAATTTCCTCCACCGATAGTCCATGAAGACCGCGAACTATCACATTTAATTGTTTATCCTTAGAGAGGAAGTATGTGTGATACTGCCATTTTTGTCCTGTTAACAACCTTGTTATATTCCTATGATCCTTGGAGGATTGGGGTATAATCTGGATCCCCAGATATGCGCGTTTGGCAGAGCCATTAATTTATATGTAACTACTTCATAAGTGCAGCCAGCTTTGTCCATTTCTCCGGTTCGCAGAGGATAATGGGTACAGTTTTAGGGAGAGTCTCATCAGAAATATACGAGTGTTTTTGTGGTTCACTTTGTTTAGGGTTTGAGACTGATTTCGATGGTGTAGGGAGGAAAACTTGTGAGGGTTTTTTGGATGCCATTTCTGGGAATAAAATGGTCGGTTTTGGAGGTGATAGAGCCGGAAGATCTTGAAAATTTTCGTTTCAGTCCACCATATCCTGGTCAGACTCTGTGGCTTCTTCCGAAGACGATTCGGTTCTGACGGATGGAGAACCTATAGCCTTCCTCTTTCTGGAGGATTTTGAGCTTGATGAATCCAAACTATTCAAAAAGAGCTTTGCCATGAGTTAGTCATTCTTCTGATGTTGCTCTCTCTTAACTCATTTTGGGTCTCTCTGAGCTGTTGATGTGTTTGTCGCAGCTCAGTGAGGACTTCCTCGAATTGCTTTTGGATCGCATTTGCTTGATTGACTTGCTCAATCAGGAGCGCGATCTGTCGGTCCTTTTTGTCCATCCCTTAGTGGTAACACCAAATGTTGGGCCCCAAGGTGATGAAAAAATCGAAATCGAAATGGAGTGGGAAGCTTTTAAATATTCCTAACAAATATTGGATAATAATATATAACAGGTCAACGTCGTTCGTCTCTAGTCATACTATTTTGTATATATAAATATGCCAGCTGAGCAGGAAAACACTCACCGAGAAATATGTAGCTGGAACGCATCCGTTCTTCCAGATTCTCACACTTTTACTTCTGTCTTCTGAAGTCCCTTCTTCTTCCTTCTCACAGCTTTGTGCTACATTCAATTTCACTCGATTTATGTCCACACTGATGCACGGCATCCACTTTTTCTTTTTTTGTCTCACTTTCCGTCAGCACTATAACAATATCCTCCGCTTCGTTGATCTCCCGGTAAGGATTTTTTATATTAATATCAATACTTTCACTCACTAATTGACGACTTTGACTTTGAATGTCCGCAACGATGCACGGTTTCAACAAGACTGTCTAATATATATTGCCGTGGTCTGTTGCCGCCATTATATGTACGCTACCTTCAGTATTCGCTGATGCTGACACTGAGTTTGCCATATTCAATGTAGATGAACACTCCTTCACGTTTTTCAATAATTCCTCATTGGCACACATGTGTGTAGTGCAGCCGCTGTCCAAGCACCATCTCAGTGTCGAAGATATATTTTTTACTTCTCCAGCGGTTTCTATGACGAAATCCGGTAAATCCACTGAATTTGAAAAGTTGTCAAGCCATTCTCTGATGTCATTGTTTTCTTCTATTTCACAAGATGTAATCTCGGTGAGCATTTCTATATTGTGCGCAGGACGTTTTGAAGCGTGGACCGATTGCAGTTTCAGCCAAATTTCTCCTGATGTGCCACATTTTGTCACGCACTTCGTTTCTGCTCATCACATAGATAAGAAGGTCTGCCATCCTTTATTAGTGGTTTGCAGTTCACTTTTCCAATTCATTCGCACTTATTTCCTCATTGCGGGTATCTGTTAGAGCAGCAATATCTCCACATACGTATCCTCATTAATTGCGTTTCATTAACACAGATTTCATCCAGATATAGCAGACGTCATAATTTGTCTTATTTAGCTCTTCAAATCGAATCATCCGAATACATAAATATTGTGGTTATGTACGCCATGCGATTAATAATAACGAACTGATTTTTGAAATACACACTTCAGTGTATTTAACAAGGTTATCAATTTCACTACTAGGCCCATAATCTGAAGAAAATTGTTTGGAAAGCTTTTAAATAAGGATAAATAAACTGAGTTGCAAAGTGCCGTCTTTTATTAATACGTATTAACAAGACAGTTGAAAAAACGACTGAAAAATAAATGATTGGATGATGAACTATTGATCAGCTGTGTATGCGATGATGTGTATATGTATGCGTGAGAGTGTTACTACCAAAATGAATGTCTCATTTGAAACACTTGTCTGAATTCAGTCATCGTTTTAAATATTTCTGGAACCGAAAAGAAGTTTCCTGAACAACACCTAATAAAGTCCTAACAATTCCCGATGCAGTGGCAGACCAGGAGGAGGTCCCAGGGTAATTTTTAGGATTTTGTACTCGCGCTATTATACAAATTTATGTGACCTATGTGTCCGTATGTCCGTCCGTCCCTTCGTTTCGACGTAACTACAGCAGTTTCAAACACCAAACTTGGTAGGTATAGCAGAAGTGATTATGTTCTGAAAGTTTGCTCATTAAACATTTTTTCGAAGGTCCTTAAGGGGGGATCCTCATATAGAGTAGAACCTTAGAACAATTTTTTTACCAAATATGGTAATGTAGGGTATCAAATGAAAGACCCAATCAGAACTTTCAAAACACATTGTTTGCTTCAGAGGATGGAAGGGGAGAGAATAATTTTATTTGACCTCTTGTTTTCAGGCAAATTTTCCTATCATTATATCAGAGGCAGCAGCACGTATGGGTAAATGTTTCATATCAATTCAAAGAAAATTCAGTATTCTTTGCATCCATTTTCTCCATGGTGCACTGTTTTCAAAATCTGCGAAAGAAATTATGATGGGGACCTCTAGACCTTGCAAGTTTTCCGCAAATTATTCCCGAATACAGTATTTTCGCGGTTTCATACTGACTGGCATTCAAAAACGGTCACATAAAGGAAGCATAGTAAGGTGTTGATTTATTGAGAGTTGAATAAGCTTTAGTTTCTATTAAATAACATTTTCTACGTGTAAAAAAAACTAAAAACAAGAACCTCTACTCTTCCCAATTTTTTCTAGGCTTATTCTTGGTGGATGGCACATGAGCATTGATGTGGATGCTTGTTAACTAAATATATTGAATTATTTATTCAGTATGATAGAAGACAGACAATTTAAGAACAATATTCTTGGTTCACCTATAAATTGCAAAACAAGAAGCAAAGTAAAAATCATTCGTATTCGTTGAACGCCAAGTAATCAATCAGACTAAAATCACGGCTAGATTTATAAAATAACTTACCTTAATATCTTTGTCGGTACTATGTGGACTATTTTTCTTTTTTCGTTGTTTCTTCATTGTTGCCGCTGCCTTGCTATAGCTTTCCGTTCTGATTTTATGATTTTGAAGAAATTTCTTCTGTTCAAATTGAACAACTTTCGTATCTTTCTCCAGATTTGTTTCCAATGGCACCAAAAGGTCGACATAGAAAGCCTTCAACTGAAATGAAAAATTAACAAATGATGTGAATAATGAATGATGATAGTGTAATGCACGCTGAGAGAGATCAAATTGGAAAAAAACTAAAAACAACATCATTGATTATTTAAATGAAAACCCGAAATTACAAAACAATTTCCAACTTGGCATGCGGCTATTGAAAAGAAAATTATTATGTATGAATTTGATGTAAAAACCAAAAGAAAAAAATGTGATCAGGTTTTGATATTTTCATAAATATTCAAATTAAATGCAATCTTTGATGCGAGTGAATCAATCGGAATTCCATTCAGAATATTTTTAAAAGTTGTATCATATGTTTAGTTCCGTTTTACTTTTTTCTGCGAAAGCATTAGCCCATGAATGGATGAGTGAATGAACTGTGAGTGAAATGTGTCTAAAAATATATAAATACTTTTGCTAAACAGGTTCAGATGTAATTAAATACTAAACCTATGAAAAGTTTTGAAATCAATGATGATTCCATGATTCCTAAAGTAATTGGGAAGATATCACATACATAATCACTAAGATGTTTCGAATTATTTCAGGTTACTCATGTAAGTCTTTCGTTTTAATAGATTATAATTACTGCCATATCTAAGATAAAGTTTCCTATTTGTACGTTTTTTAATATCTACAAAAATATTAATTGCAGTTTAAATTTTCATTTTCGTACTGAGCAGAAGAAAATTACTAGATTAAGTTGCTGAAAGCGAAATATGGGGACTTGGACTTTAAATTAATAAACTTAATGAATTATTCTTTCGTGGTAATTAATTTATGCTCTTCCGTGAGCAGTTCAGTATGCTTTGTGAATTTATTTGCGAAAACTTTAAACAAACAACTGCAACAAGTTGTTTAGTACTGTAAAATTTACTGGAGCAAGAAAATATTATCAAATTACATTCCTGCCGTTTCAGAAAGCTCAAGTATAAATTATTAAATTTAAAATCTGATGTAGTTGGTAATATTAGTAAATAATCCACTAACCACAATAAATTGGTTCACACATGCTAACCAATGAGTACTTACAATATTCATTTGTTGATCTTGGATTCCTTTGTACACTTCCACAATGTTCATCAGTGCCGTGCCTACAAATGATGGAAATAAGATACGATTATTATTAATAGTTTATTATTGCGTTCACTTCACTGCATATTCCTTAAGACTACCAATTATTGATGTGTGATATAATTTCTATAAAATTTTACATGCTTATTTGGCATGAACAAAATTACAAGTGTTGAGTGTGAGATTGAAATGGAAAATTGACTATAAAAAAAAAAACTGGTAGAAAATACGATATGCAGCGAATTTCACATTCAGATCATCATTTTGATCAGTTAAGTACTTGTAAAACGTAGCAACTGTTTCCAAAGTTACTTACGTATTAGATAAAGATAGCACTTTCGTTTGTTCATTTTTTTCTGATTAATTGACCAATTAGGGTTACGTTATGTTTAGTTTACATTCAATTTTTCATCACTTTCTTCTTTTTCTAGTTTTTTATTGTTGCTTGGTTTATTTTGAATCGTCTTTTCAATTAAGCAAACATGCTTTCAAGGTAATAGTTTATTTGATTCAAAATTAGCATTGTAAGCTTAGCTCGTGTCAATTGATTGATCTGTGATTTGAATGCATTCAGTCAAATTTCTGATAAATTAATGAAATTTTTACGTTCAAGTGAAAGTTATTTATTTTGACTAGAGAATTTCATTTTTTTATTTTGTGAAACTTGATAATTTATTTTATTGAGACCAGATCTTGTGCACAGGCTTTGATGAGAATTCAATAGACTTCATTCTTGGCAAAGGCTTAATCTTATTGTGCAGGTTCTGCAAGGAGCGTGCGTGAAGATAAAGAAAAGCGGAAGTCGTTGGCACCACGTTGGTATGGATAGAAAGACAAGGTAAGTATGGCGACACTGTTGGGGAATTTCAGGCAAGACGAATCAGGCGACTCTACTTGAAAAACTAGATTTTTAAAAAGGCAAATAGGGTCACATTAACTGAAGAGATGGACCAGGAAAAAGAGAAGCAAGACCATTCCTTCCTGGAGATCAGCTTAACAGCTCAACCAATGACATGGCGTGTAAAATAGTGGGGATAGAGCCTAAACTAGCTAGGTTAGGTGAATTTTCATCTTGTTAGGGCTATTTTTGCGTATATGGCGAGTACTGGCCACAAATATTCTGAGCTCAGTGAAGTCGAATCCAAGATCCGAGCACTTGCGAGCTAACACGAATTTCAAGTATAAGGCAGGACACACCCAAGATGGGTACATTGATAAAAAAAATTTCGACGCAAAGTTTAGTTCTCATAAGAACTTATATTTTGTTAGATGTCATCGTATGCATCTGCATAGTTTCCTCAAAATATGGATCAAACTTCTCCTATTATATTGTAGTTTCTGTTTTTTGTAGTTGTGAGGTGAATGCCATTTACGCACTAATCCCATGTTTGTGAGCGACTGGACTACTCACTAATCACTTCCGCTGTCAACCTAAGAACCTAGCCTGGAGCTGTTTGACACATAAGTTCGGGCCAGGTTTCGTTTTGCAGCCTTTGAACTTGGAGATCCCTCCTCTAAAGGAAGGGGAGGGAGGAAGAGGAATCACCAGATAAGCGATACCTCAGCCCCGACGTCCCCGGTTGCTGTGGGCTCCTTTTATATTTTAGGACTGCCGTACATAATATTGCACACGGTTTCATTTGTCAACCATTCCAAGCACCACCACGATTATACTATTCGGGGTGAGCTATTCCATTTCTCCGTAGAGGTTCTATCACAGCCTGTCCCATTTTTTTTGGATACAAAAATGTGTGGAAGGAAACATCTTCCTCTCCTGGGAAAACCGACATTCGAGGACCGGCACTTACCAATATTGTGTAGGTAAGACTGAAATAATCATGCTCGCCCAAAAACTGGGTCGAATAGAAGTCAGTTTCAGCACATCTTGAATTTAATCACGATCTCAGATCTAGGGCAAGCCACGCGGTCCACCTTACCTTCGTGAAATTCATGCAAGACTGTTGCCAATCATTGAATGAGCGCTATCTCTTCTCGTGGACTACCGCCTCCTTCGGTTCCTTGCTTTGATGCAGGTGAATAGCGCGGTGCTCTCTAGTAAGGAAGGAAAAAAGTATCACGCCTGTTATAACTCTCACCACCGAATCAGAGATTGTCGGATATGAAGATGCAATTCTCAACGTTTCTCTTCTCTGTACCTGTGCCAAGTGTTTCCGTTACACCTCCTTACTGAGAGCGTTGCCCCCTATTTCTGCTCTGTACAGTAGAACTGACCATACGGCGCTCATCAAGAAGCATCTTCTTGATGGGTTGGGTCCCCCTATTTTGGCCATAAGATGACTCAGATCCAATACGCCTAAATCAGCCTTCTCCGTTGTTGCGCTGATTTGCTCAGAGAAACTCATTTTCTAGTCGATCAGTAACCCCACGTATTTCACCGCTGGTTTCAATTCAATAATATGTCTCCAATACTGATCATCCTTACTCTAGGGATTCTCTTCTTTTGTCAAGATGACCCCTTCGGTTTTCTCCAGTGTAGGCTGAGCCCACGAGCAGTCATCCAGCAGCATCCTTGTTAAGAGCAGATCCTTGTTGGGAGTAAACAACTGGCGGACGAGGTTGCAAAACCGTGATGATTGGAGGAAATTAATCCTGGAGGCCAAGGCCGCCTTGACTGTCGCACCATATATGAATACTGATCATCCTTACTCTAGTGACTCTCTTTTTTGTCAAGATCACCACTTTGGTTTTCTCCGGTGTTAGAATGAACCCATGAGCAGTCATCCAGTCTCTCGCATAAGCGTACCTAGTCTAAGTTCCGTTTTTTCAACGGTGCGCCCAGCGAATAGAGCTGCAACATCATCCGCATAGCCAATCAAGCGTGAAAAATCGATATCATCTTTCCAGTCAAGCTTAATGCTTTGGAGGGCGCTGTCTTGAGCGCAGGTGGCATCGTGCTCATCAGGGGAGACTTCAACGCTAAAGCAATTGAATGGGGCATGCGTTTAACAGATCCGCGGGGAAAGAGAAGCCTAGTAATGGCGGCTAGAATGATGCTTGTTGTGCTAAAAAGGAAATACGCCAATTTTTGCTGTATTGGCTGTAAAGGAACCATACCGGACGTGGCATTCACCTTGGAGTCCTTCGTACGGAGGATACACAATTGGAGAGAATTAGAGAGACTGCTCGGTCAGTGATCATCAGAGCATTCTGCTTGAGATCCGTGATGTTGTCTCTCGATGTCCATGCTCTTGACGTTCTAAAATTGAGTGGAACATCGGAAGGATGGATGTCGAGAGGTTCTTCGAGGTGCTCATGGCCTCTGCTCCCCTGCAAAGTGATTAAAGATTGACAGAAGAATTGGCAGCTAAAGGCGTGAACACGGTGGAATATTGATAAGGTGGACATCAGGACGTTCATCGAGATGCTCATGGTAGATACTCCACAGTAGGGGGATTCACGGAGGGCAGAAGAGCTGGCAGCTCAAGATGTGGTGAATTCTACTATGAACATTACGGCTTCTACGTCCCGCCGAAATACCGAGCACGGCAAGCCCCTAATGCACTGGTAGTCAATTGAAATCACTTAAAAGTAATAGGAGTGTCACAAGCTTTAGCGTGAACGATCACGGAACCGTGACGAGGCATGCAACCGAGTAGCAGCATATGAGTTGGTAAGGAAGTGCCTTCTCAAATTGATTTACAACAGCAAGGCTCGCTGCTCACAAGATCTAGTCGAGAGTGTGAACAAGGATCCGTGGGACATTGGCTATGAGCTAGTTATAAGGAAGCTTGGTAACCTATGGACGCTTTGCATACATGAAGCGGAAAAGATGAACGAGATAGTGTAGTCCACGGTGAAACAGTGATCGACTGTCAACTTTTCCCACTGCCGGAATTGGAAGAGGTAGTCTTATCATTAAAACAGTCTTATCATTAAAAACAAGGAATTAGAGGAGGCAGTCCAATCGGTAAAAACAAGGAAAGCTCCAGGCCCATATGCTGTCCCAGCTGATGTGTTGTAACTTGTTTATCACCATTATATGCTAATTCGTCAAATGAGAGACTGGATAAGAGCTCGCAAGTTCACCTCTTGCCGCATGGCGGGAACAACGATTCAAATTCGGATTTCCTCCCAAAATTGCATGTTATTTTGTTTACGACGCAATCCCGATTGCTTCTAGGGGTTATATATTTTGTGCTACCGCATATGTTGATTGGATGGCGAAAGTTTCCGCTACCGTCTGACCTAGTCGTAGTTTCGGGAATTCTCGTCTCAAGCTCGCGTTGGTTCTTGATGCTTTCAGCGCTTGTTACTGCTTACGTTGTCCATAATGTGGCGTGTAAATCGACCTAGCTACTTAAGTTTAATTGCATGACGTTAAAAGGCAAAAAATATTATGTGGCTTGGTTTCCGTAATCTAACAAGTCGTCATTTTATGAATGAAAATTTAAATTACTTGCTGTTTGTTAAATTATTAGCTTATCAAAAAAAAAAAAAAATAATAAAGTGCGGCTTGGTATTGCGTAGGTTGAAATCTTACGAAAGCGCGTATGATAGTGTTCGGGGTGAGCAACACTATGAAATCTCAATGTCTACCCGTAACTTTATTTTTTGTGCTAAACATGGGGGAAGATCTTGAATATGTAAAAATTAGTTCAAATAGCTTTGAGGTAGTTGTAATAACTTAATTTAAATATTTGAAAACTATTTGTATGCGGAAGTGATTCTTAGTAATCAGGAAATTAAATTAAACACAACTATTTCCATCTTTTATTTGGTAGTTGGAATGAATAACTATGCAGGCAAAATGAATCCATAAATTGAAAGAAATTTGCTTTTTAGGGTTTTGTACTAAAAGACAAAACCCTATTGCAATCACGACCTGTGTCCGTCCGTCCGTCCGTCTGTATGTCACAGCACTTTTTCTCCGAAACTGTAGAGGCTACAGGGATGAAACTTTGTGGACACGCCACAAGTGGTGACTTCTTGAAAGTTCAAGGGTGGAAAAATTGTTCAAAGGGGTTTAAGGGGGGTCTCCCCACATAGGCAGGTGACCCCTCAAAAAAATTTTCTCCATTGGTAGTCGAGTAGGGTGTCATTAGAAAGGTCTTAATGAGATCTTTTCAAAACAAGTCTTAAAATTGCCTCATCTGTACCGAGGGGGGTAGGGGAAGGAGAAATGTACGAACTTTTCACGTACCCCCCTCGCGATTGGACATCTTTCATCCGAAAAATCTGAAAAAATCATGAATGTAGACTTTTATGAGTACAACAACAATAAATACATGAGAAGTCGAAATTCACTCAACTTTGCTAGTAATAGTATGATATATCGATTTTACGTTTTCTTGAATAAAATCTAGACGGTACCCTTAAATTCAATAAAATTCAGCACACATATGAACACTTCTGAAATTTTCATAAAGATCGAATGGTATTTAACGAAGCTATAGCGATTTGAATTTTCTGTATTACTATGGAACAATATGCGCTGTATTACTATGGAAGCATATGGCTATGGAACCGTATGCGCTTTTTACCGACTTAGACACTACATCTTTGCTAGGATTTAACATGAAAATTTCAGGAATGATAGTAATCATGAGTATCTTTGAGAATCGGTTCAGTTAGTGGTATCAGTAATCTTATAGCAAAATAGTGGCTGTTTTAAATTCGAAGATTGAATAATTTTGAGGTATTTTTCCACAACTTCAACGTTTAAGGTGTATGCTTTGAACACTTGATTTAATTTAATGTGTGACTGAAGATAAGTACCTACAATTAATACTCATATGTGAAACAAGTCGAAGAGGCGGGAGAGAGCTCCTAGCAAAAGGGCCTTGTAACCATTCTAGGATTCGAAAAAATTGACCATAAATCGATGATTACCGTACAGGGGAGTGGCCCCTGAAAAAAATTTCATCAAACGTAGCCGATATGAGTATCAAATGAAAGTTCTTTATGGGAGCATTTCAAAACGGTTGTTAACCTGACAGTTTTTGCTTCAATGGGGGCACAGGGGGGAAATACATGAAAAATGTGTTTCCTCCCACGCGAGTGGACACCTGTGATCTCAAAAATCTGAAAAATTATCAAGGGAGATATTTATGGGTATAATAATAACAAATACTTCAGAAGTGAAAATTCGTTCAATTTTGTTAATATAGTATGATCCTTGAATTTCATATTTTCTCCAATAAAATCGTCTTTGACATGTTTCTTAATTTTATTCTTTGCTGGTTACTGCATTTTATAAGTTGAGTACAAAACCCTTCTGACATGAGCGTAGGTCTGTCTACCCAACTTGTTTTTACTTGAAATGCATAAATCACTTACTGCCACAGCAGTATTTATTATGCTTATTCGATGTGAATTTGAGTAAAATTCATGAACATTGTCCAATCATGACATCGGGAATTTTCAAATAGCCTAACATTCAATCAAAATACCTAACTTAAATGTTTTTGAGCGGCCTGGAGCGCTTTGAATCTGTACATATTAATGCGCTCCGATTTTTATGTTACACATAGAGCGATTTTCTTGTTGGAAGTTTTACCTCACGTTTCATAGACAAAGATAAGTTAAAGTTATGCCTTTGACAAATTTTATTCAGTTGTAGACTATTAGCCTAGACAGAAATACGGTAAACGGGCATAGTAGACTACAAAAATCCCCGTTGGCAGCACCAGCCGGAAAGGTGAATTTCTCGTATGTAGCGTAAGTTTTCGAAAAAGAATTTGGCTTGCCTATTACTGGACTTCTTACTGCAATTTTTGCAGCACCACATGGGGATTTATTAACATAAAAAGAATCTGCCGCCGTTAGTATGTGGAGACCCTTCATAGAGGCGCAAATATTTTGCTAATTAAATTGAGTTGCACACGTATGGATCCCATATTGAAAATCGGCGGGTAATAAATTGTTATAAACATATAAATACTGGTTTCGTCCTTCTCACATTTGATGATTACATATTTCACAGTGGTTACCACACAAAGGTGATAACTTTTTGGCTTAAATAGCTCAAATAGTTAATTTCAAAAGATAATCATCACAATCAATGTCCCAAATCTTGTTCAAATCAGAGTTTCACTCTAGACAGGGAAATAATTCAATTTTTAGTAAAAAGGGCAGCTAAAAATATTATGTTTTAAATTTTCGTCTTTTTTATTTTTCATTCAATTTTAATAATTTTCTGCATAATACAAGAACATAGTGCAGAAATCATAATCTTAAGTTTCATCAAAATCTGCTGGAAAATGTGACAGCTAGAGGGCCGCAAAACCTGAAAAGACGCATATTTAAACCGCCGCCATTTTGGAATTTGCCGCATGATCACCAAAATATCAAAGTCTATAGATCTAAATAATGCCCATCTTGAAACCAGGTTTCATATACACAACCGACAAAAAGTTTGGAAGCACTTGAAATAACATTGGTATTTGAAAAATAATAAAAGACAGAGAATTATTTTAACAGTAACGATTTTGTTTTTAATTAAATCATAAACCAAACTTTAAAAAAAAAAAACAAAATCCTTCTTTATCAAACACTAACATAATCTATAATTGATTTTCATCTATGTGACTACCCTTTGCATTAATAACAGCTTGGCAGATGCTATGCATTCTTGCTAGTAATTTATTTAAATATTCGGCGTCAATTTGTTCCCAAGCTTCCTGCAGATATTGCCACAGCTGATAAGTACTCTGCAGCAAACGTTCTTTAGCTTTTCGGTGCAACTCATCCCATAATTTTTCTATTGGCGATAGATCAGGTGATTGCAGGGGCCACACCATCAGTTCAAAAAAACTATTCATTTCTTGTTCCTCTAAAAAGGCTTTGCATATCCTAGCCGTGTATTTCGGGTCATTAACTTGTTGGAACACAAATGGTTCACCACAATGCGTGTCCCTGAAGGTAAAGCATAATCATTTAAGATTCGCAGATACTGCTCCTTTCTCATAATTCCGTCAATTTTGATAAGATCTCCGACAGCTGTTCCAGCAAAACACCCCCAGACCAAAACGTTACCACCACCGTGTTTTACCGATGATACCAAGTAACTTTCAGATACTCGTTCATGGGGCCTGCGGCGGACAAACACTCGTCGATTAGAGCCAAAAATTTCAAATTTGGACTCATCTGTCCATAGAACACTTTTCTACTATCCAATGTTGATACCGCTTTGCCCATTCCAGTCGTTTTTTCTTGTGTATTGCCCGTAATAATGTTTTTTTTACCGCTACACAACCACGCAGACCAGCAGATGCACGACGATTCTTTACTGTAGAAATTGAAACATCTTTGAATCGTGTTTTATTCAACTCCCGGGTGATATCGAGTGCTGTAAGTCGACGATTACGTTTGGAAGTGGTTGCTATAAATCTGTCTTCCACTGCAGAAGTACTTCTTGGCCGACCGCTTCGTTTTCTATCCAGCAAACTGCCAGTCTCTCGATGTTTCGAAAGGGTGTAATGAACTCCCTTAGGCGATATATTGAGTTTTTTTTGCAATTTCTCTTTCGGAGTATCCTTCACCTCTTAAAATAATAATACCCGATCGTGTTTCAATTCATAATTGTTTTCCTTTTCCCATTTTAAACTCAAAATAAAAGAAATTACCGATATCACTACAAAGCACACGTTAAACAACCAGAAGATCAAAAAATATCAATTTCGAAGAGTGCAACTAATGAACGACTATTTTTAATAGAGACGACAGCTGGTAATGTCAACCTGCAATAAACTTTGACGCGAGAAAAATTATTGCAGGGTGCTCAGCAAATTAAACAAAGTGACATTAAGTTATTATGATTTTTATTGGTTTTGTGATTTTCATCAATATCCTTGAATAAAGACCGCAACAATTATTCAAAATGCAGTAGAGCAATTCAAAATAATTGTATTTTCAACTGAAAAATAGATTAAATCGACTATTATCGATTTATTCTAATTTTTCACAAAATTTACAGGTGCTTCCAAACTTTTTGTCGGTAGTGTATGTCGGACTAAAACTGCGACTTTTAGAAGACTTTGAAGTTTTGAGATTCAACTGGCCACCATTTTGTTTTTTGTGACCTGAGCTCCAGTTTTTTTACGTAATTCTTTAGATATTTATAATTTCTATTTAACTGCCGAATGTCATGAACATCTGTTGAAAGCCTGGGCCACTATTAAAACAACAAAATTTTGCACTTTTTTCGAGCTTTGAGTGGCCGCCATTTTGTTTCAGCCGTACCGACTTTGGATTTTTTATTGTGAGATTCATCACACACATCAGTGAACCTTTGTATCAAATTTCAGCCAAATCGGAGCTATACTTTGGTCAGAACAGAAATCACGATTTTTCGTCTAAAATGGCCGCCGTTTTGTTTTTGCCCGGCCGATATAGCTGGTTAACGAACTTAACCAAGATATTTACCCAATACACCTTTCCTGAAAATTTGGTGATAATCGGAGCAAAATTGCAACCTCTAGCGTGGTCACAAATTTCGTTATATCCCATATATATATATATATATATATATATATATATATATATATATATATATATATATATATATATATATATATATATATACACTACCGGCCAAAAGTATTTGAACACCCAGAAAACGATGATCTTGATGGAGCTAAATTAAATAAAACATAGTCATATCTTTACAAAATATGTATTTTTATTGTTTGTTGAATGACAACAACAATCTACAACCAAAATGTCAGAGGTTGGATTCATCTATATGTTCTCCTTTGCTTTTGATAACCGCCTGACAGATTTTGGGCAAACGTGCAATCAGTTTTTCTAATGTCGTTGCGGTAATTTTTCGCCATTGGTCCTGCAATATTCGCCACAACTCTTCCTGAGACGTAGGACAACTTTTGCGCACTTGTTTGTGTAGTTAATCCCACAGCAGCTCTATCGGGTTCAGGTCTGGGGACTGAGGGGGCCATTTCATAATTTTCATGACAGTTTGTTTCTCTTTTTCTTCCAGAAACTGCTTGCACAGTTTGGATGTGTGCTTAGGGTCGTTATCTTGTTGAAAGGTAAACCCTGGACCAATTAGACGGTTCCCAGATGGAACAGCATGATTTTTCAAAACGTCCTTGTATCCTTCTTTGTTCAGTGTTCCCTGTATTTTTGCATTGTCTCCTAGAGTGGAGCCACCAAAACAGCCCCAAATCATCACAGAGCCTCCGCCATGCTTGACTGAAGGAACCGTGCATGATTCTAGTGCTCTCTCACCAGGCCGATGGCGTTCAAACATTCTTCTTTTGGAACCAAAAACTTCAAATTTCGATTCGTCGCTCCACAGAACTTTTTTCCACTGAGCAGTTGTCTAATTTCGGTATTCTTTTGCTCATTGTAGCCTCTTTTTCTTATTTATCGCTTTGAGATGCGGCTTGGATACTGCTACGCATCCTTTCAGACCAGCATCAAGAAGCCTTCTTTTAACAGTAGGCACACATTAAAGTCTGCTGCAATTTCGGGTGCAGTCAAGCGTCTGTTGCGTTTGCTCTTTATCACAATGCTTAAATCTTCAGTTGATGTCATCATCCTGGGTCTACCTGAACGCCGTTTATTGGACGTTGTCCCCTGAGTCTCAAATTTCTTGTTGATGTAGTGAACAGTTGAGAGTGGCATCTTCTGTAGCCTTGAAATTTCCCGAAGACTTCTGCCGGATTTATGAAGACCAACGATAACTCCTCTGATTTCTTCGGAATACTCGTATTCCTTAGTTTTGCTCATTTTTTCTTATAAATAAATTGAAAAGCAATACGTTCAAACAACTGAAACTTTATATTAATGTTACACGTTTTCTAGTCAAGCGAGATAAGTTAACTAAAGCAAAACTGTTTTGTGGGCTCACTTTAAGTGTCAAACTGACAAACTAAACCGAAAAATGAAATCCAAGGTGAAACAAGAGAAGTATCGAGAAACTTATAAATGCAAAGAAATTTCTGATTGTTATTTTAGCAACATAAAATAAGTTCAAAAGAATAATTTGGGTAATACTTTCGTTTGAATAACATCGGAACGGTGGTGTTCAAAAGACCATAAACAATAAATATGTCTCTGGTGCGTTATTTCTGTTTTACACAAAAATTGACAGGTGTTCAAATACTTTTGGACGGTAGGGTATATATATATATATATATATATATATATATATATATATATATATATATACATACATATATATATATATATATATATATATATATATATATATATGTATATATGTACACTTATGATACTCTCCGAAATAGGTAAATTTCTCTCGAGAAATGTACCTAAAAATCTAGTATACGACATTCAGAAACCTAATGTTGATACCAGTATAAATTCCCGAAATGAATGAAATTTTCCTGTATTAAATAAATTAAATTAATTTTTTGGCAATATTTATTCATTTTGATGCAATTTCAGCCGTTATTGATGTTTGATGGAACCGTTTTGCACGCAAACATTTTTATTTTACATTTATTTTCATGTTTACGTCTGACTTCACTTCACAGTTCATACCAGGTTGATTTGCATGTTTGTCACGGTTACCTAGTATACTGATGCCAGGTTTTGTTCTACGAGTATACTACGTGAATGTTTAGGCTTTATAACTCAAAAGACTCAGAAAGCTTCCCCAGGATATAAAAAATGTTAGAATTGGACAATTTTTGACCAGATTGTAACTGGGAAATGGAAACGTTAGCTCGGCATTGTTGAGAAAACCTCTCTGGCAAGTATTAAATGATTGAGATCCGAAGTAACAGATCTGAGCTTTTGTTTTGGAATAGTTGAACTCATCAAAATTTACATTTGATATGTAAATAATAGGATGTTTTTTAATTCGTCCATGAAAAGCATCAATAAATGAAGTACACATTTCATACATTTTTTTTGAGTAACTGAATATAAATATTTAAATTTTCGCTTTCGTTTAAAATTATAATTAATTCTATAATTGAAAGTAAACGAATGTATCATCAAAACTTATTTAAACGCATATATTAATTAAAAGATAAATCCGACGTACCAATATCATTTGTTCCACCTTGTTGCGCATTGCTGGCAATTTTTTGTAAGGATTCATTAAATACTCTGGATGCTGCAGCAGCTCCTGTTTTTGGGTATGCAAAATAGGAATAATTAATATTTCATCATTTGACTTTCAATCAGACAAATGTAATTACTTACCATGAAGTGCTTTCAAATAAGCTTTTCCCGCATTAATAAGTTGACGTGCTCCAGGATTGAATTTTTCTAGGATGTTCTGGAAGTTAAAAAAAAGTAAATATGTAATGTATTTCAGTAAGTTTCTGTTTTTTATTCTTTATTCGAAAAATTACTTCAGTCGGGTTTTGAAATATACTTTATCTGATACAAAATAAAACAGTTTAATTTTCTCTATAAACAATTAAATGAGCATAATCCCATTGGGAATAGCATTTACACACATTGAACAACCATAAATCTTTTTTTCCACGTAAATCATTTCGTGCTTTCCTATTTCGTCCTCTACCACTTTTTGCGTAGACAGAAAATCCTTTAAATCCAATCGGAACGTGTCACGAACCCAATAACGTTATTATTTATTGTTGATTCAAGCTTTCCATTATAAATATGCTCACACTCTTCACAAACTGTTACAATGTGGAAAATGGGTTGTGCGGATGTTATTGTTGTGTTGTTATTCAATTTGAAATTAAGTTGGGGTTTTGGTGGTTGATTGAGTTTACAACTTAATCAATATTGAATTTTCATAATCCAATGGAAAATATGTTTTCCGTTTAAATTATGAAATATTGTTCAGTTATCCTCGACGTTAGGTTGAACCATTATTTCAACCTTTTTGTTTTTCCACTGAACACCAAGCAATTCATAGTAATAGAGCCAGTCATGGAAAAATGTTTTCTAAGAAACTTAAATCAACTGGAAGTGCTTTACATGGAAAAGTTACTCATTTTAAAAAGCACAATTTAAACAGAGTGAATTAATATAAGCACTTTGCTCGAGTTTAATGTAATTGTACGATGTTTTTAGACAAACTCTTATTACGGAAAATCTCTTCAGCTTTATATTACCTGTAAAAAATGTTTTAAACTCATTTCAGAGAAAAATTTTCCACAAATCTAAAATATCTCCAATTCAAAGAATTGTAGTAGTAGTAGTAGTAATATATTATGATATATGTCTGCAAGGTGAGTATCCTTAACACAATTCCTGATGCATATATTTGTTGGCAGGACTTTATTCTTTAATGCCGACACTCTTAAGGGTGTAAAGCAGTGAAATAAAATTTATGAGAAGTTACATCTTCATATATGGGCGCCAACATACAGACGCTCGTATAAGAGGGTGCGAATAAATTTTCTTTGAAAAATGTCGTAATTTTATAAATTTATTATTGCTATGGAATTATAATTTATTGATATTGTAATATTATGTAGGTTTTCTGATACTAGTTTCGTATTCTCGTTGAAAATAAAATATGAAAAGGTTAAAAAATCAAAAAAAAAAAAAAACAATACCACATTCACAATTCGTGTAAAAACTACGTATCGACACCAAGATAATATTTCTAGTATAAATGCAATTTCCCTGCATTAGAGAAATTAATTTGATTTTGGAATAGTATTCATTCATTTTATTGAGTTTTAATATTTGCATGCAGATATTTGAATAAAAACAAGTTGGGTAAACAGACCTACGCTCATGTCAGAAGGGTTTTGTATTCATTTTACAAAATGCAGTCACCAGATCGAATCAAATCAAGAAACATTTCAAAGACGATTTTATTGGAGAAAATATGAAATACGAAGGTCATACTATTATTAACAAAGTTGAACGAATTTCGACTTCTAAGGTTTTTGGTATTATTATACTCATAAATATCTCCCTTGATAATTATTTCAGATGTCCATCCGCGACGGAGGAAACACATTTTTATGTATTTTCCCCCCTGTGCCCCCGCTGAAGTAAAAACTGACAGTTTAACAACTGTTTTGAAAAGCTCCCATGAAAACCTTTATTTCATACTCATATCGGCTATGTTTGATGAATTTTTCCTAGAATGGTTACAAAGCCCTTTTGCTAGGAGCTCTCTCCCGCCTCCTTGACTTGTTTCACTTATGAGCATTAATTGTAGGTACTCATCTTAAGTCATTCATTAAATTGAATCAAGTGTTCAGAGCATGCACCTTAAACGTTGAAATTGGGAAAAAATAACTCAAAATTATCCAATCTTCGCATTTAAAACAGCCACTATTTTGTTTTACGATTACTGATACCACTAGCTGAACCGATTCTCAAAGATCTACATAACACCTATCATTCCTGAAATTTTCATGCAAATCCTAGCAAAACTGTAGTGTCTGAGTCGGTAAAAAGCGCATGTTGTTCCATAGCCATATGTTGCCATAGTAATAAATGTAGCGCATATTGTTCCATAGTAATACAGGAAAATTCAAACCGCTATAACTTCGCTAAACATGATTCAATCTTTATGAAACTTTCAGGGTAGATCAATCTTATAAATAGTTATCTTTGTACTGAACTTCATAGAATTTAAGGGTACCATTAAGATTTTATTCAAGAAAACATAAAATCGATAAATCATATTATTACTAACAAAGTTGAGTGAATTGCGACTTCTAACGTATTTGTTGTTATTGTACTCACCAAGGCCTACATTCTTGATTTTTTTCAGATTTTTCGGATCACAGGTGTCCAATCGCGAGGGGGGGGGACACAAATTTTTCGTGTGTTTCCCCTCCCTGTGCGCCCCTCGAAGCGAACTTTGCCAAACTAAGACCTGTTTTGGAAAGTTCTCATCAAGACCTTTCATTTGATACCCATATCGGCTACTTTCAGTGAAAATTTTTTTTCGGGGGGTCACTCCCCCTATACGGGGAGACCCCCTTAAATACCTTATAAAATTTTTTGGTAGATGGACTTTGAAGAGAACACCATTTTACACCTACATACAAAATTTGATGTTTCTAGCTTAAGTAGTTTTCGAGAAAAACTGCTGTGACACACGGACGGACGGACGGACGGACGGACAGACAGACGGACAGACAGGACGCGATTTTAGTAGGGTTTTGTAAAATTACTTTATAAAACCCTAAAAAAAATTGCAAAAACTAGGAGAAAATAAATAAGAAAAATTACTACGAGCTGAGAAGAAGACAGTTGACAAATCTTTTATAAACTAAATACGAAAGGGGGAAGGGTCCAAGCTGAAGGTCATCTTGGTTACGAGGTAATCTGAGCATGGGTGAGTGAAAATACACCAAACTACGTGCAGAGGGAACATCAAAGATATTCGACGATCTTGTAGAAGGCATAAGCGCCTCACAGGAACCTGGTTGACAAGGCGAGTATCGAGCAAACCATGGCAAAGCCTGTAAAGGAAACATTCATCAAGGTAGAGTCGACGCATTTCCAGCGAAGGAATATTGAGGATAGCTATGCGTGATTCATAAAAAATGTAGGGAATCTGGAATTTTAGGAAGACGATCCTGGTAAATCTTTTTTGTACAGCTTCTAGCGTGAACTGCAAACACTTCAAATGAGGCGACCAAACTGGCGAACTGTACTCAAGGATGGGACGAACCAAACTAGAATATAATTTAACACGCGACACAGGATCGGAAAAAATATACGAATTTCATAAGATCAAGCCAGAAATGCAACAGGTTTTAGAAGTAATTTAAGACATATGAACTTCGAACTTTCATTTAGAGTTGAAAGTGACACCCAAGTCCCTGAAGCGTGTCACCGTACATAGGTACGAATCATACAAATGGTACTCAACCGTAAGCAAACATGTTGGCTGGCGGTGGTGCAAAAAGTGGCTGCATTAAACATGTGCGATGTACGACAATAAGTGTAACCCATGTCAAAGGAAAGAATCCGACAAAAATTTTTTTTGTTGCGGCTTGATTTTGAAAATTATTCATTTTTATAGTTTTGACCACGCAAAAGGATTTTTTTTTTATTATTTGTAGTCTTTACGCTGCAAAGAAAAGAACGAAAAAAAGGAAACAAATTATTAAAAAATTACATAGTTTTTTGAAAACATTCGGCAACTTTACCGCATTCATCCTACTTCGTCGATGAGACCCGCTCAATTCTTTCTTCTAATATTTTGTTATCTAAGCTCATATCTGTTTAGTCTAATTGCCTAAAAATTATCAAGTTCGTTTTATTTATATTTATCGTCAATCTGTTATCTAACATCCATGCATCGTATGTATTCAGATATTCCTTAACTTTTAGCTCAAGATTTCTTGCAAACTTGTCAGAACAAAGTAGTCAAATATCATCCGCATATACAATTTATCATTCATTCCAGTGAAAGCAATATAACACAAAAAGTTTGGGCCGAAAATAAAACCGTGTGGAGCCCTGCTATTTATGGTGAGCTTGTAATAAATTGCATTGTGCATGTTAACCGAAAGGGCTCTATTTTTCAGAAAACTGCTAGTTAAGTCTAAAGGTAGTCAGCAGGGGGGATGCCGGTCGACAAGAGCACTCTTGGAGGCTAGCATTCTTTGGAGAGTTCCGCCCCCACGGACCCGAGGATATGGGGGGTGCCGTGAGGTTCCCTCCTGGGATAACAGGTAACGACTCTGATTGGATCTGGACTACGCTTTCAACAACGAACTGGAATTGACGCTTTGGGCTGGCGGATGTAATGATTTGGACCTAGATGCTTTGCACAGTAGCGCCAAGGTGAAACTCGTGTGTGAACGGCTCCAATTCAACTATCGTCTCCGTCCCGGTTAAACCTTGGCAGGCCTCGGAGTACGTTCGAAGTTCGCACCATTAGGTTGGTGGTGTAGGTTTAGTTGAGACGGACTCCCGATTAGCGCTGGTCTGGCTCTGAGCACTTGTCCCCATAAGGGCTTGTGCCAAACCTCGCATGGCCTCCCTGCTCTGCAAAGATAACCATGGGACCACAAAGGCGACTACACACACGAACGGAGAAAGCGGCTCCGAGGGAGGGCCCAACAAAACTGGAGCAAATAAAATCAAAAGACCAAAAACATCCAAAAGAAGAAACAAATAATAACAACGGCGACGCAACCAGCGGTTGCAGCCACGATGTTAACAGTACATCGAAAGCGGTACTAACCACGACAAAAACCAAGAATAACACAATGACAGTGAAGGCAGATGAAAAACGGAGAATAGCAGACAGCCTGGTTCAAACTGAGATTCCTGTGGCATTCGGGCGCAGCAAAAAAAATGATGCAAACGCCAGAGCGTCCTATTAACGAAAAGCGGGAAACTCTGCAGCACGCTTCAGGTGTCAGAGCCTCGGAAGATAACATAAAGAGAACCGAAAATTCGATTGTCACTGCTGCGATCGTTACCAAAGCGACCGATGCAAGGGTCACGAATCCCGACATTGCAACGGAAAATCCAGAAGCCAACGAGGAGATTACGGCACGAAAAGCAACGAGTGACCAGACACCGCGTGATTGCACCGCCATCGTCCAAAATGTGGCGGAAGTACTGCACTCGGAAACGGAACGCGATAGCCTCTCCCAAGGATGGTTGTAAGGTACAATTCCGGCCCAGCGATACGAAGAGGAAAGGCTACTCCGAAAAGGGGGAGATGTGCTGAAAAGAATACAATCTGCATGCGACTCCCAAAAAATCAGCGAAGCAGCAAAGGTGGTGCTCCTTGAACTAGAGGAGCTCCTAAATTGTATAGGGCACTATCGGAGAAGCTGGTTAATGGCCGAAGACGAACAGAAGGCGAAAGAGGCTCTTGGGTTAAAATCTAAAGGTGACATGCAGATAGCTCCACCATTAAAAGTCAATAAAACAATGGCGTCTAGCCCAATCGAAGGAGATTGGGATAAAAGAAGGAAGAAAGAGGCACTTGATGAGCGTGGAGAACCAGATTATGGGTTCCAGACAGTGCTTACAAAAGGAGTGAGGAAAGCCGCTAAGAAACTCCTTTAAAAAAAGCCAGAAAATAAAGTTCGCATGGACGCCCAAGCAGAAAAAGGACCTGATGCAAAACAGGTGAGACAGAAGCCCCGACGAAGACCCCGGCAGCAAGCACTGCTCGTAAAGCCCAAGATGGCCGATCCTACGCAGAGGTACTGCGGGACATCAGGGGAAACGTAAGGCCCGAAGATACCAATACTACCATAAAAGTAGTACGACCAACGCGGTCGGGCCACATACTGGTCAAATTCGGAGCAGAGGCCGGCAATAAACAAGCATTCTGTGACGCAGTAAAGAAAGTCCTCTGCAAAAGCGCAACTATAGCCCCGCTCGAGCCAATGGCAACGAAAAAAATAGGAGACATTGACTACGTGACCGACCTGGCCGAGGTAGAAGAGGCCATCGAAGGGGAGTTCCCTAGCGTGGGAAGGATCAAAGCGAGACTGACACCAGAAAACAACAGCCGAACAATTCTTGAACAAAGGCAAAGTACGAATAGGGTGGTTTGTCTGTAGGATACGGCGAAGAGCAACGCCTCTTAAATGTTTCAAATGCCTTGGTTATGGTCACACCACACAAGTATGCAAAGGACCCGATAGGAGTTCCCTATGTTACAAATGCGGTGAAATGGGACATTAAAGAAAAGAGTGTACGAAGGAGGAACACTGTATTCTTTGCAAGGATGCTGATCCAAAACCTGATTTTTGACACGTCTTGGGACCAGAAAAATGCCGGGTGTTCCAGGAAGCCCTAGCCAAGGCAAAATCAGAGCTCCGATGACCCGCACCCTGCAGCTAAACCTACACCGCATTTCAATCGCCCAAAATCTGCATGAGCAGTTTGCGAGGGACATGAAAGCCGCCTTGTTGCTGCTGAGTGAGCAACACCATAGTAAAAGTCCCACAGTATGGTATTCTGATGAAACTGGTACTGCCGCCATCTGGGTTCGGATCATTGACTTTCAAGCGGGGAGTTGTGGACGGGGGATGGTTTCGTGTGGGTTCGGTGCTCAGGGACCACCTTCTTTAGTTTGTACCTAACGCCTAACGAATCGATATCATCTTTCCAAGCCAAGCTTAATGCTTTGGAGGGCGCTGTCTCGAACGCAAAGGGCAAAGTGCTCGTTGGGGGCGACTTCAACGCTAAAGCAATCGAATGGGACATGCCTCGGACGGATCCGCGGGGAAAACGAGTCCTGGAAATGGCAGCCAGGACGGCCCTCGTCGTACTAAACTCCGGAAATACGCCGAGTTTCCACCATATTGGCTGTGAGGGAACCATACCGGACGTGACATTTGCCTCGGAGTCCTTAATACGGAGGATACACAACTGGAAAGTATTAGAGGACTACTCAGCCAGTCATCATCAGTGCATTCTGCTTGAGATAAGTGACGCTGTCTCCCGACGTCCGTACTCTCGGCCTTCTACAACTGGATGGAACATCGGAATGATGGACGTCGAGAGGTTTGTCGAGGTGCTCACAGCAGGTGAGCCGCTGCAGGGAGCTTCTGAGGGGACGGAAGAACGGGCAGCTCAAGACGTGGTGAACTCTACTATGAGCATTATAACGACTACTTGCTGCGCTTCTATGCCCCGTCGAAGTCCCCGGCACGGCAAGCCCCCAGTGTACTGGTGGTCTACTGAAATCGCTGAAAAGCGGAGGGAGTGTCACAAGCTTCGGCGTGAGGCTCAACGGGCGCGGAACGGTGACGAGGCATGCAACTGGGTGGCAGCATATAAGTCGGCCAGGAAATGCCTTCGCAAACTGATCAACAATAGCAAGGCTCGCTGCTGGCAAGACCTAGTGGACAATGTGAACAAGGATCCGTGGGGCCTTGGCTACAAGCTGGTCATGCAGAAGCTTGGTGCCCTACGGAAGCCTTGTATACATGACGCGGAAAAAATGGACGCGATAGTGTGGGGACTCTTCCCCGCCCATCCCCTCCGTGTTGACGCTGTCCAAGGCGAAACAGCAGTCGAGTGCCCAATCTTCACACAGCTGGAATTGGAGGAGGCAGTCCTCTCATTGAAAGCGAGGAAGGCTCCAGGTCCAGATGGTGTTCCGGCTGAGGTGTTGCGGCTCGTCAATTACCATTGTCCTGACTTGCTACTCAGCACATTCAACGCTTGCCTACGGGACGGGTTTTCCCGGTGCGATGGAAGGTGGCGATGCTCGTGCTCATCAGTAAGGGGAAGGGAAATCCCAAATCGCCGTCTGCATACCACCCATTATGCATGCTAGACACGGCTGGGAAAGTGCTAGAGAAACTCATCAAGGGAAGACTCACTGACGCGATTTGTGCTGCTGGGGACCTATCTCCTCGGCAGTACGGCTTTAGAGTAGGACGTTCTAGCATTGATGCGATTGCAGAGGTGGTGAACGTGGTCCAAAGATCCGAGGCATATAGTCGCACCAAGCGGCGGATCGTCCTGTTGGTGAAACTTGACGTCAGAAACGCCTTCAATTCCGCAATATCAGTGGATATTCGAGATATGCTGGAAAACCCTTTTCAAGTTCCAGAATATCTAATGCAGCTTTTGAGCGGGCATGGGTGTTTTCAGTCTTACCTGCAAAAGATTGGTAAGTCAAGCCCGAAGTAATGTGTCAAATGGTTTCAGGCTGGGTTCTCGGGTTGATAGGGGAGATGTTTAGTGGGTAATCTAGTCGCTTTCTTGCGAGCATGGGAGTCCCACACTCTGTGCCTACCTACCTATCAACCTATCGTTCGGAATAGCAAAGAAATTATGGCGATTGACTTTGTGCAGAGTAGAACAAATGGTACTCAAGCGTAACCAAGCATGTTGGCTGGCAGTGGTGCAAGAAGTGGCTACATTAAACGTGTGCAATGTACGACAATAAGTATAATCCATGTCAAAGGAAAAATCCGGCAAAAAAACGGAAAGAATCTTCAAGAAATACCGTTCTGCTGCGGCTTGATTTTGAAAATTATTCATTTTTATAGTTTTGACCATGCAAAAGGATTTTTTTAGGGTTTTGTACAGTAATTTTACAAAACCCTACTAAAATCGCGTCCTGTCTGTCCGTCTGTCTGTCCGTCCGTCCGTCCGTCCGTCCGCGTGTCACAGCAGTTTTTCTCGGAAACTACTTAAGCTAGAAACATCAAATTTTCTATGTAGGTGTAAAATGGTGTTCTCTTCAAAGTCCATCTACCAAAAAATTTTATAAGGTATTTAAGGGGGGTCTCCCCGTATAGGGGAGTGACCCCCGAAAAAAAATTTTCATTGAAAGTTGCCGATATGGGTATCAAATGAAAGGTCTTGATGAGAACTTTCCAAAACAGGTCTTAGTTTGGCAAAGTTCGCTTCGAGGGGCGCACAGGGAGGGGAAACACACGAAAAATTTGTGTCCCCCCCCCTCGCGATTGGACACCTGTGATCCGAAAAATCTGAAAAAAATCAGGAATGTAGGCCTTGGTGAGTACAATAACAACAAATACGTTAGAAGTCGCAATTCACTCAACTTTGTTAGTAATAGTATGATTTATCGATTTTATGTTTTCTTGAATAAAATCTTAATGGTACCCTTAAATTCTATGAACATCTACAAAGATGACTATTTATAAGGTTGATCTATCCTGAAAGTTTCATAAAGTTTGAATTATATTTAGCGAAGTTATAGCGGTTTGAATTTTCCTGTATTACTATGGAACAATATGCGCTGCATTTATTACTATGGCAACATATGGCTATGGAACAACATGCGCTTTTTACCGACTCAGACACTACAGTTTTGCTAGGATTTGCATGAAAATTTCAGGAATGATAGGTGTTATGTAGATCTTTGAGAATCGGTTCAGCTAGTGGTATCAGTAATCGTAAAACAAAATAGTGGCTGTTTTAAATGCGAAGATTGGATAATTTTGAGTTATTTTTTCCCAACTTCAACGTTTAAGGTGCATGCTTTGAACACTTGATTCAATTTAATGAATGGCTGAAGATGAGTACCTACAATGAATGCTCATAAGTGAAACAAGTCAAGGAGGCGGGAGAGAGCTCCTAGCAAAAGGGCCTTGTAACCATTCTAGGATTCGAAAAAATTGGCCATGAATCGATGATAACTGTACAGGAGAATAGCCCCTGAAAAAAATTCATCATACGTAGCCGATATGAGTATGAAATGAACGTTTTCATGGGAGCATTTCAAAACAGTTCTTAAACTGTCAGTTTTTGCTTCAGTGGGGGCAACGGGGGGAAATACATGAAAAATGTGTTTCCTCCCTCGCGAATGGACATCTGAAATAATTATCAAGGGAGATATTTATGAGTATAACAATAACAAAAACCTCAGAAGTCGAAATTCGTTCTACTTTGTTAATAATAGTATGATCTTCGTATTTCATATTTTCTCCAATAAAATCGTCTTTGTCATGTATCTTGATTTGATTCGATCTGGTGACTGCATTTTGTAAATTGAATACAAAACCCTTCTGACATGAGCGTAGGTCTGTCTACCCAACTTGTTTTGATATTTGTAATCTATACACTGCAAAGAAAAGAACGAAAAATAAGAAAATAAATTATTAATAGGTTTTTTTTTTGAAACTACATAGTTTTTTGAAAACATCCGGCAACTTTACAGCATTCACCCTACTTCGTCGATAAGACCCGCTCAATTCTTTCTTCTAATATTTTGATATCTAAAAATCATAAAATTCGTTTTATTTGCATTTATCGTCAATCTGTTATCTAACATGCATCGTATGTAATCAGATCTTCCTTAATTTTAAGCCCAAGATTTCTTGCAGACTTATATAGAATAAGTAGTAAAATATCATCTGCATATACAGTTTATCGTTCATTCAAAGTGAAGACAATATAAAACAAAAACATTGGACCCAAAATAGAACCGTGTGGAACTCTACGTGTACTATTTATGGTGAACTTGTTACTAATTGCATTGTGCATGTTAACCGAAAGGGTTCTATTCTTCAGAAAACTGCTAATTAAGTCTAAAGGTAGGTCTCTCATACCCAGTTCGCGGAGACACTATAACAGAATACTAGGATGCTTTATTAAGATCGACAAATATTGCATATTTGCCCGCATCTAGTTCATTGTTTGTGGACTGCAAGGCATCCGTAGTGGCTGATGTTCTGCTACCCTTTCCAACGAAACCATATTAATTAAAATCAAAGGCTAATGCCGTTATAGAATTCATTATTCTTTCAAAAGCTTTACTTAATTGGCAAGTTAAGCTGATTAGCCAGTAATTCGAAGGATCGTTCACATTGCCTGAAATTCTTGGAATCTTTAAATTCATTACAAAATGGTTTTCATCTATTTCATGCAATAAACCTCAGATATTTAGATAATCGGTTAAACCCTTTTGAAAGAAAAATTATCAAGAGATGGACCAAATTGGAATCTTAAAGCTCATCGTTGGGAAGCTATTATCTACTCGTATAGTGGGGGGTTTGCCGATTTTGTTGAAGAAACTTGTAATCTCGCCAAAAATTTCAACAGAATGAACAACATTTTCGCAGCTTACCATTGTATTTTAGCATTTAATTTCATAATACAGTAAAATATATTTGTCATTTTTCGTTGATTGATCATTAACATTTATGTTTTCTCCGTTTATATGGGTTTGCGTCCTCGACAGTAATTCGCTAACTCAAAAACTGACTAAGCCCTTGAGTTGAAGCATAATTGAGAATAATTGAAAGTGCCAATCAAATATCATAAGTCATTGTCAATACTTCTTAACAATGAGCAACACTTAAGAAACCATGCACTCAGTAGTTGTTGCTGATTTGTCTTTTGTTCAAATTATTAACAAAACCCACTTCATCAACAAGTCACAATAGATTTTACGTTAATGCTTCGCAGAATTCATATTGGAGTATGTGTGAAGATTATAAAATCTATTAATGTAATTAGGAGCACTTTAATGTTCATACTCGTTCATGCTGTAAGGCTTCATATAAACTCAGACACTGCTGTTACAATTCATAGCTGTTTATTGTTAAGAAGTGTATCGGCTACAAATGTTAACATTGCTTCTATCTTCGAAACAAAAAAAAAAGCCTAACATATTGCGAGTGAAAAAAAAAAACTGAAAAGAAACCCTAGTAAGCCCACGGCTATCACTTCTGCTTTGTCTAGCATGTTCCTTCGTTTTGTTCATTCAATAGTTACCGTTGGTGGTAACCTACAGAAGACGATCCTCTGTTAATGGTTCTTTGATTTTGTTGCCAGCTATAAATTTCTCAGCCGAGTGGGTTGGAATTATTGATTGGCACGCTGTAAACTATCACTTACCACCATTACATGCACTCCACTCTATTTGTTGGCAGTTAAACCGAGTCAATGTAAAACCACAACATAAATGTACTACACTCGTCATAAAATGTGGGATAGGTGAAATGATTCTAGGGTATATACTTGTACTTTTTTTTTTTGCATGAAAAAGGAAGGTGAAAAATGAAACACACCTCATAGACTATATCCGTTATTTGATACGACTTTTAGAGGCACTACTAAAATGCGTTCATATTTCATATGCATGAACCAACGATTACTCTTTAGAACGTGTCAAATGGAAACATATTCCATGCCAATCGCAAAGACCAGCCTTTATGCTCTAATTGAGACTGTTATGACTTTCAAGTCAACGTTTATAAAATATTTAATATATTGCAGTTCTGGCAAAGGGTACAGCGTAGTATTGCGATGACCTAGTGCGAGAAGGAGAACGTATGCTTATGGCGTTGTTTAATTTCGACAATAACATGCCTCTCGTTAATTTAAATAGGAAGCATTGATTAAGAAATTGCCTCCTTACTTGTAGCGAAGGTAGACCGAGTAAATTCAGGCGATCATCATAAGGGCAATATGGGATTTTATTTTTCGAGAAAAGCGTGCGGGAGAACCTACGTTGCACAGATTTAACCGCCGCCACGAGATAATTAAGATGCGGGAATCATATCTCGCATGGATATTCAAGAGTCGGGACGAACCAGCATGACGAATAGCCTAACACACGTTTGAAAGTTGAAACATCTGTGAGAGCAACGTAAGGTAAAGCCCGCGATTCGAGAAACTTTCTTGGTTATTTCAAAAACGTCAACATTAAATTTCAAATGAGAATCAGCAGTCACACCTAAATCTTTGAAACTCTCGACCAAAACGAGCACTGAGCTTCCAATAGAGTACGAAAATTGAATGGGGTAAGTTTTATTGACAAAGTTCATGGAAAGACACTTAGAGATGTTAAGTTGAAGTTAATTTCTATGACACCAAGAGGACAAACGATTTAAGTCATCCTGAAGAGCTCGGCAATCCTGTACTGAATTAATGACTCGAAATATCTTCAAGTCATCAGCATTTAGAAGGGGGTTAGATGTGAAGATAGCTGAGAGGTCATTAATAAAGAGGTTGAAAGGAAGTGGACTCAAGGGTGATCCCCGTGGAACACCAGAAGTTGGGGCGAAAGGATGGGACGTAGATCCATTACAGATAACTGTGCAGGAACGATGAAAGAGAAAGGAGTAAATCCAGGAGAGAAGAGATCCCTGAATGCTGAAATGGCGGAGCTTGTCGATCAGGACGTTGTGATCCACACTATCAAATGCTTGCACAAAATCAGTGTAAATCACATCAACTTGACCTCCTAAGTCAAGGGTGGTTGCAATCGTGCTGATAAATTCACCTAGGTTGGCTACGGTAGAACGTGCTTACGTTGCAATACATTGTAAAGTTTACAATGAACAATGCGTTCCAGGATTTTCCCAAAGCACGATAGGAGTAAAATGTGTCTGTAATTAGAGGCCTAGGAGCGGTCACCCGCTTTATGGATGGGTAGGATATTTGCACATTTCCAAACGTCTGGAAAGGTATTGCTTTCGAGACTTGAATTAAAGATATAGGCGAGGTGAAAACAAGGATGAGGAGGGGGATTTAATAAAAATGTTAGGGATTCCATCAGGGCCGACTGCGCTGCAAGAATTCATTGACTGAATTATCTCTGCGACCTCTAAGGGGTTAGCTTATAAATCAACTAATAATTATGGAGCGGATTGAGGGTTTTCATAAGAAGTACAGGTCGAGGAGTTGTAGACGGCGGAGAAATAGTCAGAAAACATGTCGCATATGGCCTGGTCATTGTAGACTAAGTGGTTCTGATATGACAATGCATTGACATGCTGACGCGAGTTTTTTGTAGAGTTGACGTAAGACCAGAAGGATTTCGAGTTAATGGCAAATGATGCTTCAATTGCTCTCAAATAAGAATGTTTTGCGAATTTGATGACTTTTTTCGCATTAGTACGTAGGTGACGAAATTCGGAGAGGTTCAGTTCTGGTCTCGAATGTAAGTAGCATTTCCGGGCCGAACCCTTCACGGACAAAGCAGATTCAACTTCTTTCGTGAACCACAAAGGACGATTTGTAGTGGTCGTGTGGTCGATGTATGTAGTGGGATAATGCTGTTAAGCATTGCATAGAATTGCTGTGTTGCGAGGTTGAAGATGTCTAGATCGGGAAGCATGCCAATTAATAAGGTCAAAGTCAGCAACCAATCTTTCGTAGTTAGCCTTCAAAAAGATAAATCGACTTGATTTTGCTTAAGGCTTGCCACGAATTGGATCCAATGATAATTGAATGCAATTATAATCGGATCTCTAAAGGAGGGTGGTGAGGGTCTGGGTTAGTATAAGGAGAAGCAGCAGGGTTGTTTGAGAAACTTAGGTCGAGAATACGATTGGAAGCATTCATGACATAGTTCAATTAAGTTAGGCTGCATAGGGATAAAAACGAAGATTAGCCTATAGAAAAGTAATAAGAAGAAGCAATGGATTTAGTTTTTGCGTCCCAGTTAGCAAGAGGCATATTGAAGTCCCCCGAGATTAAAAATTGCAAGGACGAGTTGGCATTAATTATCGAATTCGATAGTTCATTAAAAAGAATTTCATACGATCTTAAGGGAATTCTACAGGGAATGTAGATACAGAAGACAAATAGTGAACAGTTGTGAAGATAAATTTGAACTGCTACGCCTTCGATTGCAGGTGACGTAATAAAATTACAGCTATTAGCACACCTCCATCATCCCGTTTATCGGAAATAGATCGATCCCGATCCTGCCTAAAAATCAGATGTTGTGGAATGATTTCTTTATCCACAATCTTGTCACTAAGCCAGGTTTCGGTTAAGCATATAATATCATCATAAGCGAGAGAGGATGCAAAGTTTATTGTGTCCAGCTGGTTCATGTCCCTCTGACATTTTGGTAATAAAAGCTTACGTAATTACTAAAAGTATAATTATTTATCTTCTCGCTTGAGATCTGCTGGATGACCTAAAATTTTCCCGCGACTGGCGTTCAAAATGCTTTATGAGAATTTCCAGAAGCCAAAAGTCAGAGCTAAGCAAAATCTACATATCCGATGAAACCGCTATTTTAAATGAGGCCACGATACGATTTACTTGATTATTTCACGTTAACTTTTTACAATGTAAATACTGCGGAGAGCAGCGTACCTGAGTCACAATATACTCTGTAATTTCAAAAGCAAGACGCGATGCAAGTATTTGAAGTGGAGGTAATACCACTCTTGAAGAGAGACCAGAACGTAAGATTAGTGTAGAATTCGATGAAAAAGGAAGCGTTTACTTTGCATTTGCTAGCGGAATATTGGGAGCTTGCAGAAGGTTTTCCTCTAAATGGTAGCTGGCACTAAGCAAATGGTGTTGAATACATGCTTGGTCCTCTTTGAATAAGACAATTTGTATCTGGCATGGATTGATTATTTCCATTTTTGACTGGCTGGTTCGATTCGCTTCTCGTAGTACGTATTGTCGAGGAAGATTGGACACGTGCGACAATCGGAGAGCTACAAAAGTTGCTAGGCTCTGTGAGATTCACATTATCATACGATCCTGATAATGTTAACGGGTTCAAAGGGTGCAATTGAGAGGCGAAAGTGGCTGTTGTTTCATATCATCAACCGCTCGAAGTTGAGCTATTTCTTCTCTGCATTTGTCAGCATCTCTCATTTGTTTTTGACAAAGGATGAGAGCGTGTTTACAGTTGCTTTCGCTTTTTGAAGTCGGGACACATAGGAACTAGTTGAGTTATAAAATTGATATAACAATACAAATAAACTATTATATTAACTACGTGATATAAGGGTATAACACATGTCAACTCTAAATCTATAATTAAATGAATAAGAAAACTAAATTGAAACAATTAATGATTTATAATTAAATTCAAAGATTCTTTGTTAACGTATTGCAGTCTTTCAGTGTCTCTTACATTATTCAGTGTGTTTCTATTTATGTGAATATAAACCATTTCCAAAAATAAATGTTTTCTGTAAAAATTTACCACATCAAAAATGATAGGTTTTACTCAGTTTATGTTATGGTTTAATTCTTTTACATGTCGAGCTGATTCCGATTTTGGCTCGTCTCTTTCGATATCTTTCTTATGTTAGATAATAATAAATCAACAGACCAGGTGCACTGTGACAACTTCTGGATGGAATAAAGAAATATAGAATCAACATCCTTGCAGTGCATGAAACCAGAAAACAGAGTGCAGGCACATTTGACTTGCGAGCACATCCCGTGTTTAAAAGCGGAAAATCGCAAGGAAGTTAAAAGTTCGGAATGACTTTCACTGTTGACAGCGTATTCAAACAAACTGACTTCAAGCCCGTTAACGAAAGGATCTGTGCAATTTTTATCAAGACCAAATTCTTTAATGCCTGTTAGACCCACTGTCACGCGATTACGGAAAACAAGAAGGAGGTAATCAAGGCTGAATTTTATAGCAATCTGGAATGAACTGTCGATACATTGCATTAAAATTATTCTGGCTGACTTAAATGCGAAATTCGGCCAAGAAACGGTGCGTAGTGGAACAACCGGAGGGCACAGCCTTCACACAGTGACAACTAGCTACTAGCCGAGGCTTCACAGCACGCTCCACACACTTCCCGCGATCAGACCTCCACAAGAGAACGCGGATATCCCTGCACGCACGCACATTCAACCAGATACACCCTGTTCCCAACCAAGCGACTACCAGTATTCTCGACATGCGCTTATTCCTCGATGCTATCTGCGACAACTACCTTATATGGGTCAAGTTCTGATCATAGTATACACAACTAGTAACCACACTCCATCAACCCTCCGGAAAAATCCGAACACAAGCCGAACAGCGAGCCATAAATCTTCGGTAGCAGGTAGGTAGATAAATGCTGACGTGAGGATTGGCGCGAATATGAACATATGCTTCGATGAGAGATTTCAGGATAACCATATCTCAAAAATCAATAACTTTGCAGAGAAACAAATTCGTTCCATGCAATCTTTTAGTTTTTTATTAGGATGTGGCAGCACTCCCATGTTCTGTAATGCGTAAAAGAACACGTGCGTCGGAAATTCTATTTGCATTTTGCTTTGTTTCTTGAGCGCGCCAAACATGGGATCAGCTGTAACGCCCCGGATCAGCTGACGTGCCCCTGGAAAAATTCAAAAAGTGTGCAACACAGGGTAAATGAAAGGTGTGGGTACTAGTTGAGTATACTATGGTTCTGATGTCGCATCTCCGAGAGCTATAAACAAGAGAATCAGTTACCCAAGGTACCGGATACACAAGCTAAATTATAGCTCAGTAACGGCTGCATACATTGTGAGCACTGGAAAATCTCACCAAGATATCGCCGCAGGCGGGAGGAAGTAATGATGACATCAAAATCATGTTGGAGACACTAAGAGATGTGACAACAGAAGCGACTGAAGAGGTCTGGGGGCGCCAGCTAAAGAAAAGTAGGAACAATTAGGGCGAAAAATGTAAGGGAGCGGTTAAGGAAAGGAACGAAAGAAACGACTGGTCATCAACATTAAGATAAACATAAACATGACCCTAAATAAAGTGAGGTCGCCTATGGCTGCACAAAGAAGGGTTTGCAAAAGCGCCCAAGGAAGAATCATTAGCAACTCTGTCGAAATCAAAAATAGGTGGGTGCAATATTTCCAGAAGCCATTCAAAGCGTCTCCAGTAACTACTGAAGCTGTAAATATTCGGTAAGCAGAGCAAGAAGTCCCAGTTTCAACACGAACTAGAGACGAAGTACAGAGTGCAATACTTCACCTCAGAAAAAATAAGGCTCCAGGAGTAGGAAAAATACCAGTAGAACCACTTCAGAGGGATTTCACCCCCTAAGCAACTTTCTGAAAACTGGTCAAAAAGTACTACAACAGACCAAATGTTCGCAGTTAAGCAGATGCTTGAAATGTGTTAAGAATAAAACTTTGATATACACATACGAGTACTCTTTGCAGACTTCAAGCTAGCATACAAGTATAACAGTGCAGACAGAAATACCTTGTACAAAATAATGATTGACTTTTGCGTCCCAACAAAAGAAGCCCACATGGCCGTGCTGAACATCCCAGGAAAACGTAAACGGTGAACTAACGGACAGCTTCAAAATGGAATCAGACTTAAAACAAAGTGATGGATATGCCCCAATGCTCTTTAATGCTACGCTGAAACACGTTATCAGAAATACAAAAGCTGAAATTTCTGGTACACTAATGCTGAAATATTATAGCACCTTCAGTCTCAGATGCCAAAGAGCATTTCTTAGTCTAGAATCTGAAGCAAGCTAAATTGGCCTAGGAGTTAATGAAACGAAACTTAATTTATGACTTAACCGAGGAAGAACCCTTCAGGCCGACAAAACCGGGCCATAAGTGATAATAAACTTGAAAGTGTGGATAATTTTATAGATTTTGGAGGCAACCTGAGTAAAAAAGCCGAGATCAGACTTGAATAAACGGGAAAAATAAAGTCTATCACTCCGTACTTCCCATTTAAAGGTCCAGAGTTGGACGTATGCGAAATAAGCTTCGTACTTACAAATCAGTAGTCAGAATTGTGCTTTTATCTGTAAACGAAACATGGCTCTATTGAGCGAATCTGAAAAAGCAGATGATAAGTTTGAACGCAAAGTGCTCCAAAAAATCTACCGCTGGTGAAACAAGGAACAGAGTGGAGACTACGTTGCAACGATGTGTTGTATAAACGAGTTGTCAATTCTCCTGTATCCGCTTGCGTAGTTACAGAAATTGTATGGGGTGAGCTATGTAGAAAGAATTAAAGTAAATCAGCTACCTAAAAGAGTATTAAAGGGTTATCCAACGGGAAGATTGAAGACTTGATGGGAAGCCACGATAAAAGCTGAAAGCAGATCCTTGCTGGGAGCGATAAACTGGAGAACGAAGTCGCAGGACTTTACTTAAAATTCAGTTTATGGCATCTTATGCTCCACACAGTGAAGCTGCAGGCAGTGAAGTCCACACAGACTAAACTTTCATTCTTACAGTGTTTCATTCGAGAGCGAAAGAGTGGGTCTATGGGTGTCGAGAAGCACTGCTGTTGGTCTCAGTGCTATGTACTTGTGATCGCTGGTCAAAGTGGTTTTCTAGAACTCTCCAGTTGTGTTGCCTTGGTACATGGAAACCCAATACCAATAACGGTAAGCACAATGACCCTGGTTATATCTGTGCCCTTCAGCATCTAGTTCTGGATGCCAATTAATGGATTTAGCATTAAAGTTCCAAGAACATAACCATCAAACACTTAATTCAGCCTCTTTATAGAGGACGCTTTGTGCCTCACGCGTACGTTTTTTCATTCTATGCAGCATATTACCACACTTATAGCACAGGAAGGTAGTCCGCGTGATGTAGTAGTTAGAGCACTCATCCCATAATCTGAAAGCTCCTGGTTCGACTCTCGTTGGCGGCAACGAGATTTAGTTCGAGTAATTCTTCGGACGGACTATAAGCCCGTTCAGTTAGAACGTATCGCAGCTGGGTGGATGGACGCACGGTCAAAGCGTGAGACTGACCATATCACCTTGTAGAGTGCCGGCACATTCGATCATAATTATGAAAAACTCTAGCTATCTCTAAACGAAGGCCCAAAAGGGCGCAGCTTGATTTATGTGTCAATTAAGCTACGCTTTAAAAAAATCTAAAGATAATAAAAATTGATCAGAATGTCTTCTAGAGCAGAGTACGCGTGATAAATATTCTGTAGTGTAGCTTCGTGGTTTGACAAGAACCCACCTCATATGATCTCGCAAATAGCTAGTTGACAAGCATGCTTACACACTCATCAAGCAAAGCTAGTCAGCTGAGCTCGGTCTTCTTTATAGCTCGCTGACACTTGTGCCAGACAATCGGTACCCGTATCCTACATGGCTTTAGGCACTGAAAATTACTACATAAGACTACTGACCTACGCTTTTTTTCTATTCATGTGTCGTAAAAAAACAACAATTGTAGGAATCGAGAAGAGGCAGTCGCATCCAAACCATCAACCGAGTCATTGTATTTTGAACACAATAAATTGATTATTAACAAACGATGCGCGTTAGTTTATTGTTTCCCCTCTACAATTATCCTGTTCCCAAGGTCCACCCCTGACAAAATCATTCAAGGATGGTTCAGTGCGGATAGCAAGTAAAAATTCGAATCGTGCACGTAGAACGAGCAGACTCCGTCGGAAGCCATTTTTTCCCCTCCTCGCGATCTCGTGTTTAATTCTCCTACGGTTCGTCGGCGAAAGAAACGAAAGAAGAAATGTGCGATATACATACGCGAAAGAGACAAAAGGAGAAACATGTGACATACATACGCGAGTGGTTACACATAATTGTAATAGTGTTTCGATTTCCCCTTTGGTCTGTATACGAGGGAAACGGAACGCAACACGATGCCGGTCGAAAAGGTCAATAAGCTAAACAAGGAACGACTAAAACTTGAACTTAGACTATAGAATGCCTCTACGCAGCGGAACAAAGCCGAGCTAGCACAAAGACTCTGAGAAATTCTGGTTAATGACGAAATCGAAACGGACGGGAAAATGTCAAAATGTTCGAGTGAACATGATGTGCGCGAGTTACGTGATGAAGTGAAGCGATTGGGCGCGTTAATATCAGCTGTCGTCACCGCGTTACCGGACGGGGGAAAGTTGGCGATGTCTTCAAAAACTGAACAGATTAACACTCAACCGATCTTAGTACAGGAGCCGACACCACCACTCACTAACGCCATAAAATCGGGTGAAACGCCACCGGCAGCGACGTTCGAAGTTGACGCATGCGAACGATTGGCTAATTTAATGTAGGCATGTAGTGGACCGCATTTTCATAACATCCAAGGTGTGATGGATATTTTAACCAGACTTCTACGCGTCGTCCGAATCCAGCATGTTGGCAGCGCAGTTCGTTGATCGCATTACGAAGCTTGCCGAGGCATATCAGTGGAATGATAGAGATTTGGTGTTCGCCTTGTAAGCCTCCCTAAAGGGGCCTGCTAAAATTTGGAGCGATGGTTCTGCGCGGGTTCCTGGAAGCTGACTTGAGCTGGCCGAATCATTGAGGTGAGATTTCCATAGCCATGAAAGCAAGGTCGATGTTCACATAAAAATGATGAATTGCACCAGAGAGCCGAGCGAGACAACATAAAGTTACTTCTATACTATGCTAGCATTGGGAAGACGAGGTAAGGAACGGGCTACGGCATCCATCTTTGCAAAATGCGATCGCGAGCTCAATTTTCGACACTTTCAACGATCTTTAAACCGCGATAAATAATTTCGAAACGAATTCCGTTCGAATTTCGGAGCCACGAACGGATTCGGTACGATATTTTGGACAACCACCGATACAGCGAGGGATTATGTCATAAAATGCGCGAGTGCAGCCGACTTCGAGTAATTCGAAATCCCGTCGAATACGATGTTATAATTGTCTTGAGGTGGGGCATATTTCGCTGAACTGTCCAAAACTGCAACGGAAATAAAGATGCAAGAAGTGTCAACGAACATCACATACGACCAACCGATGCCCGGAAAATGAAACTGCGACCACCGTCAGTAATGTTCGTCGCTTAAATTCAACAGAAAGAATAAATTCACTTGTAAAGGAGGTTCTTCTCAATGGCAACAAAATTAAATCCTTTATCGACCCCCGCAGTAAAAGAACACCCATTCAACAAGCGATTGCAATGTCGATGGGAGGCGTGAAGGAGTGTTCATCGATCATCCAACGAGAATTTGGAGGAGCTTCAGTAACGTGCAACCAGATACTCGAGGCCGAAATTCAGTTGGATGGTAAGAATCTAAATGCGAAGATTTTTCCGGTGGATGACGACTTGATCTCGGAGCCACTTTTATTGGGGTCAGATCTACTCTGCACATCGGGCAAATGACTGATCATTGAAACGGGAGTTTGCCGATTGGAAAATGCTTTCCAAAACGCTCCAAATTTTGAGCCAACGCTATCCATCAAAGAAAAGGACTGACTGTATCAGCTCATCAGTGAGCATAGAGAATGGTTCTTTGAATCGCCTGCTCAGTTAGGTCAACGCAACTCGGTAACGATGACGATAGGGTTAACGACCTTAAAACCTGTTTCAGATCCCGTTCGCAAAGCGTGAGCGCGTTCAAAAAAGAGTAATCGAACTGCTCGAAAGCAATATCATACGTCCATTATCTTCAGAATATTCATCACCAATTGTCCTCGTTCGCAAACAGAATGGCGAGGATCGTCTTTGTGTCGATTTCTGTGAGCTCAATGCTATCACTGAAAAGCGTCCGTTTCTCATCCCAACTGTTGAGGATCAGTTATCAACGATCGCTGGTAATTTGTTTTACACGACTCTCGATTTAATGTCCGGCTATTATCAAATACCAATAGCAGAAGAGTGCAGGAAATACATTGTATTTGTCACGCATGCAGGCCAATACGAAGTCAACTGGATGCCTTTCGGCTTGTGCAATGCACCGAGTTACTTTCATGAGGTCATTACCAAGTTGGTACGACAAATGGGAAATCGAGCAGTTAGCTACGTAGATGAAGTAAATCTTCTCAGCAAAACCATCGCCGAGGGTTTAATCAAACTCCGTGCATTCCTGGTTATACTTCGAGATGCCAGTATGACGCTTCGGCCCTCTAAGTGTACGTTTTTGTCTAAACAAATCACCTTTTTGGGTCATCGAGTCAATGAGGACGGAATAAAACCAGGAACTGAAAATTCTATTGCAATTCGAGGATTTCCGGAACCAACCATCGTTAAAGAAGTTTGAAGATTTTTGGGATTAAGTGGGTTTTTGCGCAAATTCATTCACGATTATTATCTCATATTGGGGCCACTTACACTTTTGTTGAAGCAGAAGGACAATTCACAATTTTGTTGGTCGACCGAACAACAAGTTGCATTCGAAAAATGGAAATCAGCACCTTGCTGCGATCCACGGCTCAGTGCATACGATCCGATGAAGGAATATCGCCGCAATTAGGGCCACAAGAACGTCTAATCCATAGCTACCGCACATCGGTGGATGGTTTCTGAAGCTACAGGAGTACGATTTCCGCATCATATATCGATCGGCTGAACGCATGTGTCACGCAGATGCTCTAGGCAGGACTCCAAACGAACCACCGAAGGAGCCAGAGATAGCATCGGGGACTGGGTTGTGCTCCTACAACGTGTGATGTGAAGTTGAAGGAGTTAATCGAAGTTCTGAGAGGCGATATTGAGTCCGCTTAATCCAAACAGATCAACTCAAAAACGGTCGTTTACATTGTAAGATCGACCAAGATCTAAAATTCGTCGTTCCGTCTGCAGTCAGGTGGAAAATCATCCGCACGTTCCACGATAAAATGGGTCACTCTGGTCTTGACAAGACCATAAATCGAGTTCGGCAAGATTTTTGGTTCAAAAATCTCCGGAAATACATCAAGTCGTACATCGCAGCATGCTTAGAGTGCTGCTATAATAAAGGAATCGCAGGCAAATCGGAGGGTCAACTCTATTCGGATGAGATGACACCTATTTCATTCTGGACGTTACACGTTGATCACCTGGGACCTTTTCCACGCAGTGGTCGAGGTAATTTGCACATCATCGGAATATCTGATTCGTTCAGTAAGTACTTAATTTTGAGACCTGTCAAAACTACGAAATCGAAGCCCGTCATCAACGCATTCAGGGATCTGACGTTGTACTTCGGTCTACCTAGGCGTATCATTAGCGATCGAGGCACTGCTTTTACATCACGAGAATTTGCTAAATTCTGAGCATCTTATGAGATTTAACATATCAAGCTTGTCGTCAGAACACCTCGAGCGAATGGCCAATCGAACGTGCAAATCAGCCCATCATTTCTAAGAACTGCACCCACTGATCATAAGGATTGGGATTTACAATTGCGCAATCTTCAGAGGTCTCTGAATTCGCAATACCACTCTGTGACTTAGTTTAGTCCGATCAAGTTGATATTCGATTATCGCCTTCGAGACATCATCACGAATCAGCTATTTATGGCTCTAAAATCAGATAAAGCGACTGCTGATCCAACGGAATGCGATATGGTTTACCAAAGACAATTGGCTGCAGAGTGTCTTAGCACCGAATGAGAGTATTGAAGATTAAGGTTCAACGCGAAACAAAAGAAACCTTTTATCTACAAGGAAGGAGATCTCATCATTCTAGAGAACGTACTTGCTGCTACGGGAGAATCTCGAAAGTTAGAGCCAAAATATCGTGGGCCCTTCATAATTTCGAAAGATTTACGAAACGACAGGTATCTCGTCGAGGATGTGGGAATCGCACGTCCAAAACAACGGTAATTCTGTTCAGTATATACGAGCGAAAAGTTGAAACCGTGGATCGTCGTGAGTCCCAAACTCGATTTTTACGATGATGCTGCGGATTCAGACACGGAGTAATGAATGGAGACGATTTAATGTCCGGATGGTCGAGTGTCATGGCAACACCAATGGAAGACCACCGGCCACGGAAGAAATCGAGAAGAGGCAGTCGCATCCGAACCATCAACCGAGTCATTGTATTTTGAACACAATAAATTGATTATTAACAAACGGTGCGCGTTAGTTTATTGTTTTCCCTCTACAATTATCCTGTTCCCAAGGTCCACCCCCTGACAAAAGCAAATTCCTCTTGAACCATTTCATCATTTCGTAATAGTAAAAATGAACGAGAAAGCGTTAACAACTTAGCATCCATCAGGGATATTTAAATTTAATAATAACAATTTAAAATTTAATTTAAATTTATATAAATTTAATAATAACAATCAAAACAACTAGGCATTGGGTGTAAACGTAACGATTGACGAGAAGTTGGAGGGTTTTAGAGGTCGGTGCAGCTTTAAGCTGTACATTCCTTCAAAGCCATCCAAATATGGTCTTAAAATTTATGCTCTTGTTGATGCAAAAGTTTTTTATACATATAGTATGGAAATATTTGCAAGAAAACAGCCTGAACAAGAATAGACCATTTCGAATAAACCATCATACGGTGTGAAGCGACCAGACCACCCATTTCATAAATCTAGAAGAAATATGACTGCTGATAATTGGTATAGTATTGCTAAAATATCTAAAATAAATAAATAAATAAAAAGACGAGAACCAAACACTAGTCTTTTTAGGTTTAATAACGACACTATCTTAGCCTTTTATGTCCCCAGGAAAAACAAGAACGTGGTTTTATTGCAGTATCTACAGTATGATAATGCTATCAACGAAGATACAGGAGAAACCTGAAAACCACAAATTATACCATATTCCAATCAGACGAAGGGAGGAGTTGATATAGTTGACCAACTATGCGCAACGTATAATGTGCCCAGAAAAACGAACAGATGGTCCATGATAATATTTTATGCAATTTTAAACGTAAGCTCAATAAATGCACTTATTATGTATACTGGATGTCAATATCAAATACGCAGAAGAAATCGTTTTTTAAAAGACCTTTCCAAAGAGCTTATCCTGGAGCATTTACAAAAAAGGAGTACGAAAACTTGAGGTATGCCAATGGAACTGCAACAGTCTTTGGAAATTTTAATGCACTCCTACTTCAACGACTAGGGAGAAAACCTCTACTGCGGCGACTACGGAGGAACCCTCTACTTACGTAACTGCACAAGAACCTTCTACTTTGACAGCTGTTCTTGCTGCTTATATTTCCACGAAGGGAAAGCGCTGCCAGCCTTGCATGGTGTCAAAGAAGTTAAGACTGACCAAATACAGCTGCTTTAGGTGCAATTAGTTCTTCTGCATGGAGCATTCAATTGTTATTTGTAAGCAATATAATCCATCTGATGCAAATGAGTGAAATTGGTGCTTTTTTGAATTCATAGAATTATTTATATGTATAGAGCACCTAATTTTTATTTGCAAGCAATCTTTTGAATGTTCTCATTCGAAATAAGGTATAATTTGATATGTTGAAATTTGTTAAGTTTAACAATATAAAAAAATATTACGCTTATGATGTATATATGTTTTCGTTTACTCAATATTGCAGTTAATATAAGTTCCAATTGTCGTAATGCAGTATTCATTTTTACGCCACTTATTTGAATTTAAATAGCATGTATCTGTCAGATACATTCCATTAGTTGCGAGCGATAGAGTATTAAAGTATGAAATGGCATGCTAAATACTATCTTTCTTCTCTAGGTTGGTAAATTGCATTAATCTATTCATGCTTCCAGAGAATGTAATTTACCTTCTATTACAACTTTTCTCACATTTACTAAAACAAAAGAACATCAAAAATTACAAAGTTTTGCAGTCATTCTCTACTAAATTTAAAGTAAATAGTGCAAGATAACTAGTTAGTCGTTTTGTTAATGTACCATTGTCTTCCATTCAGTGTAAACATATTAAACTGGTTAAGATAATTTATTATCCGCGTAATGTTTGAATGTTCATCAATTATTATGTGAAAAATAATTGTCCGCCTCGTGTGCGTGCTATTTTTCATTGAAGAAAGTCTTCAAAATGTAACTGAACGTATTTTCGGTCCAGAAAATTTAGCCATAAAATTTAATTTGAACTAGTTAAAAAATTATTGCTACAGCCGCATTGTAATTACGAGATAATGTAATTATTTTTAAGTAATCACCAAATATTTATGTAGGCCATTCAACATTTTTACAACCATTAAAATTGAGATTAATCTTCGTTTATACAAATTGACGTTATTCAGGCAAATGTTATTGCTATTCCGAAGAAGTTGTGAAGTGAAAGTAAATGTCATTATGTTCGATACAAATTTAAACAAACATGCTAATCCTCAAGACAACATTCTTTAATGAGGCATCCATCCATTATCCAAGTACTTGATCAATAGTACAAGCAATTCAATTCAAATCACGAAAAACGCTGCAAGAACGAGATCAAATCGTGTTTTCATTTGAGTTCTGTTTTTGGAATATTTACGCCAGATATCATTACATCTCAAAATTGTTAATCATCTAATCCGATCAAAGTGACTCTCATATTTCGGAGTTTTTCCCTGCTCTAAAAGCTCTTGAAGTCACGCTTAAATTGGTTACAGGTTTTTTTTTGTTTCCGTTGGCATTTGATGAATCAAGAGTAGAGAAGTATTGCAGCTACAGAATGAAATAAACATAATTTAAATGTTAACGTTTGACCCAGAATGTGACGGGTTTGGGGTCCATTATTAATTCAACTTTTTTTCGGTAGACATGAGTAAATGCAATTTGTCACTTACTTTGGGCTTAGACATTTTAATCTAGGAGAAATTATGTGGGCTAATTAATTACCTTCAGGTGCAAGCGGCGCTTTTTATATTTTTCGAGTTACATTTGGATGCAGTATACGAGTACAGCATCTGAAGAGGTTGTTGGAATTCAAGCATGCCTTAAGAGATGATTTTCGAATTTAGGTAAAACACAGTTTTCAGTGTTGATCATGAAATAAATAAAATTGAGCGAGGAAAATAGAAACTCGAATATACGCACATTCCATTCTTTAGAGTTTTGTACTATGTTACAAAATCCTGTCGTATATCGCAGCAGTTTTTTCCTGCACCAGTAGCTACAATTATCGAGATTGGTAGGTGATCATACTTGTATATCAGAAGTGATTGCCTATTGAAAGTTTGGGTATCAAAATAATTTTCAAAGCGTCTTAAGGGGGTCTCCCTTAAATCTTTACGTGAATCATACGAAAGGTAAGAATTAACAGGGTGCAGGGCGAGAGGGAATGTATGTGCTTTCCTGCCATTCTAACACCTATAATTCGCAATCTAAAACAAAATCATGTAGTTGATTCTTCATGAATACAACAAATGCCTTTGAGGTTCAAATTCGCAGAAATTTTTAAATAATAGCAGGATATATAAATTTTACATTTTTCCAAATAAAAGCAAATAAAGTGGCTTAAAATCAATGAAATTTTATATCTAGGTAATTTTTTCCCCTAACCTGCGAGCTTCATCAGAATCTAATAATAATCAGGGAAATTATAGTCATTTGAGCTTTTATAGATTGCAGGAAAATAATGCATGACTTTCTTACTCTATTGGCTTTCGATCAAACCAGATGCTAAATCTTTAATTGGATCTTATTGAAAATTTTACGAAGGATGAAAAAATAAAATGTCTGAGACGCAGTTCACTGAATAATATGGGTTTGTAGTGAATTAGGTAGATTAATGTCTGTTCAGGACGGCAGCGATGGTCTGCTGCCTCGGCGAAAGAGGATGGTAAGATCCGCCTAGGTTGGTCTTGTCTGGGCACGCGTGAATACGCTGGCAGGCTAGGGTTGCAGTGTCGTGGGGCGGTTTCTTTTCACCAGTACATGCACCCACTACAAAAAAATTTCGCATTGACGAATTTCGAGGGTCAAAAAAATATCGGCCAAAGTCGAGAAGGAGGTAACCTACTTAGGGTCAAAGAAAATTGCTAACACAAAGGACAAACTGGGCCTGGAGAAAACAGATGGACTTAAGATGACTTTGCCGTTACCGACGAGACTTATGGCCCACAAATAAGAGCAGGGCATCCATATGGAAGCGGCGCTCCCTCCCATTCTCCCAATCGGATCAAGATCGACACGTAGACGTGGCCATGTATTCCTCATTTGAGTGAAAAACTCATACAATCCTAATTTGCATGACTCTTTCCCTCAAATGAAGAATACAAACGTAACCGATTTATGCCATAGTGTTATGCAATGAAATCACATAACCCTACGTCATAAAAGCAGGCGCGAGCGGAAGGCCACTCTACCCGGCAAGAGCAGCTGTTAAGCAAAAAAAAAGAAAGAGCGCCCCCGATCGCTCGCCCATTCTAGAGGAGGAGCCTGTCATCGTTGCGGGTCCCATACCCGGTCAGGTCGAAAGAAATGGAAAGACCGAGTTTTAAGTTTGAACAATCGAATATTATTATTTATATACCGATATTAAACAATTGATTTTATTTTGTTATTTAAAATCTACGCTTCACAAAAGATTACCTGCAAAAAGCCTATTTTTAGCAAGACTGTCAACAAAAAAGTTTTATTCATCTAGTAGCGATTTCAAATAGGATGCACCTTCGAAATATATAGATTCCTTACAAAAAAACAGGTTTCTTTTGATGCGAAGGAATGTAAATCAGACAGAGTCGATCATTCAGTTAATTTTGTAATCGAATGAACAGAACTAATCATAATGGTCCCATTCAAAATTTAAAAACAATTGTGAATTCGAACCGACTTGATTACGACCAATTATTAGTGCATTCCCTCTAACAGATATTTAGCTATCCTTTCCCATCGGCATATTATTTTAATAAATTTTATTTGTGTATCGGTACCTTCTTTTTCGTTTACATAAAGTTACGTTATTCATATGCTAATTATATCTTCCAATCAAACTTTACTTCCCCAAAAAACAAGACGGGATTCTTATAGCTAGACGTTTACGTTGGTATTATTGACTTGTAAACTACAAATTTATACTTGTTTTATTAAAAAAGGCATTAAAATTATTATTTAATTCTTAAAATCTGCGTTTCCCTCGCTGGAACAAAATCCCCAGATAGAATGTGTTCTCTTAATGAAACGCGTCGTTCGCGTGACCGCAAATTTGAGTCATTCCTGTGTGTTAACTTGTTTTTGGTGCTCTCAAAGTTGGGTCAACTATCGTTTTCGCTTATCTTCAACATCCAAAATGACCCAGTGTGGACTGCTACTATTGTCATCAGGACCAATACAACCGCGGATGATCGACAAGTTTGTTATTTTTTCGATTAGAGACGCTGAGCGATTTCAAATTATTTGCAACTGCTTCATGATTAGTTCAGATTCAGTTCATTACGGTATTTGTAGTGTATAGAAAAACAAACAAAAAACACAAACATCGACCATCAGATCAAATTTTCCATTGTGTCGTTTTGTCGATTTCGCAGGACGTACACTCTAACCAAAGAAGATGGGTTTCTGAACAATTTTCGAAATGGTGTTTCGCTAGGATGCACTGAAATAACACACAGATAACCTCAATCCACGCCTCAAAAAATAATGGTGTTATACTCCTCTCCTTGTTTGAAATTTGGCACTACCAAGGTCACAGTTATACTTCCCGAAAGGGTTTCCAATGTAGGAGCTGGCTAGATGCAATTTTAAGTTTTAAACACGATGCCGATGACGACCACTCCAGCATCCAATTACAAGGAGGGAATTTTCCTTTTCGCATCGCCCAATTTCAATGGATGGATGTCACGGCCACAAATGGCTACCAGATTTTATTCTCGGTGAATTGAGAACAAACAAAACTGTTGGATTATAATTTGGATTCGGTAACGATGTTCACACACACTCGTATAGAAGGCGGTCGAGAAACGTAATCGTTTGAGGTACCTTGAAACCGTACGATTCACTCACTCTCTTCATATAAACCCAAGCAGAAACACGAAAACAAGACGGGCCGCGCCAACGTCAGAACCGAATCGAATCTTTTTTTCCGTTTTTCTCGATAGAACAAATTGCGATCCAGAAACACCAAGCGACGAGTTGCCACACAAGAGAGCGTATTCCACACGAAGTTTGCGAAGTTTTCGGAACAAGAGCTAAAGCGATTTTTAGCAGTCAGCCAATATTTCGACTTGCACGGAAACTGATCCAAATGGCGAAAAAACTATTCGAACTATAAAAGGGTCTTCTCGAACAAAAATTCGCCAATTTCACCCGTGGTTCTTCATGATTTTCCGTGGACTCTCTCATCCGTCCAAACCTTTTCTTTCTCTCCTTCCGTCTCGGAACGATACTCAAATCAGCCCATTCAGTCAAGTTCGATTGCATTCGGTTATGAAATATACAGTTGGGATGCACTAAATCAGTGTCCCAATGTCCGAAATTTTAATTTTCAGATTTATAGTTTTTACAGAAGTAAAGAAAAACGAAAAAGATTTTAAATAATAATAAAAGTTAAATATCATGAAAAATATAATTAAAGGGACACGTTTAAATTTAATACAAAGAAAAATGATATAAAATTACATTTAAAAATGATAATAAGAAAAAAAATATTTGATAAATTACAACTATGAATGGAAGTAATGAAATCTTTTTTTTCTAAATCTGCAATTAAAATTTCGGATAAGGGTTAGGAAGGTTTTCGAGTAGTTTGCTTGTGTGATTGCTCGATTACTACAGGTTGTACGATAATTCCTGTCATTTTTTTCATAGATAACGTGAACTGCATACTCGTATTTCTTGTAGTAGTGATTGCGGTATATTATTATATACTATTTTCAAAATAAGACTTTAGACTATCTTCAGTCAAAGACTGAGCGTCATTAGTAAGCAACAAATTGGTTAAAAGTAAACTTGAAAATGGACAATCAAAGGGAGCATTATCGGAATATTTTATTGTTATTGAGATAGCGATAGATACTTGCACTTACAACAGCTTGGTTACGTAAACAAACTGGATGTTTGCATTCCTCACGAATCAAAGAAAATCCACCTCATCAAACGCATTAACATATGCGACTCTGCTGAATCGTAACCAAAGCGTCCCAGTTCTAAAAAGAATCATAATGGGTGATAAAAAATGGATTGTTTTCGATAACGGAGTCTCAAAACGATCATATACCATACAATATAAATGGGAAGCATGGAGAAATATGTTTAATTTGCGGTGTTAGTTTGGGTTTCAATCTCGTTCTTTTCAGCTCCTTTTCAATTCAGGTTGGTTCCAAGATACACAAAGTTATACATTCATTTAAGGTTATAGTCTCCTACGGAAAGATTTTGTTGTATTGAAGTGTTCTTTTTCGTTTCAGTTATGAATAAAGTATTCGATTCATTGACTCGTAAGCCAATTTATCTTACTTCAGATTCGAGACTCGAAAATACTCCTTGGATATCTAAGATTGACCATGCTATAGTGTTCATGTCATCAACACACGTTACCAATTGTGTGGACTATTACCAGAGAACAGGGATTTCGGCTGCATATTAAAGATAATTGAGGCGTATTCATCCCTTTGTTTTAAGGTTGATTCTATTTTCATGGTGCCCAATAGTTTGCGCATGTTGCATTGTGACGTTTGTCATGCGGACATAAAACGGATAATCGCAAGGAAGTCGTAAGTTTAGAGTGGATTTCATTCTTGACAGTACAATTAAATAAATTATTACCAACGTCAAGCTCGTTAACGAAAGGCTCTGAGCGATTTGTATGCAGACCAATTTTTTTAATGTTTGGCAGGTCAATTGTCACGCGCCTATATAAGATAAAGAAGAGGCAACCAAGACGAACTTTACAGCACCCTGGAGTGCACTTCCGATGCATCAAATGACATTAAAATTGTTCCGGGTGACTTCAATGCAAAAATCAGTTGAGAAACTGCACATAGAGGAGCAACCGGAGGATACAGCCTCCATCTAGAAACGGAAAACGGCTGATAGACTTCACTTTACCGTAAATTCCAAACGCTTTCCACATCAAGCCACCCATAAGAGAACGTGGGCATCCCCAGACGGTCACACATTCAATCAGATCGACCATATTCTCATACAAAAATGAGCCGCTACCAGCATTCTCGACAAGCACTCCTTCCGCGGCGCTGCCTATGATTCGGACCACTACCTTATAAGAACGAGTTTTGATGCCACCTCTCCCAGAACTGTAAACAAGGAGCATCAATTACTCCAAGGTACTAGAAACACTAACGAAATGATACCTCAGTAGCGTCCACATAGATGTTAGCGCTAGAAAAATTGCACCAAGATAGCCATGCAGGCCGGAGAAAGTAATTTTGACATCAACAACACGTGGAAGATAGTAAAAGATGCGGTTACAGAAGCAGCCGAGGAGGTCTTGAGGCACCAGTCAAAGAAAAGTAGGAATGACTGGTGCGACTAAGAATGCAAGGAAGCAATTAAAAAATGAACCAGGAGTACAAAATACATTCCGCGACTAACTCGGGCCAAAGATTTTGATATCTTTTGCCTCCTGCTGGACCCCCCGATGCATAGACTGACTTTTTTCTTTCAAATTTTAAAAGTTCTAATCAAGATTTTTCATTTGATACCCCATTCAACAGCCTTTGATCTAAAAAAATGTTTAAGAATTCTTCTTTCGGACTTCCATAAAAAAATTTAAGTTTTGGGTAGAGCCCAAACTTTTGAGAAACCATCACTTCTAACCTTTCCATACAGTTTGAGCATTCTAGCTTCTATAGCTTCTGAGGAAACTTGCTATGGCGCATGGGCAGACGGAGAGACGGACGAACAGACAGGTCGCAAAACTGATAGGTCTTTGTAAAAATATTTTTACAAAGGCCTGAAAATGTGCCAAAAAAAGTAACGACTGACTATCAACACCAAGATCCAAGAGATAAACGAAAAATGACCCTGTATGAAGTCAGATTTGCCTAAGTCTATATTAAACAACTAAGAGACGGCTTTAATCCATAAATAAGTCTTTGCAAAAGCATACAAGATGCAGTAATAGGCAAACTAGTCGATATTAAAAACAGATGGCTGCAATATTTTCAGAAGCTAATCACAGCATCCCCAACGGGACTTCGATAAAAATAAGACTCTTGGAATAGATGGAATCCCAGTAGAACTACTCCAGGGCCGGGGTACCCATCTAAGTAGCCTTCTGCATTGACTAATATGCAGAATATGATCAGAGGAGCAGTTACCAAAGGACTGGGGAAAAAGTATCATTCGACGTAAAGCGTTCCAGTCAAAGAATCTCAATACAAGCTCCAAGAATGGATGATGAAGATTGATAACTCAGAAGAATTGAGGGAAAAATCAAATGCTACATGAAACTGGGCGAAACATGTATGAATGAAAACTATTTCACGGTCCGCCAAAAATTTTACAAAATAAAATCAGGCACAGCAATGGTAAATCCACTATCCCCCTTAATAAGCGAAGTCTTCATGGCAAACATCGAAGACATAATCGAAAAAGAAGGCTTGATGCCTAGACTTTGGATACTCTATGTCGACGATATACTAGTAATTGTCCCAAAGGAAGAACTGGAGAATACTTTCCAACGAATAAATAAAATCCACCCAAAAATTAAATTCTTGATGGAAATAGAGGAAAATAATACAACCCCATTCCTTGATCTAAAAATTATTTGTAATAATTATAAAATTGGATTTGATATTTACAGGAAACTGACAAGTACTCAGCGAACGATAACAAGTGATTCGTACTACAGCTTCGGACAAAAACTGGCAGCATATGATGGGATGATACAAAGGCTCTTGACGACACCACTTAGCAGTGAAAGATATGAGAAGGATAAAAACTACATAAAACAAACGGCGAAAATTAAAGAATATTCAGCAAAAACGATCAATAGAATCATCAGATGAAAACCGTAAGGTTAGAACGAAGGAAACTAACAACACTGAGTCAAAAAAAAAGAAAAAAAGGGGTATAGCAATCACAAGATCAAGAATCTCAAACGACATCAAGCGAATCGCTGAACGGAACAATGTACGAAGTGTCACATCAAGCTGAAGCCTAGCATTACGAAAGCATTTGAAAGCAGGAAAAGATCCAAGAACGATGGAAGAAAGTAGTGGCATCTACAAAATCAGAAAGTCTATATAGGACAAACAAAAAGGCTGATACCAGTGCAATTCCAAGAACACATAAGGGAAGCGGAGATAGCAGCGAAAAACGCATCGACAAATATACGATCAACGGTTGCAAAACATATACTTAGCGAAAATCACAACATCAACCTTAAAAAACGTCAGCATAATTAAGCGAGTTGACAAGGCAGGTAAACTAGACGTATTGAAATCAATTTAAATTCGGCAAGTACCTCAAGAAATACGAATCAATACGGATCTGAAAAATTGCAACTCATCCTTACTAGAAGTAATAAAACCATAAAAACGATTCATTAAAGAATTATTCAATTTATAACCCGTAAAAAGAAATTGTAATCCTTTTGTTTGTAATGTAATTGAAGTAGAAAAATTTTATAAAATAAATAAAAGTTAAAACTTCTAAAATTCAGTGTACTGAGGAAGACTGTAAATAAAGCGTGCTCTACCTGAGAAAAATAAAAAATCGAATATTAAAAGGAACAAGAAGGTATGAAAATTATAGAAGCATCACTCTACAATGCACGTTTTATAAAGTGCTCTCGAAAATCATAGAAAGAAAGCTAAAGCTGTACCATGAAAGTATTATAGGAGAGTATTAGGGAGTCTCTTGAAGTGGACAGTCTGCAATAGACCAAATATTCTTAGTAAAGTAGGTACTCGAAATATGCTGGGAATATAACGTCGATGTGTACTCTTTGTAGATTTCAAGTAAGAATACGGCAGTATCGCAGTGCTTGACTTTGGCGTCCCAACAAAACTAACTCCATTGTCAAGGTCACGGTGCTAAACACAGAGTCTTAGGTCAAAGTAAACAGTGAACTAACGGACAGCTTCATAATGGAATCGGGGGTAAAACAAGGGGATGGACTGGCCCCATTGGTCTTTAACATTGCGCTGGAACACATCATCAGGAAGACATCAGTTGAAACCCCTGTTACACTAATGTTCATGTTCACATAATTGGTAACATATGGTGATGACGTCGATATTAAGGTACGTTCAATCTCAGGTCCCAAAAGTGCATTTCTGAGCCTAGAAGCTAAAGCAAATTGAATTGGCATACGAGTAAATGGATCTAAGCCTAAATTCTATACTCAAGCTTCAGCTCGGGAAAATTTGACCGTAGGAGTCTATAATCCTGAATGTGTGGATAATTTTATATATCTTGGAGTCAACCTGAATAGAAGAGACACCGCAAAGGAGGTGATTCATTACCGGATAAAAGGCCGCAAATAAAGTCTAATACGCTGTGCTTCCCATGTCAAGGCCCAGAGTTGTGGACAGGCAAAATCGCTAGTCAAACCTGAGCTGTTACATGAAAGTGAAACATAGACTCTGATGAGCGAATCCGAAAAGGCAGTGGACGTTTATATATGTAAAGTCCTCCGAAAAATCTACGGCTCAGTGAAACAAGGAGGAGAGTGGAGATTAAGTTACAACGATGAGTTCTATGAAGTATTTGACGATCCATCAGTTTTCTCTTGCGTAAAGTCAGGTAAATTGCAATGGGCGGGCCATGCATTGTAGAAAGAATGGAAGAAAATTGGCTACCTAAAAGAATATTAACGGGTAGAACACTAGTAGACGTCCAGCGGGAAGACCGAGGACTCGATGGGAAGAGACAATAGAAATTGACAGCAGATTCTTTTTGGGAGTGAACAATTGGCAGACAAAGTCGCGGAATCGTGATGATTGGAAAAGATTTATCTGAGAGGCCAAGGCCCAGCTTAGGCTGCCCCGCCATAGGTGATGATATTAACTATCACTCTTGGCAAATGATGTATCGAAAATGTAGGCATCTTTGTGTGACTTGGTACCAAAATAACGAGAACCGGTAATGAAAGAGACGAAATACGCCAAAGAATACAGCTCGCAAACAAAGTATTTTATTCAGTTTTACAATCTTGAAGACCAGCTGCTCCACGGAAATTCATATCTACTAGTATATAAATCTGTGCTATGCTATCAATGCGAAACCTGGATCCTAACCGGAGCATCGATAAAAATATTGAACGCCTTCGAAAGACCGGTCCTGAGGCGAATGATTGGGGCAAAGCATGGTGATATCCAATGGCGCTTTCGATACAACCGTGAACTATATGCAATTTTTGACGAACCGGAGTTCTCAACGATTGTAAGACTCTGGAAGCTGCAATGGGCTGGCCACGTGAAGCGTATGGATGAACAATGGATACCCAAAAAGGATGGAATTAGTCAATGGAGACAGTTTATCGCAGCTCGTGTCTCAACATTGGAAGACATAGTCGATGGAATGAGACAGTTGCAGGAAGCGAAAGCTTAGAGGGACTGTAGTGCTGCGAAGAAGCAGAAGCGTAATATTTTTGACAATTCAAAAATGATTATTTGAGCTCAAAACAGTGTAGAAATTAATTTGAAATAAGCTTATAGATGGAGAAATTAAATAGTACCGATAATTTTTGTCTTTAATACGATAAAAATTAAGGAAGATTTATCTGTTTCCTTTTAGTTCTTACAACTGATAAAAAAATTTTAAAAACGCAGGAAGGCTAGATTTGGTAAATAGTGTTATTGGTGCCAGTACCAGCCCACTGCGTATATGGTGGCCCAGGGTAGAAGACTAAGTTGAACGTACGAATTAGTTGCATTTGAGAGTTAGTGGATCTAGAAAATTTGGTTAAGGTAATGGCGATGCTCTTGAGGATATCTTCTAACGCCTTTAAATACAGGGAAAAAGCTCTTATATTAAGGTATCTATTACTCTGTTTGAAATTTTCTTATGGTGTAGGTAAAATGTAAGATATTGAAATGAACGTAAGAATTTAATACTTAGCAAATTACTTTTTAGGAAAGGTAATCGAACGATATTAATGAATTACATGAGTATGATACATTGACAAAATCTTTTAGAGAGGTGAATGTAAGTTAAAGTTCACTGTTTAATTACTTTAGAAAAGGTGATCGAAATGAATATGCTAGATTAACAAATTCTTTTTTATAGAGGTGAGTGTAACTTAAAAGTTCACTGCCTTGAACATATGGGTTAAGGCTTACTTTTCATTTTGTATCATAGCTACGTTTAGGAGTTTAATTTTGGTTTTCACTTATCAAGCTTTTGCATTTGAAGTTAATTTATGGCTCATTAGATTAGGAATTTATTCGAGAATTAAAAGCAAACAATAGAGTGGAGTGCAAGCTGACTCAAGAAAAAATCCAATAAAAAGCAGTACTTTTCGAAATTATTTCAGAGTTTTTCTAGAATAAGTTTTGAATCATATTTTCATTAAGATATCTTACGTTGAATACATTTGATATGGCGAAGAAAATAATAAACGTGTTATGATGAAAAGTAATTTTCTACGTTTAACATGCACAATTCCTTACAAATAAAAATTGTAGTGTGTACGTTCATTGCTTTCTTAAACAAATACTCAAAACATAATCACTGTCGATTAAGGAACATACTGCTCATCTTCTTCATATAAAATTCCAAAACGATCATTACTTTCGGTATTATATTCTTAAAACTGTTATTACATCTCATTACCGACACGCAAAAATATAACCTTTTACAAAAAACCAGTGCAAAAATGATGTTAATTCAACAAACAGCGGACGAGTTTAATCGAGCAATCTTATGTTGTTCCATCATAACAATCACTACAAATCATCTTCATTTCCATCTTTTCACTATCATTTGAGAGCGCGCATTACTACGTTTAGATAAAACTTTGATAGTGAAAGTGAACTACGGCCATCACTTTCTCGCTATAACCATTTGGCCTGAGTTGTTTTCGTTTATTTTCCATTGAAATGAATGACATTAATAGAAACATTATGATTTTAACGGATTCAAGGTCTTTCATCGTCATTAAACAAAGTATCATTGGGGCGATTGAGATTTGCAAATCCTTTCTCCATTTTATGTTTAAGAATATTAAATGCTCGAAGATAAAGACGGAGGATGATATTTCAAAAGATACGTCAAGCCGTAGGTTGTTTGCTAACTTTTCTGTTTGTTTCGTCTTCATTGAGTATTATGCAAATACTTTAAATATTGATTGTTTCATTTCAAAACGTTTTCACATCACCTAGCAAAAACAGTATACGTTACTTCCTTAACTTTCGGTAAGTATACGTTTCGTTAAGTATACGTTACTTGCTTAACTATAACTGGAATGTAATATCGCCTTGAATTAATTAAAGGATTAAAATATTTCAACTCAAAAGCCGTTGGTTCCTTTTTGTAAGCGGCAAAACTAATTAAAATTTTGTTTCATTGTTGTCGTATCTTATTTCGCGCTACCTGTGTGCTAATTAAATTAGCTCCCCGACACTGGCGGCGTGTGATTACCATTCAAGAAAATACCACGAAGTTAATCCATGCGAGCAAATACGGATAACTTTGGGTTTTGTCTCCTTGAGCAGTGCGGACTATGATTGGCTGTTGCTTATGCGAATAAATACGTATCCAGACAGGAATAAGTTTATTTACGTGTAAGCAGCAAATCTCGGAAGTTATCCGTGCGATACGGTGGAATAATTTTGATTTTCCTGATGTATGGATGCTGATTAGTATACTTAGAGTTGGAAAGTGCAATTATTGCGAAAAGCTCTGCCCGAATAATACACGGCGATGATTTTAATCAGAAAAATCCAAGCTTTAACTTAAATTTACTAGGGGAATGATTCTCCGAAATTCTTGAAGTAGTATTCTTTGATGTTATTCCATTTTTTTTTGAGTTCGCAGATTTTGTGGCACTTTTCTTTGTATAAATTTATGAATTCTTCATTTGTTTTCATATTTATTGTGCATCCTCATTTTGCCGAGTACAAAAGATATTGATGTGAATCGGTTGCCTTCAGGAACAATGACATACAGGCATGGGTTTCCTTTGGTATACTTATGTACAAATGAAACACTGATAAGTCGCTTTCAACAGTAGTAAATGTTGACAACGTAAACTGTTCAGACCGGAGCTTCCGTAAAATAAAAGCAATAAAGTGACAGCGCTTACCTTTGCATGTAGGCTGACTCGTATGGCTGTACGAGTATATGAAGAATTGTAGAACTGTCGACGAAAATTCATATTTTGTATGGGTTCGAGACGGATTTCAACAGGTGGAATCCAGACGGTCCGCGGAGAATACATGTAACGTTTCTACAGTCAATTCCGACTAGAAGCCTTGGGGTCCCGACAAACCCGTGGAAACTGAATAGGTTTGTGTTACTCGTAAAACCCAAACAATTGGCGAATTTCAGGCTCCACGGAATAATTGTATCACGCGTTAACAACAATTGCTCCATTGTCACTAAGAAGCTACAATAGATCACCTAAAACATTTCCTCCACCGAAGACGATTAGGGCACCTTTTTCTAAACTTAACACATGATAGGTATGGCACTTTCATTTGCTTCTTCCAAGATTATTGTGCGAGTCTACCTGCAAGAACCAAGTCTGGAAAGATTCCTTTTCCACTATTTGGACAAAAATTGAGTACCCTGGCGTTAACCACTCCACAAATGATTGCGAAGTTGGCTGAAACCTAAAGATACAACTAAAATAACAAGCAGCTATTTCGATTATTGATATTGATGTATAATTTGCGATCTAAATTTACTGCAAAAGTTAACAATTTTTAAAATTCTTTTATCAAAAATCTACGGTGAAGTGCCCTTCATTGTTCAATCTGCCAAAACACCGATGAGTTTGTCACGTTCCAACTTCTTAAACAATGCCACCAAATATTCCTCCTCAGCGAGCTATTGACAACATCAACGTTGTTGCTGACGACCAGCAATTCCAATTTATCGTCCAAATATAGTTGTTTTAGTTCGTTGAAAGCTGTTTAAGTTGAATCCATCCAAGTTTTGATCTCTCCTAGTGCCGTTCGCCTTGACTAGCAAGAAACCGTAAAGGAGATCGCTCCAACCGTTGTTGGCTCTTTTACCACTTCTGTCGGCAATATTTTGTGGCGGTCACGATACATACGACAAGTAGTTGTCACTGAACACAGAATCACTGTCAGAGGATCGCTGTCAAAGTCTACTCACTCTTCATCAACATCTACGACCTACTCATCGTACTCCGTAATCAATTAAATAAAGTGTGCACACGCATGACGCTATAGCTCCGTACAATTTTGTTATAATAAAGTTTATTTCTATTTACAAACGAGAGTTCATACTTTTAATGTTACGTATACTCAATATTGGTGACCTGGAGTGCTGTGACACGCAGAGTTTCCGCAGCATTGAATACCCGATAATGTCGCACTACGTACCCGACAACGTTGTTGCGTTTGCAGGCCCGACCTCGCACTACGTTGCATGCCTGACCACGCACAACGTCGCATGCCCGACCTCTTACCAGGCCGCATGCCCGATCTTGCACTACGTCGCATGCCCGACCTCGCACAACGTCGCATGCCTGGCCTCGCACTAGTCCGCATGCCCGATCAGTGATATTCACGATGTGCCAAGCCGTCGTCACCCCAACCCACATCCGATCAACAGCCACCATCGCAGCATCAACTCACCATTACCCCAACCGCATGTCGCCGCATCGACAAACGTCATCACATGCCGCCATACCGTATCGTGAGTTTGTTCGTGATATCCTGTTCCCACGATGAAACCACTAAGAGGGGAATACTGTGGCGGTCACGACGCATACGACAAGTATATGGCACTGATCATAGCAGCGGTGTTGCAGAATCGCTGTTAAAGTCAACTCACTCTTCATCAAAATCTACTCGAGTGCGGACGTACTGAATGTACTCCGTAATCAATTAAATAAAGTGTGCACACGCATGAAGCTACAGCTCCGTACAATTTTGTTATAATAAAGTTTATTTCTGTTTACGAACCGTGATTCATACATTTATTTTGTATACTCAATAGGCTCTTTTCTTGTGTGAACAACCCAGGTTCAGGGCTCCTCATCCTCACAGCGTTTTCCAAAACTCAAACCAAATCTTTGGTGGCCATCTTTATTTCGCGCAGATCATCTGCCTTATTTCTGAAAACAAAGTCAACTTTGTTTTGGTTGCAAATGTCAATGGTTCTGATTGTGAATGGTAAACTGTCCAGTTTCCTTTTGGTTGGTGGTTCGCGATATAATTTTAAAGTTAAAATTGGGCAAGTTATTGATTTGAGTTTCAGTGGAGACATCGCCAGGGAAATTTTCGAGGCCAGCTTTATTAGTTGAGGAACCGATGAGCACTATTTTGTCTTGAAAATACATTTATTTTTTTAAAACGCATACTTTGTTATTGGTGACCATATTGCTTCTCCATCTGAACAAGCAGATTTATCCAATTTGAGTATTTTTTGAAGAGCATATCACTTGGTTGATAAGATGTAACTTTATTGCTAGACTTTTGTGCATTAGAGGAGATGACTTGGTCATTATTTTGTTTTTGGTCGCCAATGTAATTATCATCGTTTTATTGTTGTATTTATACTCTTCTTCGTCATAGTCATCTCCATCATCATCAGCCGGTTCACTGGTATCTTCGGCATCTGGGAGCTTTTGAAGGTCCTTGAATGTTTCATATTGGATTGTGCGATATTTGAGGGATTCATCAATTTGGAATTGATCACTTTCATCACAACGATACAAGAACTTGTCTTAAGATTCAATCGATTAAAAGCGTCTTAGGTGATGTCGGTTTGCTGAGTTAGAATTCAGAAGTTCCGAGAGTGTATTACGTTGTGAGTAACTGTACGGCTTGTTAAAAAATTAGTGCCGAAATTAAAAATGATTATATTGGTGCATGCCGGAATTATTCTTGGGAAGATTGTGCTTCAAAAATTCCGGCCAATCCTCGTCACGGAAACGGAGCTTACACAACTAATGAATTTGCTCTTTGTGAAGTGAAATTCGTTTCAGTTCTTACATCCGTTCAATTTGAAATGCCGTTGAAACTGAAGTTGAAAGGATTTCTTTTACTTCTCTAAGCCCTATTATCAGTGGAAGCCACTGAGAATGTGTTTCATTTAGCCATTCTAAAAAGTGTATGAGTATATTGCACAGTGAAAGGTAATTATAAGTATGGAAGGAGTGTGTTGTGCCCTGCATACTGTTTCAAATTGTAGGGGAGCATTGCATTTCAAGGGCTTTTGACGATGAAAGCTGGAAGCTTTTTCGAGCTTGTTAAATGCATGCCAACTACTACATATGCAAATCAGAATTAATTGCTTTTATTCCACGTAACCTCCGGTTCGGACTAATTTATGCAGCCTACTATGGATGTGATATATTAACTCGTTTTCTGCTTTTTTAAGAGCGTTTGCATTCCCTGTGTAGTGTTTGGGGCCATCAGCTTTGCTGATGTCAGAGCACCAAGGTTTGCTCAACGTAGGGTGATGGAGCACCTTTGAGCTGAGGTTCGAGGCAAGGCAGCTAATACTTGCACTCGTGTCAATTAACGCGACAGCGACTTCGCCCAACACTTTGATTTATGCATAAGGTCTGGTGTCATTCCCGGGAGCCTCAGATATATTACACATGCTTAGGATTTGGCGGCAGGTCCACACTCTCTTACGGAAGCTCCTCCATCGGCGAGTTGACCATTTCGTCTTGTGCTGGCATGAGTCGACCCCGTCTGCAGCAAAAGTGCACTCTCGTGCTGATCGGTATTCTCCTTTGGAGTTGAACGAAAAAAAACAAAAACAAAGCAGATTAGTGCCAGTTCGTCCACGTTTTCATCTTAAATTGAATGAATTATAGATTACTTGCTTTTTATGAGTGAAATTGTTGGTGTGGTTGTTTCATCATAGTGGAGCTGTCAGCGGACGGGATGGAGTGAAGTTCCGGTACTGAGCCTATCTCGAATGCTGCTGGCTGTACTGAACACTCCCTTAGGCTTCTTGTAATTGGTGCAATTTGACGCATACGCTTTTGGCTTGCCACAAAGGAAACAAAAGATGTTCTCCTCTGCCTGGCATGCGGTAAAGCGGTGTCCCTTCTGCCGACAGTTCCAACACGTGGTGAGTCGTGTCCTAGGTGCCAGTTCATGGACTTCTGTTTAATGGGCTTCATCCACCTCCGTGTATAATGGAGAAACGGTCTCAAATGCGTCGTCCATTATGTTTGGTATGAGACAGGATGGCGCGGATAGGGCAGGGACGTTGTGGTTGAGCTCGGCCACCGTACGTCGTTCCGGTTGCTCTCTTTGGTTAAAGAATTTGCTTTGGAGTGTTGTTTGCTGGGAGTATTGCATGGTTTTAAGTTCCAATGCTGAAATGTGAAGTGCGTGTACGTTGTGGTGAGGAGCAAATACCAAATTTTTTTTGTAACTCGGGCCGGACTCCTCCCAAAAGAGGCTTAAGAGCTCCATCTTCAGTATGGGGCTGATTAATCGTTCCAACAAGCAATATACAGGTAGAGCTACTTAGTAGTCGTCTACTGTCTCCTGAGCCAATTGGCGTCTACTTTGCAGCCTTTGTTTTAATATGGCATCGCTCTCCACTGGTGTGGATTCACGTGCTGCGGCGTGCATCAAAGTCTCCCAATAGTTTGTTCGGAAGGTGTCAATGAAACGCTAGAATCACCAGAGAGCAGCATTTGGGCACATCTGGCAACTAGTCGTATGTCGGTTCAAAAATTTATTGATTAGTGCTCAAGACACGCGTGGATCTGCTTGGATTAGGGTTCAAGAAAAATGCATTATTCCGGTGATACGGGTGTGAAGTTGAAATATTCACTTTAGGCCTATATTCTGGAGGCATTGGGTTCATCACTCCGCTGAACCTTGGAAGTGCTGAGTCACAAGCTAATGTGAGAGGTAGCTTTGCGGTCTCTGAATTGTCCACCCTTGTAGATAAGATTGGAAGCTCGACCTTTGTTTGTGGAATAGATAGCTGTTCCAATTGTTTCCTCATCTGCTTCATATTTACAGATATCTTCTCCATGACGACCAGCAGATTCAAAAGTCGATGATAACGTTTGAGGCGTAGATCAGACTTGAGGTAGCTCTCTTGCTCCATCCGTGTCGCTGAGCGCAATAGGTGGATTCGATTGGCTGATAACGGTTTCGGACATGCTCCACACGAGATGGGGAGCTGACCCTGCCGCAACTCGGTTGCTGATGTTCCTAGTGGTTGTTTGCATAGAGGGCCTGTTGACAATGGTTGACGTAGTTGTCCCATACATAATTTTTAGAAAAGATGACCACAATGCAATATCTTTCTTGAAATCTCGTCCATGTCCTTATAGACATATAGAGCAAAGCAGTTTCGATCTGGCATCCAACCGAAGCCTTCTCTTCTCTGGAGACCTTTTGGTGGACTTTTTTTCCTAAAAGTCGTATAGTATTTATGTAAAATTAAATTTTCAAAAACTCCCAAAAACAAAAAATTATTCTAAGAAATACTTTTGAACCTAAGTCATTAGCCTTACTGAATTTTAGTCTTCCATTTTTCCCCGTCGCAGGCAACGATACCATAGGTAAAGTTCTCCTTACATGTTGACAGGAGTACTCTCTTGAGGTACCGTGAACATCGAGGCGCTCAAATTGACTCTTGATTGCTTGCGTAAATCCAGCTAAAGTCAGTCAGCCCAAGGTGACTTCTGGTCCGCAAGTAGCGCGTGTCTTGTCAGGGATACTCGAGTACTAGCAAAGCTGCCAATCGACGAAATCAAAATTCATGTAGTGGAAGACACTTAGGCACCGCTTGGTTTGGGGTGCGTGTCAGAACCCGCCGCAAAAGATGTTATTTGATAACTTCCGAGTGCAAACAGGGACTCTGATATCATTTAGCCTTGCTAGCGATACAATGGTTGTAAACTATCAATGTATAATTCAAAAGCAAGTCCAAAATGTATTGATGCCCGAAGACAACACAAAATTTGAAAGTTATTAGGGGTGCTGGGTCATGTTTAGTGCAATTATTTTCGGTAGTTGCCTACCCGCCAAAAGTTTGGACACCTCGTAGGAATGACCTAGAGGCAAATATTTGCAAGGTGTCTGAGATGGATGGCTGTTAAATTTACCTAAATTTACAGTTTTACGCGGGGCCGCGCCTCAATAGGTGGTATTAAGGCCTCATCTATAGTTGATTAGTGGGCATGAAGAATGGAAGGTTGTGCTATAGGATGAGTTCAAACTGTGCAGTTCGTGGGAGTTTCTTACCTTAAGTGCATTTGATGGGATATATCAAAAGAATTCCGCTGCCTTGTTCATACATTGCCTGTATTCATTTCCACTTTTATCCAAAATATAGTTCTAGTTGGGTGGCGTTTATAGGCAGGTGGCAAGTGAATATTTTTCATCCTAATTTTTATAGTTAAGTATTTGAGCTTTGAATAGTTTTCTAACTTTTCTTTTCTTCACAGCTAGGCAGATTTTTTAAAATTTCCTTTTCATTGTTGGCGTGTAGCCAAGGCAACTAGTACCAAAATAAGAGATGTTTCCATTTTAATAATTTTGGTTCTTATATAATCTAATATAAATATATTATATTAAATTAATCTTAAGACATGATTAATGTGTTAATACTGAATCACTTCATAGACAGCTTCCAATTTATATAGGGTGATTCATTATGAGGTTTGGTTTTAATCTCAAACAAAAGGCATAAAGTTGATAGTCTACAGAATTATTGTGAGTCGAAAGAACGATCTTTGACATTTACTTTCCATCTTGTCTAAATATTGACTGTGACTACGCCATAAATAGTCCATCCTGAGGGTCCAGTTTTGGACGACGCGTTTCAGCATAGTGACCGGTTCTCGCGAATGACACGAGTAATGTTGGCTTCCAAAGTATCGATTGAAGTTGGCTTATCCCTGAAGACTAGAGACCATGCAATCCCAACGAAAATAATCTAAAGGTATGATGTCGCATGATCTAGGCTGCCAATTCACTGGTCCAAAACGTAGAATCAGATTTTCACCAAAATGATTTCTCAATAATTTTATTGTTTCTCTCGCTGTATGTGAAGTATATTTCTCACAGAACGCTAATCTTTGTAGTACAGCTGGACAATTTAGATACGTTGTTGCGGTGTAAATCTTTTGATGATAATTTTTCAAGCAATACTGAATAAAAATTACATTACATTTTGACAGGAGTCATGCGTGATTTGTCAAAAAAAGCCTACTGAAAATCAAACCTCATAATGAATCACCCTTTACTATTTTTTACTTTTGTAGCCAACTTATATTTTAGTATGTGCGTTTAATGAGTTGTATAACAAAGTGTATTTATGAATTGCTACCACCACAGAAACGGGTGGAAGAATAGCTGTTGGCTAAGTTTACCATGTACTCAAACACATGAAAGTTTCGAACCTAAAACTGATGGTCACCGATTATAACGAAGAAGAAGGGCTCCCACGATAAGCGGGAAGTATCTTCAAGAGAGCTAAATTCAGCTGTGATGATCAAAAAAGGCAAATGTTAAAGCAGAGAGTTGCTTAGGTGTTAAGTGCACTCCAATAAGCGATAGCACACAGCAATGCCTTCGACACCACCTTGAAAAACTCTGTTAAGGTTCCAAAGTATCGAATGCAAGTTTTGAGGGATTACTGAAAGGATCGTAGACTACTCTATTGGGCATTGGGCATTTCTCAAGCCTCCATCATAGGACCAGACCTTTGGCATGGCTCGCAGAACAAGCTTCTGAGATTTGAGTTGCCCGATAAGCGGTGCCTAGTTGGTTATGCAGATGATGTTATTGGACGTATAGTAGAACATGCGCAGCTTAGGCTAGGTAAACCAATGCGCTAACCAAGGTCCTGGATGACTACTCAACTACTTAGCCCTGCGCTGAAGAAACCAAAGTGGTCATCATAATAAAGAAGAGAATCGCCATCGTCCACAAGCAGCGCGTGTCTTGTCAGGGATACTCACGTACTAGCAAAGCCGCCAATCTACGAAATCAAAATTCAAGTAGTAGAAGACACTTAGGTACCGCTTGGTTTGGGGTGCGAGTCAGAACCCGCCGCAAAAGATGATATGTAATAACTTCCGAATGCATACAGCGACTCTGATATCATTTAGCCTCGCTAGTGATACAATGGTGGTAAACTATCAATGTATAATTCAAAAGCAAGTCCAAACGATGTTGATGCCCGAAGACAACACAAAATTCGAAAGTTATTAGGGATGCTGGGTCATGTTTAGTGCAATTATTTTCGGTAGTTACCTACCCACCAAAAGTTTGGACAAGTAGTGGGGATGCCCTAGAGGCAAATATTTGCAAGATTTCTGAGATGGATGGCTGTAAAGTTTACCCAAATTTGCAGTTTTACTGGGGACTGCGCCTCAATAGGTGGTATTAAGTCCTCATCTATAGTTGATTAGTGGGGATGAAGCATGAAAGGTTGTGCTATAGGATAAGTTGAAACTGTGCAGTTCGTGGGGGTTTCTTACTCTTAAGTGCACTTGATGGGATATATTGAAAGAATTCTGCTGCCTTGTTCATACATTTTGATATATCGAAAGAATTCTGCTGCCTTGTTCATACATTGCCTGTATTCATTTCCACTTTTCTCCAAAATATAGTTTTAGTTGCGCGGCGTTTAAATGCAGGTGGAACGTGAATATTTTTCATCGTGATTTTTATAGTCACTTATTTGAGCTTTAAATAGTTTTCTAACTTATCTTTTCTTGACAGCTAGGCAAATATTTCTCAAATCTCCTTTTCATTGTTGGCGTGTAGCCAAGGCAACTAGTGCCAAAATAAGAGATGTTTCCATTTTAATAATTTTGGTTCTTATATAATCTTATATAAATATATTATATTAAATTAATCTTAAGACATGATTAATGTGTTAATACTGAATCACTTCATAGACAGCTTCCAATTTATATAGGGTGATTCATTATAAGGTTTGAAAGAACTATCTTTGACATTTACTTTTCATCTTCTCCGTAAATGGTGCAATTTTGGACGACGCGTTCCAGCATGGTGACCGGTATCTCGTGAATGACACGAGTAATGTTGGCTTCCAAAGCGTCGATTGAAGCTGGCTTATCCCTGAAGACTAGAAATTTCATGCAACTCCAACGAAAATAATGTAAGGGTGTAATTTTACATGATCTATGCATAGGTGTTGGGTGTAGTCCTATGGGCGAAAGCACATAGCTGTACCACGTGAAGGGCTGGTTTGTTGGTGACACTGGTCCACAGGAATGCCTTCGACACCGTTTTGAATAACTCTTTTAAAGTTCCAGAATATCGAATGCGAAATTTTGAGGGATCGAAGCCTACTCTTTGGCACGAAACACGACCGGCGAAAGTCTCAAGCCACTTCTGAGATTTGTGTTGCACGATAAGCCGCACCTGGTTGGCTATGCAGATGATGTTGCTGGACGTATAGTTGAACATGCGCAGCTTAGGCTAGGTAAAACAATGAGCTAAACAAGGTCCTGGCTGGCTACTCACCAACATAGCCCTGCACTGGAGAAACCAAAGTGATCATCATGACAAAGAAGAGAATCACCATAGTAAGGACTACAAGTATCTGTGAAGTGCTAGCTGGTCGAATCGAAGTCAGCAGTAAAGTACCTGCGGTCGCTGATCGACTTCTTCAAACATATGAGTCAACTATTGGCCTACGTAGTGGGTGGCGGTTTTTAACGAATGCTGTGAGATCCGCAAAACTGTATGGAGCATAAATATGGACTCCCAAGAAACAGATATACTGAAAGCATTTCAAGCAGGTACAGAGACAAAAAGTGCTGAGGTTGGCATCCGCATATCGGATAGTCCCTGAATCAGTTGTTCGGGTCATTGCAAGGGTGATACGTATCGCTCTGCTTGCTGGAAAAGACAATAAACTATACCTGCGTCGAAACAAAGGCATTAGGGAAATAATTGCCCACGAGGAGAGACGAGACTCACTCAATGACTAGCAGCCATTTTGGGTAAGAAGATAGACTGCGTACCTCATCCCTTACCTGAGACCGTAGTCCAATTGAGGGCATAGACAGACTGACTTCTACCCAACCCAGCATTGTAGTGGGCATGGATGCGATCTGACAGTCTCTCCAACAACTTTTTCCGCAAAAGATATGGAACAGGCAGCGCAGGGACGTGCATTACAAAATAGTGGAGCTATGTTCAGATAGTCTAATCGGGGAGATGCTTGGATCCGTCGATAAATGGAACTTTGTGGTGCATCACGTTCAGGCAGTCCTAAAAGCTAAAATGGGCTAACTTGAGCAGCCAGAGGTATATACATATGTCGGAGAGTCATTTTTAAGAAATTTTTTTCTCTCCCTTGCCACTAGAAAAAAAACCCTGCAATACAATGGCGCCTCACGTTGTAACAAAACGGAACATAGTCTAAAGCAATATACCAAACGTATCCAGGCTGGGTTCTTAGATTAACGGAGAGATTTTTAAATGATAGTACTGAGGCCTTTTGTATCGAGGAGTCCCACAGTAAAGGTGTAGATAGGATTCTCTACCACAAAAACATAAAATTAATAAATAACAAGTTGGGTAAACAGACCTACGCTCATGTTAGAAGGGTTTTGTATTCAATTTACAAAATGCAGTCACCAGATCGAATCAAATCAAGAAACATGTCAAAGACGATTATATTGGAGAAAATATGAAATTCGAAGATCATACCATTATTAACAAAGTTGGACGAATTTCAACTTCTGAGGTTTTTGTTATTGTTATACTCATAAATATCTCCCTTGATAATTATTTCAGATGTCCATCCGCGACGGAGGAAACACATTTTTCATGTATTTCCCCCCTGTGCCCCCACTGAAGCAAAAACTGACAGTTTAACAACTGTTTTGAAAAGCTCCCATGAAAACTTTCATATCATACTCATATCGGCTACGTTTGATGAATTTTTTTTTCAGGGGCCACTCTTCTGTACTGTTATCATCGATTAATGGCCAATTTTTTCGAATCCTAGAATGGTTACAAAACCCTTTTGCTAGGAGCTCTCTCCCACCTCTTTGACTTGTTTCACTTTTGAGCATGAATTGTAGGTACTCATCTTCAGTCATTCATCAAATTGAATCAAGTGACCAAAGCATGCACCTTAAACGTTGAAGTTGGGAAAAAATATCTCAAAATTATTCAATCTTCGCATTTAAAACAGCCACTATTTTGTTTTACGATTACTGATACCACTAGCTGAACCGATTCTCAAAGATATTCATGACACCTATCATTCCTGAAATTTTCATGCAAATCCTAGCAAAACTGTAGTGTCTGAGCCGGTAAAAAGCGCATGTTGTTCCATAGCCATACGTTGCCATAGTAATAAATGCAGCGCATATTGTTCCATAGTAATACAGGAAAATTCAAACCGCTATAACTTCGCTAAATATTATTCAATCTTTATGAAACTTTCAGGATAGATCTATCTTATAAATAGACATCCACGTATTGAATTTCATTGAATTTAAGGGTACCGTTAAGATTTTATTGAAGAAAATATATTTTATTGAAGAAAATGAATTCAATCGCGAGGGGGAGGGACACAAATTTTTCGTGTATTTCCCCTCCCTGTGCGCCCCTTGAAGCGAACTTTGCCAAACTAAGACCTGTTTTGGAAAGTTCTCATCAAGACCTTTCATTTGATACCCATATCGGCAACTTTCAATGAAATTTTTTTTTCGGTGGGTCACTCTCCTATATGGGGAGACCCCCCTTAAATACCATATAAATTTTTTTTGTAGTTGAACTTTGAAGAGATCACCACTTTACACCTATACACAAAATTTGATGTTTCTAGCTTAAGTAGTTTCCGAGAAAAACTGCTGTGACACACGGACGGACGGACGGACGGACAGACGGACAGACTGGTCGCGAAACTAGTAGGGTTTTGTAAAATTATTTTACAAAACCCTAAAAACGAAGGAAAGAGGAAGCATACTGTTGCCGTGATTTAACTGACATTAAATTGGACGAAGCAGCCCTTACATACAGGACGAGAAAAAAATATGAGAAACTTACGAGCAAAGTTATTATCCGACTAGCAAAATGATACTTCCATATTTAGGTGTTTGACGAATGTACTGTAGTGTATTCACCCCCTTTTCGCTGGTAAGAATAAGGGATTCTTAAACTTGATTAGGGCAATCATGTAGTCGATGGTAGATTTTGCTTCCACAAAGGTTCACTCTAGCCTAATTATTATATCAATTCAGCCATACTTTTGTATATATCGCCAGGAGAAACTCCAACGAAATTGAACACTGAATTTCTTCTTGATTCATTCCATAAATTTGCTTTAGGTTAAATTCGAATATTTATAAACGTATAAGCAAAAATTAATTAAAAACATCTGCTGCTTGCCTTGGAAAATTGATGGAGTCAAGTAATCTTCCCGCAGGATTTTGATTCAAAACTATACCTGTACTCTATTTCCATAGACATCGCTTAAATAAGACAAAAACAACTATGCTAGGCACTAATACCTCCCTATAATCATGTTTTCCCTAAATTATCCTCCTTTTGAAATGGTAAATTAATTGCACTCTAAGGCCCACTGCAACCCTGAATTTCGTTCGAGAAAAATGTCTCTGCTCTAAACCCTAGAGGCTAATGTTCCAACAATTCGGGATAATCGCTCCGGGAAGTTTTTTTCCTTGCCCGGAGCCAACGCACGGCTGCCACCTAATTCAACTCATTTGAATACAAAACAACAAGCACAGACAGATTCATCCCAGACAAGGTTTGCGGACCACATAACATTTCTCTGTTCAAAACAAACCTCTCACTTTGGCTTTATCTATTTAAGTCTGTTTGTTGTAGGCGGCTCAGGCGACGGTGGATCAACCATCCAACAATGGCTCCATTTTAATTTTATTACGATTTCATTAAATTGTATTTTACCATTTCCGAAGATCCGTTGGCCAATTGTAACTATTAAGGATTTCTGTTGTGCAGGAAAACAATCCAAAAGCGAAACAAAATTACGGGGGGAGAGATGGAGAGAGAGAGGAGAAAAAATAAATTCAGGACTATTATACTCGGAAGAATGGAAAATAGGTAGAGGCCTATTGTGCCTGTGTGCAGAAACAGGAAAGTGGAGTTTCGATAGGTTTAAAGGCATTGAATTCGAGCACTTTCCTGATATCTATAGCGACTTACTAGTGCGGATAACCGTAAAAATTTATGGACAAACTTGTAAGTAGAGCTTACCATTGCCTATTATAAATTTATTTTAATGGTATCTTTTGTCTGGATTTTATTTCGTTTTGAAAACTGAAGAATTGTTGGTTTGAATGGAGTATAGACTTATTGTCCTTCAAGTACGCATTCAAGTCTTCAGGTGGTTGGTGAGATGCGATCTCCGATAGGAGCAAGAACTAAGGCCATTCGGCTGAAGAAAAGAAAAAGTTAAGACAGAATAATGTTTCCAAGGAAGTTTCGCTAACAATTCCTTTTTGTGTTACAATTCCTTCAGAAAAGACGTTAATGTGCAGAGTATTTCAAAAGCCACTCATTAAAGCTTAATGTACATAAGACAAAGAGATTGTAATTATTGCTTTTTGCGCGTTGATGATGGTTGACAAGGATAATTAATTTTATGATTTTTTCATTGACAGTGCTATTCTACGTGTTTTAAGACAGTCTTCTTTTTCGAGCTTTCTACGACTCATAATGGCACACGTTTCATGAAACAGATTAACAATTAATTGAAATTCTCTGACACAAGCAACGTATGGCTTTGAGAATACGTTGGTATCTGAAGAAAACGCTTTTTCGTTGTGATATAGGTATATATAATGTCCGTTAAGGATCGCAGCGATGGTCTGCTGCCTCAGCGAAAGAGGATGTTGAGATCCGCCGAGGTTGACCTTGTCTGGGGACGCGTGAATGCGCTGGCAGGCTAGCGTTGCGATGTCGTGGGCAGGATCTTTTTCCCAGCACAACGACCCACTACAAAAAAATCTCGCATCTACGAATTTCTTGGGTTAAAGGAATATCAACCGGTCGAGAAGGAGGTAACCTACTAAGGGTCAAAGAGAATTGTTGACTCAGAAGGCAAACTGGGCCCGAAGAAAACAGACGGACTTAAGATGACTTCGTCGTTGCCGACGAGACTTATGGCCCACAAATAAGAGTGGGGCATCCAGATGGTAGCGATCCCCCTCGCACCCTCCCAACGGGATAAAGATCCAAACGTAAACGTGGCCGTACTTTCCATTTGAGTGAAAAACTCATACAAACATAATTGAATGAATTTTTCCTTTAAATGAAAAAGATAAACGTGGCAAATTTATGTCATAGTACTATGTGAGGGAATCACATAGCACTATGCCATAAACAGGCTCGCGAGCGGAGGGCCACCTTACCCGGCAAGAGCCCCTGTTAACAAAAGAAAGGAAAGAGCGCGCCAGATGGCTAGCCCATTTTAGCGGAGGAGTCTGCCATCGATGCCGGTCCTATACCTGGTCCGATTGAACGAAAAGAGAAGACCGAAGGTGTAAATTTAATAATGCATTGTAGTCATAATTTCATTTCAACCTTTTGCTACTTTAAACATTATAATGGTGGAACTAATAAAACTTACTCACTAAAACCTTGTTACAAAGCAATCTTCATGAATTAGAAATTCTATAGATTTGAATTTGTACGCTATATATTTTGTTCTGTTTCAACCGAAAGTAAACATCAATTTTGCGTTAAATATCATGAAAAAAAATCATATTTTTTTTTCTCCTAGAAAAAAAAATATTTCATTCATTGGGTTTTCTATTCCTGTCTCTTTTTCTTCTACACAATTGTGTTACTCAACAAGCTTAACAAATACAATCGAAAACTTAAATACAATAATATGAAGTGCGTTACTCGTATGTGTAACAAGCAAAGATATGTATTAACCAGTGTTCGCATGCAGTTGATGCACTTAGTCCTGTTAAGATGGCTTGCAGCTTTATCAACTCAATATCATTGAAGGTGCTGAGGCCTGTGAGTTTGTCTGAGACTCTGATATCGCCGTCAGAATAACGGATACGCGAAATTTTATCCTGCCCATTAAAATGAAGTTCTTCACTTTATTTTTCTCTTACTACTCCTACTAATTGATTCATGGTGATTCATAACAAGTGTACACATGTGAATGAGCCTTAACTCTTATTTATCAAGAACTTCAGGTCCATATATTGACAGATTATGACAATTTGGTCTTTTACAATTCTAACCATGGCGTCATACACATCAGCCAAACGTTTTATTATTGTTAAAACTTTTTACAAAAATAATGAATCGCCAGTGCAAACATTTCGCGCTCTACGTGAATTTTTTGGTTTTCACGAAATGGACCCATAAATTAGCCGGCGAGATTGTGTGATTTGACTCCTTGTGACTACTTCCTTTGGGGATTTCTGAAGGATCGTGTTTATGCTGATGCTCCCCAGACTACTGAAGCATTAAAAAATAATATTCGAGCCAACATACGCCTAATAACGCCGGAAATGTGCGAAAGTGTCATCGAAAATTACAATCATCGTTTGATAGTGTGTAAAGCAACACAAGGTGCACATATGCCCATAGTAATATTTCATATTTAATTGTAAGGTACCAAATTTTCATAATAAATAAACATTACAGCTCAATCGAAAATATGCGCACTTGTTATGGATCACCCTTTACATGCAAATTGTGCATTTTAAGAAATTTATCTGCGTGCTTTTTAACGGTTACAAGTCCACATATGATTTACAAAATAAAGCAGAAATCACGAAAATAAAGGATATACTCAAGGGTTTAAACCGAACCAAAATCATGTCGGGCGCAGCACTGATTGAAATTGGGGATTTCTGCAATGTTTGATTTGATAATGTTATATAATAATGTATTTTATAAATTTTTTTTAAATAAATATTTTACGTCACTAAATTCAACTCCCATATCAACCGGTCAATATTCATCACTCCCTTTTCTTTTCACATTTGCGCGCATTCCCACACTTTTTCTTTTTCGATTGACGGCATGGTTCTCGCGACGTCTCACCTTGCCGATTTGAGGCGAACTCCTCGATCCACCCAAAAATTTGCTTTTTCTTTTCCCGTGCCGCCACCATTCATCAGCTCCTTACTCAGCCGAGTTATATTGCATTCGGTAATGCAATACACCGTGAGCATGCACTAAATCAGTGTTCCCATGTCCGAAATTTTTATTTGCAAGATAAGATGTCTAGTTCGAGTGCTATATTGAATGCGACTAAGTTAAATACAATTCCGATCCAGCAGAGTTCAGATTTGGCAGTTATGATAATGAAAATTAGAGTGAAAGATAAAAAACTGCAAACTAGATGGTATTGCAAGTTTACCCACAGCGTAAGTTTTTAGTAATTTAACATCCACCCACAATACAAGACCAATTGCTATTTTCTTCCTATATTTACTAACTTTAAGATTACATCCCAACTTTTTTTTTTTAAATTCAAAAGCAAAAGTAATTCATTTGACGATAGTTCGAAAATCAAATTCTTTTTAAGATAATCCTAATAACTCGACAAATTTCTAATGATTGTTTTAGTAAGTATCTTGGTCAGAATATCAGCAACCATTTGATGAGCAGATGTACGAGTGTATAGGACGTCTAAAATACCTGTCTGATATGATAAATATGCACGTCAAAATGTTTTGTGCGTACATGGAAAACAGGATTTTTCAAAATTTGAATGGCACTTTGATTGTCGCCCTGGAGTACGATTGATTTATTTAAGACGTTACCAAAACCCATTTCTGTCAACAAGCTCCTCAGAAAACGATTCCCTTCACCATTTGAGACAAGACAAGGTATCCTGCCTCGGTAGAACTTAATGCCACACCGTGCTATTTTCGGGATTCCTGTATCTAACTGCACATACCAGGAAAACAGTCTAGAAATCGTATGGCACATACCATTCACACGAAAATGCAAAGCATCGAAAATGTAATTCTGCACTTCCCACCGAAAGCGCAACTCTAGAAATCATAAAAGTATGTAGAACTAGAATTAAGTGGAGTTGTTAATTTAATCTTGAATAAAGAGGGTCAGGGTACCAACCCTGATCAGATATTTTTTAGTAACTTCCTCTGGTGGTTTATTAACTGGTGCCCAACGTGGGGCTGCTTTAGCGTGTTCGAATAAAATATAATACTAATTGAATTGATTAGGTTGCCAATTGATAACTAAGCCTTAATAGATCTTAACGCTGCGCTGAGACTGGTTAGCGGTCCAATAAGTAAATCACAAAGTACGAAATTAAACACGATTAAGTACGCACTAAAGCCAACGCGAAAAAGGGTTTGTAGTGAATAATTGTGTTCAATATGTCCGTGAAGGACCGCAGCGATGTTCTGCTGCCTCGGCAGAGGAAGGTGTTGATTCCTGCCGAGAATGCCCTCGTCCGGAGACGCGTGAATGCGCTGGCAGGCTAGCATTGCGGTGTCGTGGGGCGGGTTCGTTTCCCCGGCACGAGGACTCACTACAAAACATTTCGCATTCACGAATTGCTTGCAGAGTTCGAGAGGACGACCGAAGTCGCAAATCAGTAGGTAACCTCCACGATGGAATTACGACTTGTTGCGAGAACAAGTGCAACCTGACAAGAAAGACTAATTTGGGGTTGACCTCGTCTTTACCCAAATACATTCAGGGCCCACAAATGAAAGAGGGGCAACCGGGTGGTGGTGGAGCCCCTTCATGCCCACCCAACCGGAATAAATCCAATGTTAAATCGTTGAGGTGGCCAGGTATTCCTCTTCTGAGTGGAAAACTCATACAACTTGAATTATATGAGCTTTCCCATCAGAAGGGGAGTACCCCGGTGACCAATTTATGTCATAGAATTATACAATGGAATTGCATAACTTTATGCCATAAAAAGGCACTTGGCTTGGGCCACTCAACCCATTAAGTCACCTGAAATAAAAAGGATTAAATTGTACCCGGTGACTGGCTCATATTTTGAGGGGGAAGCCTGCCACCGTACCGGGTCCTATACCCGGTTAGAAATGGAGGAAAGGAAAGACCCTCGGGTACGTTTTTAATTCATTTTTATTTTTTTTCTTTCAATTTTCAATCAATTCATTAGATCATCTATACCTAATCTAACTTATTGGTTTCTAACAGGTTAAATTCCGGAATTACACATTTTCTGATACTCTATAGCTGACCACAAAATCTTATTTGGAATTTGAATATAAATGAACTATTTATGTTACACTTATGTACATTTTGTATGGTGATAAATAATACTTAAATAAAAGGCAGAATTTAAGTAATGAATCAATTTGAGAAAGATAATCTTCAACACAGGAAATGTTTCAATTCCAATCTACCTTTCTGACGAGCGATGTTAACAGGGTTTTCAAAATTGCAATCTCTGGTTGAGAATTAATTCCAAGCTCTTAGAGAGCGATTTAATAGACTAAAATTATCGCCCTTTATTAAATTTTTGACTTTTAATTATAAGAATAATGTTCAGATACTGTTACATTACAGACTTCTGCGGAAAATGCCAGAACAACGATGTTGCAAGTGATTATTTTGCATGTCCCATAATTATCTCTTTTTGTTGCAACAAATACTCGTTTATACTTGTATTTTACCTGAACTGTCATTCTAAAATCCCAGTTGAGAAATTACATCATTATTAACTCTCGTTAAACACAAAAGCTTCGAATTTAATCTAAATTTTTATCTGTCATTTATAATACCTTTTTATATTTTTGAATGGTGCAAAATTTATTGTTTATATTGTCTTTGATTTTTATCATTTCAAATTGTTATTCTTTTTATTGAATGGGTTTAGGCTATTATTTTAGGTGTGATATTTTATCTTATGGTTTAATTTTACTAAGAATTTGAATCAGTGCTGTCATATAAATGGGTAGTAGAAAGATTTATAGGGTAAATAATTAGGTAAATTTGTTTATTTAAATAAATGAATCAGTATTATTTTATAATTATTATTATTAAATAATAAGGTAATGTTATCTTATTTTTTTATTCAAATTTCGGGAACTTTTAACGGAGTATCACTAAATGCAAATGATATAATGCCTTTGATGTTCAAGTACATCGACAAAGCGTAAACTGAACATACTCTTTATTATATTAAAAATCCAAAATTTTTCATGAAATTGAAAAAAAATGTTCACTTTCAAGAACTGATTAAAATATGTATGAATATAAAATTAAGCCTTCAAAATTAGACCAATAAGTATGCTCATTTACATATCCGGTATCGAAAACTAGTAAAGTGCAGATATTTGAGAGTGCCAAAAAAAAATCTATAGCAAGAAATACATTGAAGTTCACGAACAAGAATTACTAAAACCAGGCGTAATCTCTGGATGCACAACGTAATCAGTATAAAAATGGATACATGCAAATTAATCGCTCTGAACTCAGACAGATTCATTCAAATTAATCGTGTGATAGCAAAGTTCTATATGCAATTGATTACATCATGGTGCTATAATTTTCATGCGAACTTTATCCAAAAATATTTCGACAAAATTCATTGAATGCCACATAACATTCTATAGAGAAAATTATCTCTTCAAGATTATGTTTCTTAATGCTCAGGTCGTCTTGTATCTGAACACGACTGATAAGCTTTTCTTACAACTACACTTTCAATCGACGCTTTTAATTCTAAGGTTTTGTGACTTGAACTTCATACGGGATTCCAATAAGACGCGAAAATGAACATGCATGCAAAAGCTAATATGAATTTTCTATTACTTGAAATAATGTGAACTACTCAAGTTATGTCTGCGCCGAATAATGTGAAAGCCTCCTCTTCTCCCGACAATTCTGCAACCTTTCCTTGCAATTCCCGAAAAGCATGGACAGCCTCGATTTCCTGCTTCAGCTCTTTGATCGTTTTGCTAGGATCAATTTCCACGGTGAGCGTGCTGTGTTGCAATGTCTGGACCGTTATTATCACTTTGTTGTTTAGTGCAACTGGCCGACGTGCTTTAAATTTGGGCCTTCACTTCACTTCTTGCTACAGAATCTTCGCAAGCATTACTTTGTGCATTTCTATCGCGATCAATTTACTCCGACCACACACGCACTTTTATTTTTTTCACGCAAATATCCACCGTGTATTTACTAGTTTTTTCTCTTGTGTCTAATTAAATCTACATTTGCGAACTACCGTACTTTTCTTTTTCGTTGCCACATAGGGAAACGTGAGAAGATTCGAAGAGATATTTGTCGATCAAACGCGTATTTATTTTGTTCGGGTTGCCGGTTTTTCTCCGAAGACTTGCTCTCTGATCCTTCACTAGTTCATTTCACCCCAAGCATGCACCATTCAAACACAGAAATTATTCCATGAAAGTGTTCTGTGTACTTCTGTGAAACGTTCCAGTTTGTTTGTATTCTCACGATTCATCTCTGTGTGCACGCTTCTTCTAACAAGTATTGTGGAGGAGTTTCCGAATTTGTATTGGAACATGTACAGTACATTAACAACAACGATTCCACGCGAACCGACTTCCTTAATCGATGAAGCGAAGTTGCATCACAGCATTTCGAAAAATTTCCGACAAAAGAGCTAACGGTTAATTACAAATCCGTTACATGCTAAGTGCATTGAGTAACTAATTGTTACTAAATTCGGGGGCAAATCAATGACGCCTTTTTCCACATTTTCAAATTGTTTCTTCGTTTCATATCTCCTTTGGGGACCTGATTATTTCTGGGAACTAAAGAATAACTTTTCGACAAATGATTTAAGGGAGGGAGAAACCTTTGGACACCCAAGCGAAAACACTTCCACTAGATTTTGACGGAACACGAGTTTTATTCCACTTTTCGCTAACCCACACGACTAACAAGGTGTTCACAATTTGCACGATAACTTTATCGTCTATTTTTTTTACAATATTTCACTGTCTTTTACGCGAGAAACTTTTCCACGTGTCTCGGCGATATTCTGATCAGCCCGCAATCTCCTCTCACTCCCAACTCGCTTCTCCTTTACGCGGCGTCCGCGCTGTCTGGCGGTTTCGAGCAGACTCCTGATCTCCATCCCATTCCTCGTTTGTCAGACGAAGCATCAGACTCGACTTGCCGGCGCCACTCTCCCCGATAATTCCAATTTCCAATGTTGTTATGTAGTTATCACCCATTTTCACGATTTACGACGCAATAGCATGCAAATTTCGCAAGCACAATTTAATATTCTCCACACTCAAGCAACTACGACACTTTATGGGCAAGTAGAACAATACGAACCCATTCAGAAAGGGGGAAATCACACAATTGAAGGTTTTTGTTGCTATCAAATGTACTTTTTCCTTATCATTTGTAGTTTATGACGGCGGTATTTGCAATTTCCCTTTTCACTGTCTTTTGTAGGTTCAATTAAGTTATCAATTGAAGG